>CM024760.1:19577519-20167296 GCA_014218235.1 Colocasia esculenta | reverse complement strand
AAATGATATTCTGTCATTATATAAGGCAAGATTTTACTGGCACAGGTGAGGTAAACAAGGATGTGTTGTACCTTTACAATAAATACTCAAGACCATATGATATAGTTTGGTGCACGGGAAGGTTTTTGAAATCTACAAGATTTGAACTTATGTATATTAAAATATTATAAGGAAGATTCTTAAATAAGAAGATAAAGCAAGACTGTTCAAGAGCTATATAAATTATTTGAAAGTAAAGAACATTATGTATAGAAATGATATTGATATCAAATCGATGATACAGTCATGTGAGAATCTAATCCATGTTGAAACCAAGTCAATGTGAACATAATCCATGTATTAATATAATGAAATCGATGTTCTGTACAAATTCGTTGCTTAACAGAAATCGATGAGCAGATGAAATCGTTGTTTCAATAAAATCGGCGTTTCATAGGAGGTCATTGTAGAGATGAAATCGTTGTAGCAACCAATCGTTGTTTGAGTGAAAAGGAGTCGTTGTAAGCGACCAATCGTTGTTTGAGTGAAATCGATCTTGAAATCGTGTTTCAATGAAATCGATAAGGAAATCGTTGTTCAGTGAAATCGATCATGAAATTGTTGTTTCAATGAAATCGATAAGGAAATCGTTGTTTAAGTGAAATTGATCATGAAATCGATAAGGAAATCATTGTTTAAGTCAAATTGATCATGAAATCGTTGTTTTAATGAAGAAATTATTGTTATGATCAAATCATTCTTTAAGTGAAAGTAATCGTTGTTGCGATCAAATCTCGTTCTTTAAGTGAAAGCAAATCATTGTTGTGATCGAATCGTTGTTTTATTATGAAATCGTTATGAGATGAAAATCGTTGTTTTACTTATGAAATCATTGTGAGATCAAAATCGTTGTTTGCGATTGAATTGTTGTTTTATTATGAATCGTTATGAGATGGAAATCGTTGTTTTACTTATGAAATCGTTGCTTTACTTATGAAATCGTTGTGAGACGAAAATCATTATTTAAGTGACTTACAGAATCGTTATGGCGATCGAATTGTTGTTTCTATAAAGGAAATCGATGTGTACTTTGACAAAAACATATGCATTGAACTTTCAGATAGCAGGTGTAAGGATAACTTACAGTTTTGCTAGATTTATTTCTTGTGGATAAACTTTAGAAACAGTTGTTAGAAAATATTTTTCAAGGTTTTGTTAATCACCAAAAATTACATATATAATTCATGATAAATTTTATATGGAGATGGACTGATCATCAATCTCCCCATTTTTGGTGATGAAAAAACATAGAAAATTGCATACATAGAAAGAATTGAAATTTGTTTAATTTAAATTTTAGGGTATGTCTTTCAGAATAATTTCTCCCCCTTTTTGTCATTAAGCAAAAAGAACTAAATAGACAGAAGAGAAAATGGAGATAGACAAAGATAAATGGGAGCCAAAGTATCATATTTGATTACTTAATGGGGGTCAGAAATGTAGAAGGCAGGAGACAAAAGAAAGGCATGGCAAGTAATGATTGGCCAAGCCTGGAGTTCCGGCTCTTCAAAGTAATTTTTGAAAGCACCCCAATTGATGTTGTAAGAAGGCCCCATATCAGGAAGGAGTCTCTGGATGTGGAGCTGCCAATGAGCTTCAATGAAATTTGCATACTCATCCTTGCCAAAGGAGGATCTATACAAGCTAGTGGCTCCAAAACTAGCATGCTGGAGAAACTTGTCAATGGATAGAGGGTAGAAGATTTTGAGCTGCTTCAGTTCCCTCTTCAGGGGTACATAGACTTTGTACCTCTCACCTAAATGGCAAAGGGGTCCTGAACCAAGTTGATGGAGTTAAGATCCAAGAATTCTTCAGCAGAAAGAGTGGGTTTGTCTGATTTGGCCAGAGAGAGATTTAGAGTGTCCAACTACTGAGCAACAAGGTGATAGTGCTTTCCAGTGAGAGGGGAAAAGTCTTTCACATTCAGATAGGAGAGGAGCTAAGACATCAGATTTGATAGACCCTCTGTGATATTCCCTGAACAGAAATCTGTGGAAAGTAAGAGGAGCTCCCTGTTGAACTGTAATTCTGGCCATGACTCTAGAAAATCTTTCAAAGATAGTAGGACCCACTGCAGAATCCATGAGCAAGGAATGTATCTTGGGAAGAAACACAATCTCTGGCAACTTAAGAGTAGCAAAATCCACTTGCAGAGAAGTGTTGACTGGATTTTCAGTTCTGATCTAGGTAATGGCTACCCTGAATTGGCCATCTGAACTTCTGGAAGCTTATTGACAAACTGGTAATCTTGGTACATCTTGAAGTGCTTGATTAACTTGATTTCCCTCTGGATGAAGGGACCCCAAGTGTTTCTATGGTGGATGACAAACCACTCAGACAGAGAAATTTGGTGGTCTGAGCGTGGAAACCTTTTAGATTTGGCAAGCAAAATTTCCCCACGAGGTGATTCGGTGAGTGCTCTTACCAGATTCTTGTGTTTTACGCACTGGTGAAGGGTGAGAAGGCCGTCGGGTCGGAGAAGGAAGAAGGTGAATTGCAATGACACCAGCCGTCGCGGTTCGAGGAACTGAATCGCATCAGCCTTGGCCGTCGCGGTTCATAGTGAACCGCGACCGACTCAGCAGTTACGATTTAAACTGAATCGCGACCACTGAGTTGGTCGTGATTCAAAAGGGCTGCCCGAGAATGGAAAATGGGCCTATTTTTCTGCACAGTTTTTAATCATTTTAAGTGTGTTTGACTTGTGTTGACTTGTGTGTGCCCTTTTGGATGTGCAGGGAGTTATGAGGCCGAGAATTCAGTGGCTGCTAGTGATAGCGACGTACCAGGGTCCCAAACTTTCAGAGAGAGAGAGGGTCTGGGGGTTGGGACTTGGGATGATCTTGGAGATCGATCCATTCTACGTAGATAGCCCCCTGGTACAGGCACTCAGGGAGATATGGGACCGGGTGAGTAGGGCTTTCTTGATGCCCTGGGGGCATATGGTGCCCAGCCTGGAGGATGTAGTGAGGATCACGAGGCTCCAGGTGGACGGGGAGGCAGTGACAGGCGTCACATACAGTGACTATACAGAGCATACCGGGACCTTCTGAGGATGGAGCCGATGAGGGAGGACGTGCTCGGCGACCGAGAATGGTCGACCGAGTGGTGCTTCTAGAGAGCCTCGGTCTGCGGGGGTGAGTCAAACCAGGGAGGAGTCGCTGCAGGAGTTTGTGTAGCAGGTGGCGGGGCTGGCGAGGGAGGTGTACTGCCAGGACCCCGAGGACAGGGAGAGGGCGGACCAGGATTTGGAGGAGGTTCATGGTATTATTTCTGAGGAAGATGCTTCTGGACCAAGGGTGACGACATCCATTGCCGATTCCTGGAGATTTTAGCGGATTTGGAGAGAGTGGGGCAGTATGCGTGGGGCGTGGCGTTCCTAGCGCACACGTTTGCAGATCTCTCCTGCGGCACTAGCCGAGAGACAACAGTGGGCGGATTCGCCCCTTTCTTCCAGGTACGTATTATGCTCTTAAGCTTCTTCTAATTCCTGCATTCAAATTTGTTAGTCAAACTAATCAAAATGTTCATGTGTGCAGGTGTGGAGCTACTATTACATTCCCATGGGGAGGCTACCGACCCGACGCACTCCCACTCGCGAGGAGGTGGCTGCCGATGGTGACAGTGTCATCTTTCTCCCTTCAGCTCGACACCCTCCGCCGCGACATCCGGGACTTCTCGGCCCTCCTGGTATGTGCCTACCTCCTCTCTTCATGCACTTTATGTGATACGCGACATATGACTGACGTATGCATGTGTGCAGGTGGTGTGTCAGCCCTATGTGGGCATGACCGATGTCGGCCAGCCATGGGTAGAGAGTGGCTGACCTCGTTTCGGGAGGGACATGTGGGTCCATTACCTGAACGAGATTGAGCCGCTGCGCCTACGGTTCACCATGAGGACGCTAGGGCTGCACCAGGTGTGGTCTGATGAGGTGGCGCCTGCGCTTCCCCGACCAGTATGCAGACTGGCAGCGTGGAGGATATCTGGTGGAGTTCGATGCAACAAACAGTTTTTTCTTACCTCAAGTGCTACCATGAAGTCTACGGGGATCGGACTTCATGAGGCCAGCTAGGGTATGCACTTCTAGACTCGAGCTTTGCTCATTATGTGTATGATTGATTTGATGAAGATGTGCATATGCAGGACACTCGTGATGGATTGATAGACACTCTGCGGGCCTAGTTGGTGAGCACAGAGGCCCAGTGGCGGAGGCACGCGAGGCCCTGACGACTATGGTAAGTTGAACAGATCATACCTTTGCTTCATTTTCCTTACCATGCGCTGACTTGATTTTCAATGTGCAGCATTCGGCGCAGATGACCGTGGAGCGCACCGATGCTGCGGGTGCCTCCACGAGCAGGGGTGTGCCCGATCCAGAGATAGCCTCTCTCCGAGAGCAGCTATCGGCGGTGGTCACTCGGGCGGAGACGGCAGAGCGCGATCTCACTGCACGGGTAAGCAAATTAATTAGATATATATATGAAGTGAATTTCTTTATACTTACTTGTGCTTACTTGTGTGTAGTCCACTGAGCTTCAGAGCACCATCACCCAGGCAGCACTTGCAGGTGCTGAGGTGACTGAGCTGATGCAGCAGCTATCTGAGTTGCGCACTCAGGTCTCTCAACACGACGCAGACCTCCCTCGTGAGGCTGCGGAGTTGCGGGTGACACTCTCGGTGGAGCAGAGGGAGCGGGAGCGCGACCGGTGGGAGTGGGAGCGCAGGCGATGGGCCGAGGAGCGGGAATGTCTCTCCCAGCAGGTCCTCGACGCATGCACTAGATTGGGCGTCTCCGAGCGCTTGCTACGCGAGGTGGAGGACGGTACCGACGCGGCCGCGAGCGTGCCGTAAGAGAGGGCGGGCCAGTGCCTACTCTGCGAGCTACTTGGTGACTTCCTCTGAGTACCAGAGGAATGTCCAGGAGGGAAGCGCTGCCCAGCGGCCGACCGACTCCTGTACCTCCATGAGGCCACCGCCTCCTTGCTTGATTGCAGACCCCGACGAGGCTGAGAGCAGTTGACAGCACTGACCAGCGGAGAGTGGTGGCGAGAGCTAGGCCACCTTCATGATATGTACTTTTTTGTGTGTTTTCCACATGCTGATGTGTACCCAGTGGGGTACTTTATGATGTACTTTTGGGGTTGGCCCCCCTTTTGGCCATGATATACATATTTTATATGCGCCTTGCCTTCTTCCTTTTTGTACCTAAAAAATACTTGAACAAACAAGTTAAACGTCTATTCTGACTCAGCCCCTTGCACATTAGGCGGACTAAGCTTCATGATCTTGTCAAGGGGCTGAGCCTTTATTCAAATAAGGCGTGGATAAAGAAATAACATAATTAAGATGCAGCATGCAAGCAGGCAGATGCTAACATGAAATAAATAAAAAGTGAGCATGCACTCGATGCATTCATGCACTCGATGCATTCATACAAATGGAGTGTGATTTTTTTTTTGTGTTTTCAGCATATTTTATTTTTTTGATTTTGACATGTTCGATTTTTTTTAGGTTTAAAAAATATTCAATTTTTTATTTTGAAAATATTTCTTTTTTTTTGGTTTTTCAATTTTTAGTTTTAAAAATATTCAATTTTTGTGGTTTTGAAAATATTTAATTTTTTTGGGTTTTGAAAATGTTCATTTTTTGGGGTTTGAAAATATTCAATTTTTTGGGTTTTGAAAATATGCGCCGTAACCCGGCTTAGTCCCTTTAAAAAGACGCGCGGAATGAAGGGATTCGCTCTAATTGGAAAGACCTGGTGCTTGGACCCTTCAATTACTTAGCCATCATTAAGAGTTCATTAATAATTCTTAAGTGTGTTAAACAGAGGTTGGACGTGCTTACGTGGTGCCTTCACCCGAGAGGGCTTTCGACGACGTCCTCTTCGGTTGATTGTTGCCTTGCCTTGAACCTGGAATGTCCCATAGGGGAGAAGGGAAGACGATATTTAGGAAGTCTGCAATAGTTTGGGTAACTAGGGATACGCTCATTCCTCTGCCCTACACTCAATGGGTTTAGTCTTTTTGGCTTACAGGGTTTTGGCAGCTTACGACCCAGCCCATTTGGATCTCTGCGGGGACTTTGCCGCTCTTGACGTGCTTTTATATTTGGTTTGCCTTGTTTTTGGCTCTTTTGCCTTGATTTGCATTGTTTTCTTTCTTTTTTCCTTATTGGGCCTTGACCTACGTCCACTTAAGCTTCAGACAAATTTAAAGGTCGATCCCTCAGGTTCCTTTTCTATTGGCAGACCGAGTGGAAAGAAACAAGTAATGTCCTAGACTCTTGGTTAGGCATTGATCTCCCTTAGATTTCGTGCTTCTAGCTTCTGAGGGTGGGCGTGTAAGTGTGTGGATGTTGACACCTCAGGTTAACCCACCAAGAATAAGAAATGAATTAGAAATGACAGCTTTTGGTTTAGGGTCCGTGTACCATGTCAGTCCAAACACCTATCTAGGGGTAGTATTTCTTCAGGTAAAGCCCATTCCAAGATGAGAGAGCTCCTCACCCTCCGCGTTCACTAACCCATACGCGTTGCCTGGATATATCTCTTTAACTACGTATGACCCTTCCCAGTTTGGTTGGAGTTTGGATCGGGGACCACCAGGTTTTACAAAGATTCTTTGATTACCATTTCACTGACTTTGAATTTTCTCTCAATTACCTTCTTTTGATAAAAACGAGTGAGCCTATTCTGATATGATCTTGTGTGTTCTGCGGCGACCAGACGCTTCTTATCTAAGAGTTCCAGTTGTTCTAGGAGCGATTCACGCCGCTCATCGATTAACAAGTCTTTGTCAAGCTGGACTCTTAGTGAGGAATGAGAATCTCATATGGTACTACAACCTCCATTCCATAAGTGAGGGCAAACGGTGTTTGCCCTATGGGAGTATGGATTGAAGTGCGGTAGGCCCATAGAGCTTCTGCAAGCTTTTCTGGCCAATCCAAGAACTTATTAGCCTCACAGGTTTTCTTTATGATTTTGATTAAGGTTTTGTTCGTGGCCTCTGCTTGGCCATTGCCTTGCGGATAGTATGGAGATGAATGATGCAATGCAATTTTATACCTGTTGCAGAGGTTTTTTTTTTTTTTTGGCAAAGAATGTGCAGCAGGATCAGCGACCGGTCAAGTGCACTCCACCCTAGCAGGGTGAAATGGAACCACTCCCCCAGGCGATCAACCTACTACAAAAATAATATATTAATATGAAAGTGGAGGTACAGATGCTGCGGGGCATACCCCTGAGAGAACAAAATATCATGAATGCCTAAAATTCCCAAAACCCATCCGGTCCCCTATATAAGCATGAAAGCAAGGACTGGGAAGCTGCCTAGCTGAGGTGAAGACCTCATTACAATGCATAGAACAAGAAAAATTGGCTAAGGCATCCGCCACTTGTTGGCCTCCCTAAAGACATGAGTAACTCGAACACCATAGAGTTGAACAAACTCAAGAACAGCCCTCCACCATCTGTAACAGTCCCAGGCTGGAGCAACGCCAGAATGAAGAGAGGTAACTAAAGTCAAAGAATCCGAACAAATATCAGTGACTGTGAGACCCTGCTCAACAGCCAATAAACACCATCATGCATGGCACGAACCTTAGCAGCTAGGCTAGAACCAACACCATAATAGTGAGAAAAAGCCAGAAAGACAGTGCCATAGGAATTCCTGAAGATACCTCCACCCCCACAAGGGCCCGAGTTACCTTTGCTAGCACCATCAACATTGAGCATAAGACCTTGAATAGGTGGGATCCATCTCACAAATTTAGTCATCTTGAGAGGAGTAGTAACAAGAAAGCCAAGCTCCAGAATGGCTTCCATTTGCTGGGGCGTAGAACTCTTTTTAAAGGCCATCCTGCTAATGGCAGTAGCAACTAACTCTTGAATGTTATGGCGCATAGAGTTTGGAGAGATCTTGACTTGTTCGAACTTCATTTTGCACCTAGTTTTCCATAGTTCCCAAACAATAAGCATGTAGTAGTAGATAGTGACAAAACCATGAGGGTTAGAGAGGCTACAAGACTTCAGGATATCCCAAAGACGAAAGAGATATTATCTTGAATACCATGGCCAGCAACAAGAAGGGGAGAAGCCCATTGCCAAAGGGGTTTGGCTAAATCACTCTTAACAAAAAGATGATTCATATCCTCAACTTGAAGACTCCAGCAACAACAGCAATGGGAAGGTAATGGAATACCACACTCAGCAATACAAACATCCACAGGGACAGCTCTATGAAGCAATTGCCAACAGAACATGGAAGCACGCCTGCTGAAATGTTGGTGCCAAATATGAAGAAGAGGTGTGCACTTAACTCCATGACTACGAATCAGATCATAGGCACTTTTGATAGAGAATACACTATTTTTAGAAGGAACCCAAACACAATATTTGCATTAGTAGAGAGCTGCAGCTGATCCAGATTAACATCAATAAGCGAACACAAGTGGTGGCTGTTATCAAGAAGGACCTCCTGAATAGTGGGAGAAGGTTCTAATAAAGGAGTAGATAAGTTATTCTGAAGAGGCTTCTGACCAATCCAAACATCATCCAAGAAACTAATTCTAGCACCATTACCCAAGATCCATCTAGAATTATGTTTAACAATGTCATGCACAGCAGAAAATAGCTTCTTGGATATACCATGCAGGTGCCCAATAAGCTGGCTACCATGAAAGAATCTGTCCCTGGCATAGGTAACCCACAAAGAAGACCCATGATAAATATTCCAAATAAGCTTGATCACCATAGAAGTTTGAACATGCCAAAGGCTACGAACACCAAGACCACCTTCCAAAATAGGCTTATGAATAGTAGCCCAAGAGACCTAGTGCCTGCAGTTCTCACTAGGAGAACCAGCCCAGAAGAAGGCAGCACAAAGGCTCTTAATAAAAGTGAGAACAATTTTAGGAATGGAAGATGCAGTGGCTAGATACATCGGCATAGAAGTAAGAACCGAATTAACAAGAGTAATTCTACCACTTTAGACAGGAATCTAGACTTCCAGTTGCTAATTCAAGTAGTGATTTATCCATCAAGGTCTTGTAATCAACCACCAAGTTTCTACCTTGCTTAATAGGCACGCCCAGATAATGCATAGACCCTTTTTGTTGGTGGAAACCAGTAAGCCGACTAATTTTAGAGGGCACATGAAGAGGAGCAGAATTAGAGATGAGAAAGCTGCTTTTGCCATGGTTAACCCTTTGCCCAGTAGACTGCTCATACCTCTTGATGAAATACATGATTTTATGGATACTAGTAGCCTGACCATTGAGGAAGATGAGGGTGTCATCAGCATATAAAAGGTGAGAGATGTGTAAACAATTCCTGGGACCCGAATAAGGTTGAATGACACAGTTATCCAACAATATGCGAAGACCCCTACTCAAAGTTTCCTCCATGATGATAAAGAGAGCCGGAGCAAGAGGATCGCCCTGATGTAATCCTCTGGATGACTTAAAGAAACCAGCAAGGGAACCATTAAAAAGAACAAAGAACCAACAATTAGAGATAAGTATGGCCACATAAGAAGTGAATCTAGAAGAGAAGCCAAACTTGCGAAGGACCGCCAAGAGGAAATCTCATTCGACCTGATCATAAGCTTTCATCATATCAAGTTTAAAGATAACATTATGACCACGAACTTTCCTGCCAAGGTCAGAAACCAACTGTCTCACCAAGAAAACATTGTCCATGATGTTCCTTCCTTTAACAAAAGCACCTTGCTCCACAGAGATAATAGAAGGCAGAACAGTAGTAAGCCTATTGCAAATGATAGAAGACACAATTTTATAACAAAAGTTGCAAAGGCTGATGGGGCAGTAGTGACTATAGCTGCTAGGTGTAGACGTGAGATTTGGCCTATCTTCACATGGTTCATGGCCCAATAAGGCATGTTTGACCGCATGTTGACTTGCCTCGGATCCCATGTAGATGGCAACATCGACTGCAGTTGACTACAAGTTGGCGGCATAGTACCTTGACGTCGATTCAGGTTAGCGTCCACCGGTGTTGACGTCTGCATGGGGTTGGTGATAGCATCGCTTGCCGTCACTGGGTTTACTTGTTCTGTGCAACTGCCCGAGATTCCATCCCATTAAGCGCCCTCTCCTCGGCCATGCAACGCATGGGGCCGTTCCCAACGGGCAAATGGGCCACCTTGGCACCCCCTTGACCCAGTAAAAGTCCTACGTGGCTTCCTCTCATTGGTTCAAGCCTTAACACATAGATTGCCACATGTTTAAGTGTGTTTCGTCACCCTTGAGCATCCTATGCTCCCTAACTCCGCCCCCACTGTCTATATAAGGTACTCCTTGGCCTTCTAAGTGGAGGGGGAGATGCTGGACGAGCTAGTGCATATTGTCTTGAGAGAAGAGAGAGAAAGTGACTTGAGAGCTTCCACCTTTGCTTTCTCTCATTCTCACAACCCTTGGACCATCCAGGAGGCTTCACCACGAGCTGGAGGAGCCCACAAAGGATCCAAACAAGCTGCTACATGAGGATCATCTCCCTCTTCTTCCTCTCTTTCCCTTCCTACTCTCTCTAGCTTTGCATGCTACACACACTCACACTCACACTCACACTCTAGGCATGTAGTGCACCTCCCAACACACCCAAAAGGGGTTTTCCAACCAAAAAATGGAGGGAAGAAGGGTGGTCATAACACTTGGCCACCCCTCTTCTCAAGTCCGCAACCGGTACGGGGCTCTCCTTTTGGGTCTTCTCTTTTCACTTTGGACGTTTACTACACTACATTTAGGTCTAATAGAGTCTTCTCTTTGTGGTAGGAACACTCAAATGAGACCGTGGAGCTTCCTTACTTTGGCCAGACGAAGAGAGGAAAGTTGAAGTCCCATCATCATTCGCTACGCGAGGCACGTCACTGGCGTGATGACAACACTTCCTTGGGCATAGGTAAGGCCCTGGCGATCACATCCCATTCATCTTCTTAGCTGGTTTCTTTCTTTTTCCCTTGGTCAACCTGGTCAAATGGAGGTCAAAGAAGCAAAAGAAGGTCAACCAGCATCCATTCAATGCCAACGAGGGAGCTCACCCAACGTTTGGGAACCTCCGGAGACAGCAAGTGCTTGCGGGGGCGCGGAACGGAGCGTCCACAGCTCTTCTTTGGCGATCACGGTGGGACCACTGCTACTGCCACGGTCTTCAGTCTGCATACAAGTAGACGGCAAGCAATCTTTCCGTTTAACCAAGTAAACGTCCACTCTTCCTGTCGTTGAGTTCCTGTTAACGTCCATATCCACCGTCGTTTACTTCCTGTGAGCGTCCATCGATCATGCCGTTTACTGTCTTTTGAAGAACTAAACGTCCACTGGTTTGCCATTTACTTCCCAGAAGCTTTTTTATGGCTGTTTTGATTAATTTCTTTTTCTGTTTGCTTCCTGTTTGATCCCTAACGGTCCTCAGTCACCGGGGGGGGGGGGGTCCTTATTTCTCTTCTGTTCTAGTCTCCCCACACTTTTTAGGATAGCCCCTCCTTGGTTCACAACCTTTTATCCAGGGATTCCCTCTTAGGTAAATCGGGTTGGCTTCAAGGAGAACTCCATAAGTCCCTAAATTCTGTGGATTCCCTCACGGTATAGGGCAGGAGGACCTTTCACCTTCCTATTTATTCTGCCTATTCACCCGGGTTTTGAGTGAGAAGTAAGAGAACCGGCCTTTTACAAGACTAACTAACACACAACTTCAATATTTCAAAATTTTAGGGGACGTTGTTTGATAACATTATTTGGTAGAAATCTATATTTCTCCTAATAACAGTGTAGTTAATCAACTTAATCATCTTAAAATCAGTAGGTTGTGTGTTGCTAATGGACTCTTGGTTGAACTCCATCATATGACTAACAATCCGGCATTTGAATATGACGATAATATCAATGATGAGTTTGTCGAAACGGCCAACACTAACATGCAGCCTGAAGAGTCTGTTCAATCCTCCTCTCAAGCTGATAATGAGGAGAGTGTGAGTCTGAGGGTCAACCCCACATATGCTCAAGAAATCCAAGATGACCTCGAATTCTCCAAACTCATGTCCCACTATTCGCCCGAGGACATCATTTCAATGCTTTCCAAGCATATCGCCCAGGCGATGGCCTCTCTTCCTCTCCATCTCCATCTCCTTTCCATGCTTCCTTATCTAGGCCCATTCCTAGGCCGGTCACCCCATCCTGGGTCCCCATCTCCACTCCTATTCCTCCTCCCACTCCCTTACCTACTTCCATTCTAACTCCTCCCTCTGTCTATCCACCCTATGTCCAACCTACACCGCGCTCAATCTGAATCCATCTCCTGATCGGAGATGGAGGGCCTCGTTAGGAAGCTCTTAGCTGAGTCCTTGTCCCTCCCCAAGCCTCACTCTCTCCAAAACTACCGCAAGCTCCCCAATGCCTACTTTCCCCCGAGCTTCAAGGCCCCGAAGTACCGCAAGTATGATGGGACCTCTGACCCCCAATTCCATCTCGCTGGCTTCACCATGGATTCCCACCGGTGGATGTATGATCGGGTCCTCTTAGTCCACTCTTCCAACAATCGTTAGAAGGGGAGGCTTTGAGGTGGTTCACCTCCTTGCCCGCATCCGACCTTGTTAATTTTGACATAGTCTCTGAACGCTTCATCTCCCACTTTTCTTACATGGCCACCCAAGTCCCTACACTTCCTGACTTGGTGGCAAAAAAGATGAGCCGGATAAAGACTTTGTCATATTTGCCAACCGATGGAGATCCATGGCTTCAAGGGCCGACCTCCCCATCCCAAAGTCCCAAGCCATAACCATGATAGTCACCAATACCACTCCTTTGCTCCATTCTATATTGATGCTTAGTGAGTTCCCCTCCTTCTCCCATCTTTACAACCGAGCTAGGGTGGTCCAAAATCAAATCAAGGACTCCTCCCTCCCGCCGTTCTTTGAAGGGAAGCCTAAGGGACGCAAGGCTCCCGCGGCACCCACCACCGAGGGGGTGATCGTCGATGAGTCCATTAATGTCTGCTGTCAGCCACTGAAGCCTCCTAACAAGCCTTCCAACCCTCCCTCTGATCCTCACCAATTCCCATCACATCCCTCTATGCACTATTCAACTGTTCCTCCATTTTCTGGCTATACTCGCCCCGGTCCCAAGAGATCTTACTATCCTGCTCTCCCAAAATCCCTTGGGGACATTTTCTTTGCCCTCATATCTTGCGATGCTATCCAACTCCCACCATAAAAGGAAGGTGTGCATCCGAGGGCCGATACTTCAAAGTACTGTGCCTATCATAGGCCCCCCAGTCATGAAATCCACAATTGCTTCACTTTCCGTGACTGGGTGTACGACATGAACGATCAGGGTAGGATCAATTAGGATGATGTTAAGATCGCCATTTCCAAGTCTAAGTACACAGGAAGGGACCTGGGTATTGTGCAGAATCCCCTCCCCAACCACCACCACAACAACAACTCATCCTCCTCCAAGTCCCAGGAAAAGTCAATATCATGACACATCCAGAACCTCGGATTATGAGGAGAGAGCAAAGGTGGGGTAGAAGGTTTTGAAGAATGGTACCCGTGTTTTTCTGTAGAGTCCCAGGAACCTTCCACCACTATAGAAGCACCTGGTAAAAAGAAGGGGCACGAAGCCAGAGAACCAGCCAAGCTAGGGGCATCCAATCATTGCTTAACTCAACCCATCTCTCGAATTTCCAAACCGTCCAATCCAAATGCCAAGCCTTTGCCAGTCCAGATCATTCTGTCACCAATCTTAAGAACAACTTTGCAGACCCCCAATCCTCTCCTGCTAGAACTCGAATATCCGAGACCTATAGGGTATGGGGCCATTATTCCTTGGCAATCTGCCTTCTTAAGGGTTGTTCTTCCCGCTTCACAGGAGACCAAGTCAACTTTCCTCAGGCTAAGGTGCCATGCTAGCTTCCTTGCTAAGCTTGCACCCAATTCATTCCCTGCACTGCTTGGTCCCTTTCCTCTCATCAAGTCAACGCCCTTAACTATTCTTCGAGTCCCTCAATTTCACTTATGTTTGACCCTTTCAACAAGGACTCGAAATGATTTGTTCTCCACTGAATCCCTTGCAATGTGCCTACGATCCAAGATCAGGGGCAACCTTTTCATTCCAGCTGGATCCATCTATCTCATTTTCAAACAAGGCAGTTTCAGGGGGCACTTTGGTTACTTCATTATTTGCTTTGGCTTTGGATTCAAGGGGCATACCTTTCTTTATGGTTCGTTATCTATTCTTATACCAATTTCATATCGGACCATCTTCAGATGTTGGGATTTCTATGATGTACAATTTAACTCGGGTTTGGGGCACACTATTTCAGCTCCTCACACTCCTTTCTCAAGGGAAATCCACGCTGGTCATGAGAACTTCATCCTTGTCTCTATCAAGCTCAGATCCTTTCTTTATGCTTGAGGGAGACCCCACTTCACCCAATTCACCCACTCTTCCTAAGCCTCCTGACTTGGTAGAGTTCGCTTCTTCCCAAAACTCACCCTATCACAAGGGCATGCCTTCTTCCCATGGACCATGTTGTTCATAGTATGCTCCCTCATCCTTCCATTATTGTACATTCCCTTACTTAACCTTACCCAATTCACATCTATCGCCATCAAATTCTTTCTTCTGTCTTCCATTTCACCCCTCACCATTATCATCTAAGGTGGTCATACGAGAAAGGTAAATATTGGTTTGCAGGTACCTCCTTGAGAGCATTTCATCGCATGGGGCCATTCTACTTCATAAGGCTCATCTTCGACAATAGCTAGAAGGCCCAGGTGAGATCTCTACCTAGGGGCATTCCGCTCGGGATGTTCCCACTCATTGTACATACCATTTATAGAATTGTTCAATTCAATTTTAGTTTTCTCAAAATTTTACACAAAATCAAAAAATAAAATAAAAAAAATAAAAAAGAAAAAACCCAAAAAATTGTGTATATTTGTGTACAATTTTTTCTTAAATATCTTTTAGAACAAAAAAAAAGGAGGAGTCAATAGATTGACATCTGTCATGCATCTCAAGTCACATGTTAAGGGGTAAGTGGCATTAGAGTAAACCAAGGACCTTGGTTTAGCAAAGTCATGGAGATTTCTGTCAGGCATCGCAACCAAGCTTTTGGAGAACGAATCAACATCCACACACCACACATTTTAAAATTTGAGTCGTCACTCCAAGACAGTTATTTGTCCCACGACACAACAAAGGTTACAATCCTCCTTCTTCTTCCACTCGACTGATCGAGACATTTAGCACCCTTAAACTGTTGAGCTTAGCAGTCAAGACAACTTCCCCTAAGGTGAGACTAAGACACCAGAGCACGTGAAGAGGGCAGTGTCCCCGCAGGTAAACAAAAGAAGGAACAAAGAAAAATCAAATCAATAGAAAAGATAAGAAAAAGGGCCTGGTCGTGACCGTGCCTGGATATAAAATCCCTCTATTCAAAGTCAAAGTCAAATGCTACATTGTTTGAGTTTTTCCCTAGCTGATTGCGGTAGGGCAATACGGGTGCTCGACAAAGTAGGGGTTGCCAAGTTCTGACCCTGGGGTCCACGAAACACCTCACCTTGAGCCCGCTAAGACACACATGGCCAGGTTCTCTCATCCAATCGGCACCTTGCAAAAGTGTAGGGGAAAACAAGTCTGAAATCATCTGAAGGGGCATGTTGTCAAGACTGTTTCAGCTCATCCATTTAACGGTTTTGCTGATCCTCTCGAGAAGTTTATCCCCTTATTCTTCCTTTCTCCCTTGAGGATTTCAAACCTTTGAGGTGTCTGAAGGACAAGTTTTTGTTGAGGATGAAAACTCCCTTTTTTAAATCACACTTCATGTTAATCTGTTCACCAAAGGGCAATGGTTATTGGCACACAAAATCTCCATATTTTGCTGGGCCAATTTCTCGTTACTTCATCAGCCTCGCACTCCTTCACTACTTAAAAATAGTTGCCAGGTGTTAAAAAAAAGGGGCAAATCATTCAAGCACTCATTGCACAAATGCCTCCTTATGGCCTTCCAAGAGCTATGTTTTTTCGGTCTGATCTGCTGGCATGTTAACGTCCACATCGTTTGACGCTTGTTTACTATTAATGGCAGCATTGGAGGATGCCTACTCTGGTAGACGACAGTACATGTTGACGTCAATGGTAAGTTGGCGACAATCGATATGGACATTAATCTCCCAAAATTTTCAAAGCTTTATTGTTCAATATGGCCATTATCTCTCATCTTGTGCGTCAAGTTGTCTTGCAGATATTTAAGCACAAGTACCGCTTGAAATCCGGAAACACTCATGCGACCGTGAGTGTTACACAGGTATGTCTAACGTAGGATTAGTCACCAGAGGCGAATAACTTGGCGACCGTGAACCCATAGTTCCCCTTTACCAAAAACTATGACGGGTTTGCTATCTCTCAGTTATTCGTATGGCCTTAGAATTTCCTCTGGTTCTAACTTGCATTTTAGATAGGAAACCCACACCAACATGCATTTAGGACTTCACTGCTAACATTCTCTTACTAACTCAAAAAAAAAGAAGAAAAAATGGAGATTTTCCTCAATTGCTTTGTGGCACCTAGCTCAAGTGGCCTACCGGGTCAGCACCACCTTCTTGAATATTCAAGTTGATATCAGGTCTTTGTTGCCCATTCTCCAACTTGTCCCACCGTGCATATTACAAGTAATCATGCCAGTCTTATTGAGTTCATGTGAACCGTTTGCTAGTCATGAGCTTAATTATGGACTTCTGGCTTTCCAAACATTGATTCCAGTTAGAATCTTTTTGATAATCCTTTGAGAGATCAATCAATCCCTTTATCTCTATAACCCCCTAAATCTGGACAAACGTCCTAATTAGGTCAGCGGGACCAAAACAGACTCCGGTTGTGAGATTCCCTCGATTCAACCGTCATATTACAACTCCTTTGACTCAGACAACACCAGAAACAAGTCAAAGTCCAACACAGTAATGCTAGGGACCCTACCGTTGGGTTGTAGTTGTAGTTACACGGGTAGATCACCCTTCCTCTTATCCACATTGTCTCTCAGACGATTCGTCACTTGTTTCTAGCCTAACTCATTAGTGTGGTTTGCTAGATTTCCTATCCTCGGAGATGGCCCTTCCATCAAATCTCCACGTCCTTTGTTTACCGAGACACCAACCTTTCAGTCCGCTCTGCTCCCTTGCAAGATTGGATGTCTCGGAGGGGCATTTGTAGACGCGAGATTTGGCCCATATTCGTATGGTTCATGGCCCAATAAGGCTTGTTTGACCGCTTGTTGACTTGCCTCGAATCCCATGTAGACGGCTACATCGACTGCCGCTGACTAATGGTTGGCGGCACAGTACCTTGACGTCGATTTAGGTTGGCGTCCACCGAGGTTGACGTCTGCATGGGGTTGGCGGCAACATCGCTTGCCGTCAACTTGGGTATACTTGGTCTGCGCAACTGCCCGAGATTCTAGTCCATTAAGCGCCCTCTCCTCGGCCATGAAATGCATGGGGCCGTTCCCAATGGGCAAATGGGCCACCTTGGCACCCCCTTGACCCAGTAAAAGTCCTACGTGGCCCCCTCTCATTGGTTCAAGCCTTAACACATGGATTGCCACATGTTTAAGTGTGTTTCTTCACACCTGAGCATCCTATGCTCCCTAGCTCCGCCCCCACTGTCTATATAAGGTACTCCTTGGCCTTCTAAGCGGAGGGGAGATGCTGGACGAGCTAATGCATATTGTCTTGAGAGAAGAGTGAGAAAAGTGACTTGAGAGCTTCCACCTTTGCTTTGTCTCATTCTCACAACCCTTGGAGCGTCCAGGAGGCTTCACCACGAGTAGAGAAGCCCACAAAGGATCCAAACAAGCTGCTACATGAGGATCATCTCCCTCTTCTTCCTCTCTTTCCCTTCCTTCTCTCTCTAGCTTTGCATGCTACACACACTCACACTCACACTCTAGGCACGTAGTGCACCTCCCAACACACCCAAAAGGGGTTTTCCAACCAAAAAACGGAGGGAAGAAGGGTGGTCATAACACTTGGCCACCCCTCTTCTCAAGTCTGCAACCGATACAGGGCTCTCCTTTTGGGCATTCTCTTTTGGTTTTGGACATTTACTACACTACATTTAGGTCTAATAGCGTCTTCTATTTGTGGCAGGAACACTCAAAAGAGACCGTGGAGCTTCCTTTCTTTGGTCGGACGAAGAGAGGAAAGTTGAAGTCCCAACATCATTCGCTACGCGAGGCACGTCACCGGCGTGATCACAACACTTCCTTGGGCACATGTAAGGCCCTAGCGATCACATCCCGTTCATATTCTTAGCTGGTTTTTTCCTTTTTCCCTTGGTCAACCCGGTCAAACGGAGATCAAAGAAGCAAAAGAAGGTCAACCAGCATCCATTCAACGCCAACGAGGGAGCTTACCCAACGTTCGGGAACCTCCAGAGACAGCAAGTGCTCGCGGGGGCACGGAACGGAGCGTCCGCACTAGGATTATCCACTTTGGGAATAAGAGTAATAATGGAAGAAGAGAACCCTTTCGGAAGAGGATAACTAGCAAACCACAAACAACATCAACGACATCTCTGCCAATAATATCCCAGCACGAAGTATAAAATTTCCCAGAGAAATCGTCTGGACCCGGAGCGCTGTTACCATTCATATTCCAGACAGTAAGTTTAACCTCTTCAGCGGAAGGCATAGAAGTAAGCATCCGGTTATCATCCTCAGAAATAAGTTGAGGGATGGAGAGTAGCAGGTTATTATCAATAGTATGATCCTCAGAAGTCAGTAGATTATGAAAGAAATGCTCAGCCTCCAGCTTAAGCAGCTCTTGGTCATCGCACCAAGTGTCATTAATCTTCAGCCTATGAATAAAGTTCCTACTACGTCGACCTTGGACAACAACATGATAAAAAGCAGTGTTGTGATCACCCTCTTCCAGCCATTGAATTCTAGACTTCTGGCACCAAAAAATCTCCTGGCAGTGAAGGATTTGCCTAAGTTTGGCATTAGCCTCATTGAGATTAGAGCGGTGCTCCATAGTGGGAGACGAATCAAATACATGTTGCAGAGGTCACGGAGCTCTTGAGAGATGAATTGCGGTCCATTGTTGGTGATGATGGTACTTGGGATGCCGAACCTGGTGATGATGTTCTTCGTGATGAATTTGCACACGGTGGTTGCCTTGACCTCCACATATGCTTCAGCTTCTGCCCACTTGGTGAAGTACTCCATTGCAGTGATGATGCATGACTTGGATTTGTTTTGGGAGTTTGGATCACCAAGGGGACCAATGATGTCGAAAGCCCACATAGCGAAAGGCCATGGGGAGGATATGGGGTGGAGTGTAGATGATGGGGAATGGATCTTGTCGGTGTGCAGTTGGCACTTGACACACCGACAGACAAAGATGGAATAATCCTCCTCTAGAGTAGGACAGTAAAAGCCTTGCCTAAGGATCTTCTTGGCAAGCATTTGGCTATTCACATGGCCACCACACACACCTGAATGAGCCTCCTCAACAACCTTCAATACTTCATCATCATCCAAGCATCTGAGCAAAACTCTGGTGAGTCCCCTTCTATAGAGAATGTTTCCAACCAACATGTACTTCTGGGATAGTCTCCTTATTGCCTTCTTCTCATCACTTGTGGCTTCCTCAAGGTACGTCTGATTCTTACAATACTCAGCTATCTCAAATACCATGGTTTCTCCTCATCATCCAATTCCTCTTCCAGCTCCATTAACATGATTTCTGTTTTGCCTTTCCTCTCTTCCTTCTTCAACACCTCTTCCTTGATCCATAGAAAGGCTGGGTCTTGAACAACTGGGGTATGACAACATGCAATCTGGATGCTATCAAAATCCTCAGGGTAACACATGTTGAGAGTTGAAGCGATGGTAGCGAGGGCGTCTGCTAGAAGATTCTGGTGACGAGGCACATGGACAAAGATAAGTTTAAAGAATAGCTTGGCATAGGCTGAGGCAAGTTCTTGATACGGCTTGAGCTTTAGATTTCGGGTGTGATATTTGGTGAGCACTTGGCGTAGAACCAGTTGGCTATCACCTACAATTCACAGATGGGTGACACCATAGAAGTGGGCGAGCTCGAGGCCGGCCAACAAGGCTTCATATTCAGCTATATTGTTGGTGGCAGGGAATGCCAGCTGATAAATGTTGCCCATCTAGCAAGCCCAGAGGGGGGATGAATGGGATTCTTAAAATTATTGAGAACCTAAAAAATCTATTCACAAAACAGTCACACAAAACACCCTTCGATAGTTGTTAGTGTTAGTAAAGGTAAACAGCAAACACACAAAGGCAATCACACTACACAAGGATTGATTTATCCTAGTTTGGATCCCCTCTCCTTAGGAGTCCTATGTCCAGTCCCTGAGCAACACCTCAGGTTTTCACTACCCAAGGGTATAGTCCCCCTTATGGACCCTTACACACCCAGCCGCAGCTGGTCTTCTCTTCACAACCCGAAGAGGAATTACAACACCCTGGATACCACCAGGTCTTCCTTCAACACGAAGGGAATACACACCCTTGAACCCCTAGGTCTTCCTTCAACACGAAGGGAAGAAAAGAACACAAGAATGTGAAAATGAAAACAAGCCCCTAGATCAAGCTTATACAATGCTAGATCTGAAGCTAAGACTGAGAAAGAAAGGATCTGCAGAATTGATCTCTCTCTCAGTACTAGAGGCTCTCTCAAGGATCTACACTAATCTCAGAGAGCAAGAGCTAGAACAGATGTGAGTGAAAAACTTGGCTCTTCAGTTTTCTCACAGAAGACTTGAAAAATTGTTGAAAGCGTTGTCTCTCTATTCAAGGTGTCTTCTTCTAGAGCTTCAGTCTTCTTTATATATCTTCTATTTGAAATTTGAACGTTGAAGTGCCCATTGTCTCTAAGCTTTTGTTTATGTTAGACTGCATGTCACTGTAGAGCTTCTTGTTCGATAGTCTTTAGCTTTCCATGCATGCAACAGGCGAAAGAATCTTCTCTGATATCCGTTATCTTCCATGTTGTCCAACGTTGTATTGAGGTGCGCTATCAGAGACCTGCACGCATTAAATGCTAAAATAATAGACAGCTAGGCTGTCTCTTGTTGTCAGTCAACGTTAGAATGATCTTATATAAAAATAGAAGTTCCATTCTATTCTTTCTAAAAAGATGTTTATAAAATAAACACAAAAATAGAAGATATCGTTTCCATGCAGTGCAGTGATATGTTCAGACGTAATAAATGCATGGTTGTCAAAAAGATATACGTGAAGTCTTTGACTTTTCAACGTACTAAAAAATGAGTTAAAATATCAAATCATTATAGTCCATGAAATCGTTATATGCATGACTGATGAAATCGTTATGCAAATGAGTTGATAACCATGTAAATCGTTGTGCACTTATAAGCAAACCGATGCACATACAAATCATTATATTGACAAATCGTTATGACTCTATAAGCAAATCGTTATGAGCAAGTTGTCAGAGACAAAATGATGTGAGCAAATCGTTGTTTGCTGTATCGAATCGTTACGGCGACTAAGTCGTTATGTAACTAAGCGAATCGTTACAGTGACAGAGTCGTTGTGTAACTTATCGAATCGTTACAAGGATCAAATCATTATGACGGTATAGGCAAATCGTTGTTTCACTTAAGAAATCGATGTGAGAGCAAATCGTTGTTCTCACTTAAGAAATCGATGTGAGAGCAAATCGTTGTTCTCACTTAAGAAATCATTGTGAGATCAAATCGTTGTTCTCACTTAAGAAATCGATGTGAGAGTAAATCGTTGTTCTCACTTAAGAAATCGATGTGAGAGCAAATCGTTGTTCTCACTTAAGAAATCGATGTGAGAGCAAATCATTGTTCTCACTTAAGAAATCGTTGTGAGAGCAAATCGTTGTTCTCACTTAAGAAATCGATGTGAGAGCAAATCATTGTGAGGTCGATGCGATCACTTAGCGAATCTTTATGGAAGCAAATCGTTATACTTTCTCGAAATCGACCAGACACTTATGAAATCGTTATGATACCCAAAACGATAGAACATATAGCGAATCCTTATGTGTATGAAATCGTTATGATAGTAAGGAAATTGTTATGAATCTATTGAAGTCGATATGATAGAGAGGGAAGTCGTTACAACATGCAGAAAATCGGTATGTACTTAGAGAAATTTCATGCTTTGAACTTACATTGCTATAGAGTAAATAATACTTACCCATTTAGCTTGATATTTCTTGTTTCATTTCCTGTACTCAAATTTCATAGAAAACATGTTAGATTAAACTTTATTATAGTTTTGTTAATCACCAAAATAAATATGTAATTAATTTAAAATATATGGGGATAAACTGATCATCAATCTCCCCCTTTTTGGTGATGACAAAACTTAACAATAAGCATAGATGATCTGAAATGAGTCTTAACGAAATTGCGGAAATATAAGAGATATATTTCAGAAGTACTATAGTTCTCCCCCTTTTTGTCATTAAGCAAAAAAATATAAGAGTGAGACAAAGAAGAGAGAAAAGAATAAGGAGAACAAAGGTTCATTTTATTCAATTTTGACTGGGTACAGGAAGATAGAAAGCAGAAGACAGAAGAGAGGCATAATGAGAAATGACATCGCAAGCCTTTTCTTCCCATGGTAGGAGCCATCCTGGCAAGATGACGAACCAGCTGCTCATCTAAGAACTGAGCATACCGATCTCGATCAAGGGAAACTTTAAAGAAGGGAATCTTCCCAAAACTGGCACAGGCTAGGAACTGATCCATAGAGACTGGATAGAAAAGCTCCTGGTGCTTCAATTCTAGGCGCATGGCCACATACACCTTATACCTTTCAACCCATGTCTGATAAAGATCATGAACAAGGTGAATGGAATTCATGTCCAGAAATGTGGCAGCTGAAAGTGGAGGTTTACCTTCCCTGGCCTGAGATACATTCAGATCAGTAAGCTGCTGAGCAGATAGGGGATAGAATCTGGCCCACTATGAGGGAGAGAGTCTTTCACATTCAGACAAAAGAGGGGCGAGGACATCTGCATTGACATGGCCCTGGTGATATTCTCTGAACAAAAATCTATGAAAGGCAACCAGATGACCCTTCTGCACTTTGATTCTTCCCATGACTCTGGCTAAACGCTCAAAAATAATTGAGCCAACAGCTGATTCCATGACCAGAGAGTGAAGAGGGGGAAGAAAAACAACATCAGGTAGCTCGAGGGTGGCAAAATCAACCTGGATAGCTTCAGTGTGAGCTTCTACAGACCCCAGAGCACTGATAGCCTGCTTGAACTAACCAAGCTGAATTTCGGGGAGACGATGGAGATACCGGTAGTCATTGAACATTTGAAAGTACCAGATCATCTTGATTTCCTTTTGTATGAAAGGAGCCCAGGTGTCCTTGTGAAGGATTTGGAACCATTCTGATAAGGTTAATGAATGATCCCGGGGAGGGAACTTGGCTGATTTGGCATGAAGAAACTTATTGTACAAAGTCTTGTGGCCCCGAGCCCACTGCTCTTCAGTTTTGGACTCAGCAAGAGAGAATATTTTTGATTTTTCAGATTTTGAAAGAGGGGTGTAAGGCAAAATGACATTAAGATGATTGGTAAGATTTAGGTGAGGAAGATTAAAAATAGTAGCATAAGCAACTTTCTGAAGGAATTCTCTATAGAGTGGTTTATTTTTGTTGTCCACTATTAGAGGAAACCACAGAGGTGGATAACAAGGGTCAGAAGAAATAGAAGAGGTGGAGGTTATTTTGCGTTTCTTAGGAGCAGGGCTAGAAGAGCCTGTCCTATGAACATGAGTGCCAACCTTCAATACAGAGTGGAGAATAGCTTCTTCAAACTCATCTTTGATGTCCCTGAGAAAGGGAGCATCAATCTGAGAACTCTCCGGAATAATTGTAATGAAGGAAGGAGGAGTAGTAGGATGAAGAAAAGAATGTGAGGTAGAAGGAGGTATATCTGTTGGTCCAAAAGAAGAGGGACCAGAGGATGAGGAGGATCCAGCTGATGAGGAGGCTGGAGGAACATGAATGTGAGTGGTGGAGACAGGAGATGAAGAGGACTGTGAAGGAAATGGAGTAGGTGAAGAGATGTTTCTGGGTAGTGGTTGTTTGAAAGTAGGTGGAGCTGGGGGTGCTGAGGAGGATGAAGGTGGTGAAGGAGGAGCTGGTGTATGAATGGGAGAAGGAGCTGGGGGCTCAGGAGCTACAGCTTCTTCTTCTGCCCTGACATGATTAGCTTCAGGAACCACTGGCCCGGTTGGCCCTGATAGATCCTCAGCTGGCCCTCTTGGCCCATATTCTTCAGCTGTCACCTGATCAACAATTACTGGCCCTGATGGCCCTACTGGATCTTCAGATAGGTGCCCTGATGACACAGACTTCACAGCTTCATCAGGAATAGATGGCCCTGAAGGCCTAGACTCCTCTGCTGAAACAGGCCCTGATGGCCTAGCAATCTCTTCATTTGCATCCTCAGAAGGTTGAGGAGAAGGTGGTGTGGGAGCAGGAGGTTCTGATGCCCTTACCTCCTTTAGAATGTCTGACAAAAGAGTCTTCATGCTTCCCATTTCCTTGTTCAACCACCTTATTGCATTCTTCACCATGCTCATTTCTTTTGCTGCCGAAGCTTGGCTCATAAAAATAGAATTAACATCCGATTGCACAGAGCAAAGTATTTCACCTTGGGCATCTAACCTTTCAATCACAACCTTCAGGATAATGACAAACCTCTGTCTTTGTGGCCTATGAAATGGTGCTTCTGCAAGGAGAGGAATCTCTGAAGCAACTTCCTTTCCTTTCTTACTTTCCCTAGCAACGGGCTCCTCAAGATCATCATGAGCATCCTAATAATCTGAATCAGAAGAACTGGCGGTTACTCCTTCTTGAAAATCATTTACTGGAGATTTTTCAGTTCTCTCCCCCTGAGACTAACCTTCTTTCTCACCCAAAATCTCCCCTTCAGCAGGGACATCTTCCATAGGTGCATCATTTTGGACTTCTGCTGCTTGCTCCCCTTGGAAAGGAGCATCTTCCATCTGAACAACATTGTGGCCTGATGCCACAGCTTCATCTTCCTGATCTTGCTCCCCCTGAGTAGGAGCATCTTCTACTACAGTCTTTTCAATGTGGCCTGGTGCCACAACATCAGGTGCTACTGATTCACTGAACCTCTCAGGCTCCTCTTCAGTTCTAGAAATAGATTCCAGCACATCTCTAAGAATGGATGCCACAATAGTGGTGGGGTTTAGATCTTCAGAGGTTTCTACAACTGGCACAATATTCTCTGGAGGAATTTCTTCAATTA
This sequence comes from Colocasia esculenta, assembly GCA_014218235.1. Lineage (NCBI taxonomy): Eukaryota > Viridiplantae > Streptophyta > Magnoliopsida > Alismatales > Araceae > Colocasia > Colocasia esculenta. The sequence continues at coordinate 20,141,911 of CM024760.1, read as the reverse complement.
GGCTGCCAGTGACCACGAATTCTTCTACTCTGGCCTCTGCTGCTGCTGTTACTTCTTGGATTTCTTGGGCTTCGCCTATGATGGCCTCACCCTTAGCCATTGATGTCTTGGTACATACATCGTTTACGACTGAAAATCCACTCTTCCTTAAATTCCTGCTGCGGATAGCCTGCCCCATCTTCTCTACTACTGCTCCAGACAAGTTAATGCCAAAATGTTGAAAGATCTTGGTGAGTAGATGAGCATAAGGCAGTGACACATTTAATTTGCTCTTCGTGTCCCAAATTTGAGCATGGGAAAACCCCATTCGTTCCAAGATGACCTCGGCCATGTTTATCTCCTAGTTCTGAATGGCCCAGAACATCATGTCCGAATCTGCTTTGGTGTAGGTTGAGAAGGTAGCACTCCTCGGAACCAAGATTTGATAAACAATAAAGTGCAGTAAGCGGTTGAACGCATTCATCTGGTTAATATCCAACTTCCCATCATTCAGCTTGAACTCGGGACCAACAATACCTAGCCCCTTTGCCTGGGTGTCAACAGTGTGTACCCCACTGTGACCAGTGGTGCAAACTCCAAATAAAGACTTCAAAAGATCATAAGTGATTCTTATTGGGGTTCCTTTGACATACGAAGTCAAGGATCCATCCTCCTCCGTCCTCAAACAAATGAAGAAAGCCTTCACTAAGTCTGGATAGCTTCCCTCAGAGAAAGTTGCGATTTTTGTCCATTTCATCCTATCCATGGCTGCCACGATGCTGTGCATCCCATATTTCTCCAAATCTGCAATATCCACAGCTTTATTTCCACAGAGCTCCGTCTTCACGGAGTTAAATCTTTCCTGCTACTCTGCTGTTAGGAACTCAGTTCCGTATCCCCCGACGCTCCCGGAAACACCAGAAGAGGCCATGAAGTCGAATGGGAAAGGTTTCTGGAGGATCTGAACAGAAACCCTCAAGAAATTTCTGGCGGGAAGCAGTTGAAAGCTTGAAATCTTAGGGAGTCGATGCCGGAGTCGATAGGGTATCGCCTCAGGCAGGTAGAAGGAGATGAAGGTGGGATGTGAATCATTGCCACACAGATTTCGAGATGTATTAAAAGACTAAAGTAACTTTTTCAAAATGGAGGCGGTATGATGGCAGAAAAGGACAAAATGACCAGTTCGATGGAAATAAGTTCTTTTAAAAATTACGAACCGTCCAGGATATTTAAACAAGCAGGCAGCATTTGGAATTTTGCTTAAATTCAAGGAGGAAAAATAATTGATATTTTGAATATTAATATCTCAGTTTTATACAGATGATTCTTTCACAATTTACACATGCCTAATTCCCTTCTAAGAGAAGTAAATCTCTCTTCAGGTAAGACTTTTGTGAAGATATCTACTAACTGATTATTAGTATCAATGAAAGAAATATCTATGTTACCATTAGCTACATGGTCACGAATAAAATGATATCTAACTTCAATGTGCTTAGTCCTTGAATGCTGTACTGAATTCTTGGTTAGATTTATTGCACTGGTGTTCTCGCATAATAGGGGAATTGTCTTGATCTGGAGTCCATAATCCTCAAGTTGTTGCTTAATCCATAGGAGTTGTGTACAACAACTTCCAGTAGCTACATACTCAGCTTCTACTGTAGATAATGCCACTGAATTTTGTTTCTTTGAGGACCACGAGATCAGACATCTTACAAGAAATTGACAATAGCCACTGGTGCATTTTCTATCTATTTTTGCATCCAGTGTAGTCAGCATCAGAGTATCCTACTAAATTGATGTCACATGACTTTGGATACCATAAACCTAAATCGTGGGTTTTAGCTAAATATCTAAAGATTCTTTTGACACTAATTAAATGAGATTCTTTAGGGTCTGCCTGATACCTAGCACACATGCATACACTAAACAGTATGTCAGGTCTACTGGAAGTTAAGTAAAGTAGTAAACCTATCATACCTCTGTAGATCTTTTGTTCTACTTTCTTACCATCCTTATCACTGTCCATTCTTGTTGATGTGCTCATAGGTGTTGACAGTGGCTTGCTATTTTCGAATCCAAATTTATTTAGCAACTCCTTAGTGTACTTGGCTTAATAGATGTGAGTTCCTTCCTTTCCTTGTTTGATTTGCAATCCAAGGAAGTAGTTGAGCTCCCCCATCAGGCTCATCTCGAATTCTCCCTACATGAGCTTTTCAAAATACTTGCAAAGGGATTCATTAGTAGAACCAAATATTATATCATCAACATATATTTGAACAAGCAAAATATGTTTGACTTTAGACTTAACAAATAATGTACTATCTACTTGACCTCTAATGAAACCATGGTTTAATAGAAATGTACTTAAACGTTCATACCATGCTCTTGGTGCTTATTTTAATCCATATAATGTTTTGTGCAACTTAAATACATGATTCGGAAAATCAATGTCATCAAAACCTGGAGGTTGTTCTACACAAACTTCCTCCTTAATAAAACCATTTAGAAAAGCTGATTTAACATCCATTTGAAATAATTTCTAGTCTAATGCGGATGCATAGGTAAGTAGAATCCTAATAGCCTCAAGTCTAGCTACAGGTGCATAGGTTTCATCAAAATCTATGCCTTCCTCTTGGGAATAGCCTTGAGCTACCAATCTGACCTTGTTTCTTATGATCACACCAGCTTCATCTAATTTATTTCTGAACACCCATTTGTTGGGTTGAGTGTGAAGACAATTCATTTCCCCTCATATTTTGATGATGACAAGGTGTGATTTTAATGCAAAATAATTGGAACATGTTAGATGCACCACACATGTTAAGACCACATTCATAAAGCATGTTTCCAAACATATTTATCACTTATATTCATGATAAATCAATGGACTAATGATTTATATGGTTTAATTCTCAAGGACAAACATTTCTTGCAAAGGTAGTGTCGACACACCTCTCACTGGTGTTGACACAATGCTTCAAAGCCAAGCAAAACATTGAAGAAATGGTCAAGTAGTGTCGACACTAGACCAAGTCAGGTCGACACTAGAGGTAGCTCCCAGAGAACCATGTCAACAGGCCTCTACAGCAGGTCGACACCAGATGCAGTCAGGTCAACACTAGAGAGCCTTCTCAGAAAGCCTATTTTGAAGGTGTCTACAGTGTGTCGACACTAGATCATCTCAGGTCGACACTAGACTTCTCCCAGGGAAGTTTTTCTGCCAGTCTGGGACAGTGTGTCGACACTAGACCAAGTCAGGTCGACACACTCTGGAAAGTTTGTGACTTAAAGTCACATCTGGACATGTGGCACTCTAGGGACTTGGTGGATCGGCCTTGGATCATGTGCCCTCGACCCCCAAGGGTACTTTTGGACATTTTAGTGTATAAATACACCCCTAATTGGCCATCCAACGACATGAGCCTCCAAGAGTCTTCCAGAAATCCTTTTTGGCGGCAGAGAGAGTTCTCCTCCCTATTCTTGCATTCCCTTGTGCTTCTTCCCTCCAATTCCCACATCTCCAAGCACAAGAAGTGGGGTCTGATCCAAGATGAAGCAGTAGGATCAACTTCCAAGGATGCAGATCAAGTAGAAGCAGTCGTTTGTGAAGAATTCGAGGAAGATCCCAAAGATCAAATTGCAGAGCATCGCCCAGGGACTTCAAGAGATCAAGCCCCTTCACAATTCGACATCTACAAGGGAGTCTTCTGAAGAACAAGGATATTTGAATCAATTTCTCATTTCTCCCTTGTGTCTTCTTGGTTGTTCTAGAGATTGTGCAGTGTCTATTGCATCAATTCTCTTGAATGAGCCTTTTGAGATCAGATCTTAGCTAGAGGATCTGGATCTTGTGTTGTTGTCTAGCAAAGTGTTTGTGAGTCGTTGTACTCAGTGGTTTGTGAGCCTGTGTGCTCAGTGTTGAGTCGTCGCACTCAAGTTTGGTTGAGCAATTGTGCTCAAGTGTCTAGAGTTGTCTTGCTCTAGGTGTTGTGTGAGTTGTAGAACTCATTGTGGTGGAGTTGTCAGGCTCCAGTGTGTGTGTATCCAAGTTGATAGTGGATCCTCATTGTGTGAGGGGTGGATGTAGGAATCACATGGTGTGATTTCCGAACCACTTAAAAATCTCTGTGTAGTGGTTTGCCTGTTCTTAAATTTCTCTTTGCGCTAGATGTATGCATAGGGATGTGCAAACTCACTTCTAATCAACTTGCTAATTCACTCTAATCACATAATTCACACACCAACTCATTAGATATGCAAAGTGCTTTTTCAAATTGCCTCTGATTCTAAGATCTGTTTTAAATTGGCTAAGCTTCCGCAATAGTTGGCCTAGATCTATTCAACCGCCCCCCTTCTAGATCTTGTCCCTACCTTTTTCGATCCTACAATTGGTATCAGAGTAGGTTTACACTTGATTTGATCTGATCTGAGTGCTTTCTGATTGTTCTATGTGTTTTGATTGTTTGCTTGTCTGTTTACTGAGTATCTCTTCTTTGCACCATTTAATTGCTTCAATGGATTCAAGAGGGTTCATGGCTGAGGGTCACTCTATTAATAGGCCACCCTTTTTCAATGGGACTGACTACACTTATTGGAAGAATAGAATGCAGGTCTTCCTTAGAGCCCAAAACTATGAGATATGGAAGGTAGTCGATGTAGGTCCCTATGAGAATCAGGGGGAGGAAGAGACCTTGACTAGGGAGCAGATTAGAAGGGCCACTTTGAATTACAGTGCCATGAATATGATCCAATGTGCTATCCACCCTAAGGAGTACTCAAGAATCTCAATGTGCAAATCTGCCAAAGAGATGTGGGATAAACTTGAGTTACTCTAGGAGGGAACATATCAAGTTAAAGAAACCAAGGCTAACATTCTTGTCTCTGAGTATGAATTGTTTATGATGAAGTCTGATGAGACAATTTCTGAAATGTTTGCCAGGTTCATGATTATTGTGAATGGACTGAAGGCATTAGGTAAGGATTATACCGATGCTGACTTGGTAAGGAAAATTCTGCGCTCTCTTTCTTCAATTTGGCACACTAAGGCCACAGTCATTGAAGACTCTAAAGATTTGTCCAAAATTTCTTTGGATGAATTGATAGGGTCCTTAATGACTTATGAAATCAATTTAAGAAGAAATGAAGAACACATAATTAAGACCAAGCCAGTAGCATTAAAGGCCTCTTCTAGTAACAAAGACAAAAATCAGGAGAAAACAAGTTCTGATGAGTCAGAGTCCAATGAGGATGAGATTGCCCTCATGACCAGGCAATTCAGAAAATTCTTAAAATACAGAAAAGGAAAATTCTCTGGGAAAAAGAAATTTTCATCAGGAAAAAGAAATACTTCATCTTCCAATGTCAATTCTAATAAGAATAAAAAATCTGATGAAATTGTCATTTGTTACAGGTGCAACAAGCCAGGACATATGAAGGGAGAATGTCCTGAAAATAAGAAGGAGAAACACAAGAAGATTCACAAGTTCAAAAGCCAAAGGCCATGGTAGCCACTTGGTCTGATGAAGACTCAAGTGATAAAGAAGAAGAAAAGTCCTCAAGTTCTGACTGTGAGGAAATATGCTTCATGGCAGATAGCTCAGATGGAAAGGTAAGTACTTCTTTCGAAGACTATTCAATTGATGATTGGCAAGATGCCTATGCTGAGCTTGTTGAAAACTACTCTGAAATAAGGAAAGAAAACAAACTTCTTAAAAAGAAAATTGAAAACATTTTGCATAACCAATCCATCAATAAAAGAATTTGTGAACTGGAAAATGAAGTAGCTGAACTTAATGAAGAAAAAGAAAATCTCCTGAACACAATTGATGAGCTTAAGCTTGCATCCTAAAAGGCCACCCATGAATTTAAAGAATTGTCTGAAAAGCTGGAAATGGAAAATAAAGAGAAACAACAAAAGGTTGATGAAATCAAAAACTTAGAAAACCAGCTAAAAGAAAAAGATGAAGTCATTGAAACATTCACTAAAGGAAAAGACAATTTAGAGGCTTTACTGGGAGCTAAAATGAAATCAGTTTCTCATGGACTAGGATTCAACAAACAAAAATCTAAGAAAGACAAATCTGGTGAAAAGAGGGATAAATCACCATTGATTAAATTTGTCAAAGGTCCTAGTCTTGAGAATACTGAAATCAAACAAACATCAAGCAAAACAACAAAATTTCAAAAACTCAGAACAAAAAGAAGTCAACCAGGTCGACACAGTCACCTGACAGGTCGACACCAGTCCACAAAAAGAAGGATTCTGTGACTGCTGTGTCGACACCTGTCAAGGAAAGGTCGACCTACTCAACCTCAACAAACACAAACCACAAAATCAAAAATTCAAATAAAAATCTGAAAAATAAGAAAAATTCAATAGAAGTCATTCATGAAAAACCTTGGACCTCCAAGATAGCATATCAAGCTGATTGGACCAATTCTTGGAACCAATGGTATCACAACCCATTTTGGTATCATCCCCAATTCTTCTATCCAAATTTTTTGATGTACCAACAAAACCCTTAGATTCCACCTCCTCAACTAAACTCTCATGTTCAAATGAAAAACTCCCCTCCTACTGAAAACAAGAACACTGGTGTTTTCATTCCTAAGGGAAAGAATAAATTGAAAAAGACAAAGAACACCACTAAAACAAAACAAAAATAAAAAACAAATCAGATTTGGGTGAGAAAAGATTTGATGACTGTGTTCAAACATTCTGATGGTCCCAACACTGTTTGGGTACCAAAATCTTCTCTCCACTGATTGATTTTGCAGGAAGGTCGTGCACCCAATTCAAATGTATGGTTTCTTGATAGTGGGTGTTCACGACACATGACTAGAGACAGAGCCAAATTTTCATTCCTGATTGAGAAGGAGGGAGGTTCTGTAACTTTTGGAGGTAAAAATAAAGGAACGATCATTGGATCTGGAAAGGTTGGTCAATCCTCTTCAAACTCTGTTGATAATGTTTTGTTAGTTGATGGTCTAGATTACAACTTACTGAGCATTAGCCAACTATGTGACAAAGGTCACAAAGTTGTGTTTGAATCTGATTTTTGTAAAATAATTGACTCATCAACTGATAAAATAAAATTCTTTGGAAAAAGGGAAAACAATGTTTACATGATCAACCTCAATAAAAACTTTTCTGAAAACATTTATTTTGTTGCCAATAAAAATGAAATTGCATGGACTTGGCACAAAAGACTTGGCCATGCAAGTTTCAGAACAATAAATAAACTGTTAAGGCTGAATTTGGTTAAAGGTCTTCCTGAATCTTTTTCTAATGTAGAAAATCAAGTTTGTGGGATTTGTGCCCAAGGAAAACAAACCAGAAAATCTTTTAAAACCTTCAATGAGGTACTCACATCTAGGCCACTAGAATTACTTCACATGGACCTCTTTGGCCCAACAAGAATTTAAGTCTAAGTGGCAAAAGATATGGGTTTGTAATCATTGATGATTTTACCAGATTTACATGGGTTATTTTTCTGTCCCACAAAAGTGATGCTTGCCTAGAGTTCAGGAATTTCTGTACCACTGCCTTAACAAGTTTTCTATATAAAATCAAAAACATTTTGACTGATCATGGGGGTGAGTTTGAAAACAAATCATTTTCTGATTTATGTGCTGATCTTCACATATTTCACAAGTTTTCTTCACCAAGAACTCCAGAACAAAATGGAGTTGTGGAAAGAAAGAATAGAACTCTTGTGAAAATGGCTAGATCCATGCTCTTAGAAAGCAATTTGCCCAAATCCTTCTGGGCTGAAGTTGTGAATACAGCAAATCACATTCTCAATAGAGCATTGATCAGACCAAAAATCAGAAAAACCCCCAATGAATTATTGAAAAACAAAAAGCCAACAATCTCCTATTTCAAAATATTTGGGTGCAAATGTTTTGTACACAACAATAATAAAGAAAATCTTGACAAGTTTGATGCTAAAAGTCAGGAAGCCATCTTTCTTGGCTATTTTGAAGTGTCAAGAGCTTTCAGAGTGTACAATCTCAAAAATAGAACTGTTGAAGAGTCTCCACATGTTATCTTTGATGAAAATTCCTTTTCAACTAATAGTTCTAAATCTTGCAGGGAAAGTCAAGACAATGAAGAGGATGATTTCATTGTGGACTCTTCACCAACTGTTGAGGAACTTGAAGACATTGGTGAGAACTTGAACATCCATTCACCATCTTCAAGTGGATCAGGTAATGTTGTTCCAGATTTAAGTACCCCTCAACAGGTAATTTCTGAACATAGATTTTTGAGCGATCACCCATTAGAAAATGTCGTTGGCAATTTGCATGACAGAGTAAGGACTAGATCATCATTCTTGCATGTTATTGATGAAGACCCACTAGCTCTAATTTCCCAAATTGAACCAAAGTCAATTGATGAAGCTTTATTAAGTTCTGATTGGATCAATGCAATGCATGATGAACTTCATCAATTTGAAAGAAATCAAGTATGGGAATTAGTACCTAGACCTAGTGACCAAACAGTCATTGGCACTAGATGGGTATTCAGAAATAAATTTAATGAAAATGGTCAAGTCATTAGAAATAAAGCTAGGCTAGTTGCAAAGGGGTACAATCAAGAATTTGTAATTGATTTTGAAGAATCATATGCCCCTGTAGCTAGACTAGAAGCTGTAAGAATTTTCCTTACTTTTGCATCTTCCATGAAATTTAAAGTTTATCAAATGGATGTCAAAAGTGTTTTTTGAATGGTTATATAAAAGAAAATGTTTTTGTTGAACAACCTCCGGGCTTTGAAAGTGAAAAACATCCTAATCATGTCTTTAAGCTTCATAAGGCTCTCTATGGTCTTAAACAAGCTCCAAGAGCTTGGTATGACCGTTTGAGTTCTTTTTTGCTTGAGAAAGGATACTCTAGAGGTAATGTTGATCAAACCATGTTCACAAAAACTGTCAAAAATCAAATAATTGCAGTCCAAATTTATGTTGATGACATAATATTTAGATCAACCAACAAGATCCTGTGCAATGAATTTGCAAATCAAATGAAAAATGCATTTGAAATGAGCTTGATGGGAGATTTATAATTTTTCTTGGGATTGCAGGTTAACCAAACAAGCGAAGGGATCTTCATAAGCCAAACCAAATATGTCAAGGAACTTCTGAAAAGGTTTGACTTCCAGAACCTCAAGCATTCGAGCACACCCATTGCAATTAGTGCTAAACTAGAAGAAGACTCACTTGGTAAGTCAGTAGACCCAAAGACATATAGAGGTATGATTGGTTCTCTACTCTATCTTACAACTTCTAGACCTGATATTCAGTTTAGTGTGTGTTTGTGTGCTAGATTTCAATCAAATCGTAAGGAAAGTCACATGTTAGCTGTTAAAAGAATTTTCAAGTATCTTGTTGGAACATGTGATCTTGGAATTTGGTATCCTGCTGGTTGCAAGTTAGACTTGATTGCCTATTGTGATGTTGACTATACTGGGTGTAAATTAGATAGAAAAAGCACAAGTGGCTTGTGTTTGTACTTGGGTGGGTGCCTAATCTCTTGGGCTTCTAAAAAGCAACATTCAGTTGCTCTGTCAACTGCAGAGGCTGAGTATGTTGCAGCTGGTAGATGTGGCACTCAAATTCTTTGGGTGAAACATCAACTTCTCGATTACAACCAAGAGTTAGGTTGTGTTCCCATCCTTTGTGACAACACAAGTGCCATAAATCTGTCCAAAACCCCAATTCAGCATTCCAGAACAAAGCATATTGAAATTAGGCATCATTTCTTGAGGGATGAGGTAGCAAAGAAATCCTTTAAACTCCACTTCATTGAAACTGAAAAACAAATTGCCGACATCTTTACCAAACCTCTTCCTGACAATAGATTTTCATCCTTGAGAAGAGAACTTGGTCTTTGCAAATGTCCATCTTATTGATCTCTCTCATTAGGGTTGAGTGTTTAGGTATATTCTGAGGGGGAGTCATTGTTTCATCATTCTTCTTTGCTTCCTTGATTCATATTGTTCACATCTCTCACTATTCAAATTTTATTTCTTTTTGACAATGAATTCTTCAACTCACATTGTGTTGAACTTCTTGGTATATCAAATGGTGATTTGAAGAAGGACAAATTCTGCTTGTCTGGACACTTTCACTATGCGAGAGTATATGTCTCCGCCAAGTACCAAGAAATGAATATGCAATTGTTGAGGGGGAGCTTTTGTTGTTCAAAGAGAATCATTTCTGGTTTCACAATACTTGCATATCTTTATTTTGATGAAAAGTTGTTGGAATCATCATCTCAGGGGGAGCTAGAGAATTCACAACTCATTTCCTTTGCAAAATTCAACACTCTTCTTGAATTACATCAACTTCCTTACATGATGTCCTCATTGAGTTGTCTAGAACCTCAAAATGATCCTTTGAGTGATCTACTACATTTTTTTTACAATCAACTCTCCACTATTCTCTTCAAGACTAAAGAAATTCAAATCTCTTTCACAGACTGAAGAATAATGTGTGCATTGAAGTTAAACATTTTTTTTTTGCAACTGATGTGAGATAAATGGTTTCAAGTTTATAAAATTCTCCTTACACTTGATATTCAACAGAGCAATGGCACAAATACTGAGAAACTACAAACCTTCACAATGAATGAAGTGCCATGTATGTCATGAGGTATTTTTGCCATCTCTGTTCAAAGGGGTTCAAAATCAAGAATTAAAAAAAATACTCTATATTTTTTATGGTGACTGAGTAACTGGAAATATTGGCGTCTGATAAACGTATATTTCCATGTAAAAGGTTGTCATTTCCCCCTTTGAAACTAAATAATGAGTAAATCCCTAGTATCCAGGAACTGTGGTGTATAAAAAGCATTAGTTCTTGAGTGAACAAGATTTACTACATTTGATAGTTTGATTAAAAATACAAAATTATCCAAGGAGAATTGCTTAAAATAACCATCTTTGTCTATCATCAATTTGTTTTAAAAGAGTTTATCTTCATCACACTTGATTTCAATGTAAAAAGATATTTTCATTTCTTTGGATTTGGAAAGTATGGTCATTTGTATTGATTGTTGGATGTCCTATATCCCTCAAATTATCATTTTACTGGTTCAAGTCATTTAATGAATATATTCTGCTTGTTGTTGAGTAAATCTTGAAGTTTGTGGCATTTTTGAAGAATTATGACAACTGAATTCTTTGGCCTCTTAAAAATCCTTGAAATGCTAATTCCATCCATTTTGAATCATGTTTAAGATATCCCAAAACTCACAAAATTTTCCCATGCTCAAATCTCAACTTTAGTTCAGGCCAGGTCGACACTACATCCTCTAGTGTCGACACTAGTTCTGCCTGGGTGCCTTATGCGGTTGGCGCCGGTTAAGGTAACTTGTACCTGCGATGCATTTGAAACCCCAAAACCCTTTTTATTTGCAGGTCGACCCCATGGCCGCCTCAAACCTTTGAACTCGGCGGCAACCCCACCTTCTTCCCTCGTCCAATTCTTCCTATCCTTCTTCTCTTCCATTCAACTGTTCCATCCCCTTCTCTTCTATCTTCTTTTGTTTTCATGGCTCCTAAGCAACTCCCTCACCGTGGAGCAAGGTCCAGGGCAACGGCTAGGCCCATTCCGGTGGAAGAAGCACCACCAACTGAGAGGAGAAGCAAGAAACGCCATGACCCTGTGGAGCAGCCAGGGCCTTCCTCTGCATCTCCTTCTTCTGCCAAGAGAGGTAGGACACCCTCTGTTAGAGGTAGGGGGTCTACAAACCCTAGAAGAAGAATTCTGGTTTCTTCTCCTGACGAATCTGCGGAGTCATCCTCTCCATCATCTGGGTCTTCCCAACCATTTGAGGCAACCCCTTCTAAATTAGTCTATGAAGGGAAGACCATTCTGAAACCTAGGGCAGTGGGCCTGGAAGACAGTGAATTGATTGCTGCATTTTCTGAAGTCATAGAATTCTTCAAGTTTTAGTCTTGGCTGCCTTTCATATCTGAGTTTAGAATCATGTACCCCAGACTTGTCCAAGAATTTTACTCTCATTTGGCCTAGCAATCTCTTCATTTGCATCCTCAGAAGGCTAAGGAGCAGGTGGTGTGGGAGCAGGAGGTTCTGATGCTCTTACCTCCTTTAGAATGTCTGACAAAAGAGTCTTCATGCTTCCCATTTCCTTGTTCAACCACCTTATTGCATTCTTCACCATGCCCATTTCTTTTGCTGCCGAAGCTTGGCTCATAAAAATAGAATTAACATCCGATTGCACAGAGCAAAGTATTTCACCTTGGGCATCTAACCTTTCAATCACAAGCTTCAGCTTAATGACAAACCTCTGTCTTTGTGGCCTATGAAATGGTGCTTCTGCAAGGAGAGGAATCTCTGAAGCAACTTCCTTTCCTTTCTTACTTGCCCTAGCAACGGGCTCCTCAAGATCATCATGAGCATCCTAACAATCTGAATCAGAAGAACTGGCAGTTACTCCTTCTTGAAAATCATTTACTGGAGATTTTTCAGTTCTCTCCCCCTGAGACTGACCTTCTTTCTCACCCAAAATCTCCCCTTCAGCAGGGGCATCTTCCATAGGTGCATCATTTTGGACTTCTGCTGCTTGCTCCCCTTGGACAGGAGCATCTTCCATCTGAACAACATTGTGGCCTGATGCCACAGCTTCATCTTCCTGATCTTGCTCCCCCTGAGTAGGAGCATCTTCTACTACAGTCTTTTCAATGTGGCCTGGTGCCACAACATCTGGTGCTACTGATTCACTGAACCTCTCAGGCTCCTCTTGAGTGCCAGAAATGGATTCCAGCACATCTCTAAGAATGGATGCCACAATAGTGGTGGGGCTTAGATCTTCAGAGGTTTCTACAACTGGCACAATATTCTCTGGAGGAATTTCTTCAATTAGGCTGCAAGTGACCACAGATTCTTCTAATCTGGCCTCTGTTGCTGCTGGAGCTACTGTTTCTTCTGCTAGTGCTGCTGCTGTTACTTCTTGGATTTCTTGGGCTTCGCCTACGATGGCCTCACCCTCAGCCATTGATGTCTTGGTCCATACATCGTTTACAACTGAAAATCCACTCTTCCTTAAATTCCTGCTGCGGATAGCCTGCCCCATCTTCTCTACTACTGCTCCAGACAAGTTAATGCCAAAATGTTGAAAGACCTTGGTAAGTAGATGAGCATAAGGCAGGGACACATTTAATTTGCTCTTCGTGTCCAAAATTTGAGCATGGGAAAACCTCATTCGTTCCAAGATGACCTCGGCCATGTTTATCTCCTAGTTCTGGATGGCCCAGAACATCATGTCCGAATCTGCTTTGGTGCAGGTTGAGAAGGTAGCACTCCTCGAAACCAAGATTTGACAAACAATAAAGTGCAGTAAGCGGTTGAACACATTCATCTGGTTAATATCCAACTTCCCATCCTTCAGCTTGAACTCGGGACCAACAATACCTAGCCCCTTTGCCTGGGTGTCAACAGTGTGTACCCCACTGTGACCAGTGGTGCAAACTCCAAATAAAAACTTCAAAAGATCATAAGTGATTCTTATTGGGGTTCCTTTGACAGACGAAGTCAAGGATCCATCCTCCTCCGTCCTCAAACAAACGAAGAAAGCCTTCACCAAGTCTGGATAGCTTACCTCAGAGAAAGTTGCGATTTTGGTCCATTTCATCCTATCCATGGCTGCCACGATGCTGTGCATCCCATATTTCTCCAAATCTGCAATATCCACAGCTTTATTTCCACAGAGCTTCGTCTTCACAGAGGTAAATCTTTCCTGCTACTCTGCTGTTAGGAACTTAGTTCCATATCCCCCGACGCTCGCGGAAACACCAGAAGAGGCCATGAAGTCGAACGGGAAAGGTTTCTGGAGGATTGGAACAGAAACCCTCAAGAAATTTCTGGCGGGAAGCAGTTGAAAGCTTGAAATCTTAGGGAGTCGATGCCGGAGTCGATAGGGTATCGCCTCAGGCAGGTAGAAGGAGATGAGGGCGGGATGTGAATCATTGCCACACAGATTTCGAGATGTATTAAAAGAGTAAAGTAACTTTTTCAAAATGGAGGCGGTATGATGGCAGAAAAGGACAAAATGACCAGTTCGATGGAAATAAGTTCTTTTAAAAATTACGAACCGTCAAGGATATTTAAACAAGAAGGCAGCATTTGGAATTTTCCTTAAATTCAAGGAGGAAAAATAATTGATATTCTGAATATTAATATCTCAGTTTTATACAGATGATTCTTTCACAATTTACACATGCCTAATTCCCTTCTAAGAGAAGTAAATCTCCTTCAGGTAAAACCTTTGTGAAGATATCTGCTAACTGATTATTAGTATCAATGAAAGAAATATCTATGTTACCATTAGCTGTATGGTCACGAATAAAATGATATCTAACCTCAATGTGCTTAGTCCTTGAATGCTGTACTGGATTCTTGGTTAGATTTATTGCACTGGTGTTCTCGCATAATAAGGGAATTGTCTTGATCTGGAGTCCATAATCCTCAAGTTGTTGCTTAATCCATAAGAGCTGTGTACAGCAACTTCCAGCAGCTACGTACTCAGCTTCTGCTGTAGATAATGCCACTGAATTTTGTTTCTTTGAGGACCACGAGATCAGACATCCTGCAAGAAATTGACAATAGTCACTGGTGCATTTTCTATCTATTTTTGCATCCAGTGTAGTCAGCATCAGAGTATCCTACTAAATTGATGTCACATGACTTTGGATACCATAAACCTAAATCGTGGGTTTTAGCTAAATATCTAAAGATTCTTTTGACACTAATTAAATGAGATTCTTTAGGGTCTGCCTGATACCTAGTAGACATGCATACAGTAAACAGTATGTCAGGTCTACTGGAAGTTAAGTAAAGTAGTAAACCTATCATACCTCTGTAGATCTTTTGTTCTACTTTCTTACCATCCTTATCACTGTCCATTCTTGTTGATGTGCTCATAGGCGTTGACAGTGGCTTGCTATTTTCGAATCCAAATTTCTTTAGCAACTCCTTAGTGTACTTGGCTTAACAGATGTGAGTTCCTTCCTTTCCTTGTTTGATTTGCAATCTAAGGAAGTAGTTGAGCTCCCCCATCATGCTCATCTCGAATTCTCCCTACAAGAGCTTTTCAAAATACTTGCAAAGAGATTCATCAGTAGAACCAAATATTATATCATCAACATATATTTGAACAAGCAGAATATGTTTGACTTTAGACTTAACAAATAATGTACTATCTACTTGACCTCTAATGAAACCATGGTTTAATAGAAATGTACTTAAACGTTCATACCATGCTCTTGGTGTTTTTTTTAATCCATATAATGCTTTGTGCAACTTAAATACATGATTCGGAAAATCAATGTCATCAAAACCTGAAGGATGTTCTACATAAACTTCCTCCTTAATAAAATCATTTAGGAAAGCTGATTTAACATCCATTTGAAATAATTTCTAGTCTAATGCGGATGCATAGGCAAGTAGAATCCTAATAGCCTCAAGTCTAGCTACAGGTGCATAGGTTTCATCAAAATCTATGCATTCCTCTTGGAATATCCTTGAGCTACCAATGTGCCTTGTTTCTTATGATCACACCAGCTTCATCCAATTTATTTCTGAACACCCATTTGTTGGGTTGAGTGTGAAGATAATTCATTTCCCCTCATATTTTGATGATGACAAGGTGTGATTTTAATGCAAAATAATTGGAACATGTTAGATGCACCACACATGTTAAGACCACATTCATAAAGCATGTTTCCAAACATATTTATCACTTATATTCATGACAAATCAATGGACTAATGATTTATATGGTTAATTCTCAAGGACAAACATTTCTTGCAAAGGTAGTGTCGACACACCTCTCACTGGTGTCGACACAATGCTTCAAAGCCAAGCAAAAATGTTGAAGAAATGGTCAAGTAGTGTCGACACTAGACCAAGTCAGGTCGACACTAGAGGCAGCTCCCAGAGAACCATGTCAACAGGCCTCTACAGCAGGTCGACACCAGATACAGTCAGGTCGACACTAGAGAGCCTTCTCAGAAAGCCTATTTTGAAGGTGTCTACAGTGTGTCGACACTAGATCATCTCAGGTCGACACTAGAGACTTCTCCCAAGGAAGTTTTCTGCCAGTCTGGGACAGTGTGTCGACACTAGATCAAGTCAGGTCGACACACTCCGGAAAGTTTGTGACTTAAAGTCACATCTGGACACGTGGCACTCTAGGGACTTGGTGGATCGGCCTTGGATCATGTGCCCTCGACCCCCAAGGGTACTTTTGGACATTTTAGGGTATAAATACACCCCTAATTGGCCATCCAACGACATGAGCCTCCAAGAGTCTTCCAGAAATCCTTTTTGGCGGTAGAGAGAGTTCTCCTCCCTGTTCTTGCATTCCCTTGTGCTTCTTCCCTCCAATTCCCACATCTCCAAGCACAAGAAGTGGGGTCTGATCCAAGATGAAGCAGTAGGATCAACTTCCAAGGATGCAGATCAAGTAGAAGTAGTCGTTTGTGAAGAATTCGAGGAAGATCCCAAAGATCAAATTGCAGAGCATTACCCAGGGACTTCAAGAGATCAAGCCCCTTCACAATTCGACATCTACAAGGGAGTCTTCTGAAGAACAAGGATATTTGAATCAATTTCTCATTTCTCCCTTGTGTCTTCTTGGTTGTTCTAGAGATTGTGCAGTGTCTATTGCATCAATTCTCTTGAATGAGCCTTTTGAGATCAGATCTTAGCTAGAGGATCTGGATCTTGTGTTGTTGTCTAGCAAAGTGTTTGTGAGTTATTGTACTCAGTGGTTTGTAAGCGTGTGTGCTCAGTGTTGAGTCGTCACACTCAAGTTTGGTTGAGCAATTGTGCTCAAGTGTCTAGAGTAGTCTTGCTCTAGGTGTTGTGTGAGTTGTAGAACTCATTGTGGTGGAGTTGTCAGGCTCCAATGTGTGTGTATCCAAGTTGATAGTGGATCCTCACTGTGTGAGGGGTGGATGTAGGAATCACATGGTGTGATTTCCGAACCACCTAAAAATCTCTGTGCAGTGGTTTGCTTGTTCTTAAATTTCTCTTTGCGCTAGATGTATGCATAGGGCTGTGCAAACTCACTTCTAATCAACTTGCTAATTCACTCTAATCACATAATTCACACACCAACTCATCAGATCTGCAAAGTGCTTTTTCAAATTGCCTATGATTCTAAGATCTGTTTTAAATTGGCTAAGCTTCCGCAATAGTTGGCCTAGATCTATTCAACCCCCCCTTCTAGATCTTGTCCATACCTTTTTCGATCCTACACCATTTGGTGCCAATCACTGTATGATCTGATGGTCTAGGAATAAGTGACCATACATGGTTTCTCTTGAATTGATTCAGTTCATCTTGCATGGCCAAAATCCAAGATTCATCAGTGAGAGCTTCATTGACTGTCCTAGGCTCTATTTGCGAGACAAAAGCTAAATAATCACATGGAATTACATTACCTCTTGTCCTTACCCCTACAGATGGATCACTAATGATGTTTTCTAGTGGGTGATCTTTCTTATATCTCCATTCCTTTGGAAGATTTTCTTGTAAAATGTCCTTTTGTTGTAGGTCTTCCAGAGGTGGATCTTCCTTGTCCTCGATAGATGTATTCTTTAATTTCTTGGACAATTCTTCTGCATCATCAATATCACTATCTTCTTCATCTCTCAAGAAAGGGTTAGTTTCATAAAAATGATGTGTACTGATTGTTCAATTAATAAAGTACGCTTATTAAATACTCTATAGCTTTTAGGTTTAGAAGCATATCCCATGAATATACCTTCATCCGATTTTGCATCTAACTTACCGATGTCTCTTTTGCCATTGTTGTGGATGAAACATGGACATCCGAATGTCCTGAAATGACTGATCTTCGGCTTCTTTCCCTTGTACAGTTCATATGTTGTTTTCTTCAAGATAGGCCTGATCATCACTCTGTTGATAATGTAACATGCCGTGTTGATTGTTTCAGCCCAAAAATACCTTGGCAAATCATATTCTGATAACATTGTCCTTGCCATATCCAACAGGGTTCTGTTCTTCCTCTCAACAACTCCATTTTGCTGTGGTGTCCTTGGTGCTGAGAAATTGTGCTCTATCCCTTGGTCATCATAGAACTTGACAAATTTCTCATTTTGGAATTCTCCTCTATGATCTGACCAGATTCCAACAATGCTGAACTTTTTGTCTTTCTGTACCTTCTTGCTGAAGCTTACAAAATTGTCAAATGTATCATCTTTGTGCTCCAAGAAGGATACCCAGGTGAATCTAGAGTAATCGTCTACAATGACAAATCCAAAATTCTTTCCTCCAAGACTTGTGGTTCTCATTGGCCCAAATAAGTCCATATGAAGGAGTTCTAAAGGTTTAGAGATTGTTACCACAGTTTTTGACTTGAAGGATGACTTGGTGTGCTTTCCTTTTGCACATGGTCCGCAGACACCATCCAACCTTGTATAGACTTTAGGTAGACCTTCCACCAAGCTTCTCTTGATCAATTTTCTCATGCCATCAAGACTGCAGTGACCTAGTCTTCGGTGCCACAGTTCTGTTGACTGCTCTTTATTTGCTGCCAAACAAATGTCCTGATCTTTTAGTTCTTCTATATAAAACACGTACATGTTCTTTTCTCTGTTGGCTTCAAAGATGATTGCACCATCCTTCATAATGCTGCACTTTGACTCTTGAAATCTGATTTGATGTCCTTTGTCGCACAGTTGGCTGATACTGATGAGGTTGTGCTTCAATCCCTTGACGCATAGAACTTCTTCAATGACTGTCTTGTCTTTGCTGCCTACTGAACCACTGCCTATTACAGTCCCTTTTCCATTATCTCCATAGGTGACTGTACCTTCTTCAGCTTCTAAATGGAAAAATAGCTTTCTGTTCCCTGACATGTGCCTTGAGCAACCGCTGTCTAAATACCATTTGGATGCTCGAAGGTTTCTCTGCATTAAAAACATTAAGCTTTAGGTACCCAAGTTCTTTTGGGTCCTGGTTGGTTAGTGTCATCATTTTTCTTTTTGATTACCCATATTTTATGTTTAGTAGGACATGATACTTTAATATGACCTAGCTTATTGCAATGACTACCGCAAGACATCTTAGTTACTTTTTCAGTTGGTATGTATTTAAGATTTGCTTTGTATGCTGTGTCTTGTTTAGGTACAAATTTAGTGTGCACCTTTCAATATTAATCTAGCAATATTGAAAGGTGCAGACTAAATTTGTACCTAAACAAGACTACCTAATCTATGTTTCTTTTTACCTGACCGTCTAGCACCTTTCAATATTAATCTAGTTTTACCGTTTGTAAATTTTTCTAGAGTGCTTGATAATTTGTCATTTTTTGTGGTTAATGTGTTGACTTCTTGTTTTAAATTATTTACTGTTTCTTGATTTTCCAAATTTTCTAATTGTTCATTTTTATTTTTCAAGTCGTCACATAGTAATTCATTTCTCCTTTTTAGTTCATTAATTTGTTTTTCCATTTGCTCATTTTCAGATTTTAAATTTGAATTAGTATTTTCTAGGCATGCAATGTTTTTCTTGCTTGCTTTTAGTAATTTAGATACTTCTCTATACTTACAATATAGTTCATTGAAGGCTTCTTCTTAGTTATCTGAATCAGAATCATTACAAGAAGAAAAGGATGAGTCTGAAGTTACCTTATCTTCTGTGTTGGCCATGAAAGCCAAGTTGGCTTCTTCTTTTTCATCATTGCTTGAGCTCGACTCACTGTCTGAGTCACTACTGTTGTCCCAAGCCGCTGCCATAGCTTTCTTCTTGAATCGTCTTAGTTTTCTTGAACTTTCCTTCTTTATGTATTCAGATTTCTTGAGCTTTGGACACTCTGCCTTGATATGTCCAGGCTTCTTACATTCATAGCAAATTGGATCACCTTTCTTGATGTCCTTTGCTTCAGTTTTCTTGAAATCTTTGCCCTTTTTGAAGTAACGTCTTCCAGATTGATATTTTTTCATCTTGGCTAAGATGCGTTGTAGTCTTCTTGATAACAAAGCTTCTTCATCTTCACTGTTTTCACTACTGTCTTCATTCTCAGATTCTTCCTCAGATCTATCTTCTGCTGCTTTGAGGGCATTCGTGTGCTTCTTTCTACTTGATGATTCTCCCAATCTTTCCATGTTTATCTCATGGGCCATGAGGGACCCAATGAGCTTTTCCAATGACATTCTTTACAAGTCATTGGCTTCTTCTATAGGTGTTACCTTGGGAGTCCAAGAAGATTGTCACTCCCCAACGCGGAATATCGGAGCGCGAAGGCAGTTGCAAGAAAAAGTATAGAGCGTATACTAGACATCAAACCATTGCACACTAAATAATACTAAAGCAAATCTTTCTCATTAATAATTTTCCAAATGTCTAGTTACAACCACTAATATCAGAGCCATTCTAAAGGGCCCAATTACATTGTAACAGAAGGAAATAACTAACTACAACTCTAAGATAACATAATGACTCAAGGGTACTCCTGGCTTCACTCTTGGTCATTCCCTTCCACGTAAGTGTATGTATCATCCTCGGTCTCACCTGAGAACACAACATCAAATAACGTAGGGTGAGCGATAACGCCCAGTAGGACTTAAATTTCAGGCTCAAGCAGGCTTTAAATAATTAACGCATTTAATGGCAGAGTGTCTAGAGATAGCAGGTACAAGAGAGTCAAAATATAGTAAGAGATAGCACATCCGGTAACAAGATAGCACAATAGCACGAGATCAAGTATAGTTTCCAAAATAGCACAAGCATCGAATATAGCACGAATAGCAGGATGGCCATAGCACAACTAGCACAAGTATAGTAATAGCACGACGAGTATAGCACTTGTTTGTCATTCTAGACATCGAGAGAGTATAGCACGTTTGTGTTTTGATTGTCATATAGATAGTCGAGATAGATAGCACTTGAGTGTAATGCTAAACACTCTGATCATTTAACTCCCATGGGCACTAGCACTTTCGGGCGCACATCCCAGGACTAGATCGGGCCCTTTATATATTGCCAAGCATTGGTTATATTGTTTATCTTTAGACAATCAGTCAATGGCCAATATAGAGTACCAAGAAATAGATAAGAGCACTAGATGAATAGATGAGATAGTGGAGTGAACGTGAGTAGGTGAGCGAGTAGAGTATAGATGAGAGCTAGTGGTCATTGCACGTAATACGTCGAGTAATCAGGCGATAGTAACAGTTGCACAACACGCGCACTTGGTGTTGGCAGTCAGGTGGAACTCACGACCCTACCACTGGCCTTGTTATGCACAGGTCCAGAGGTCCGGCGTGATTTAAGACGAGAGTGAATCTCTAATAGCCGTTTGGATCATATAGATCCCTAAAGGGTATCATAGGTATTAGGGTACAACCGGCTCGTCGACCATGTGGGAATCCATGATCAGAGGAGACTTACGGAGGCCTTGTGCAAAGTTCACTAGTCCGGCGAAAGGAATATCCGACGAAGAGTTCACCACAAGCCAAGTAAAGTGTGTATATAAAACATGTGCTCGACGTTCTAGAGGAATTCTAGAACAGTGGAGCGTCGATAGCGGTATTATAAATAATGCAAGAAACGAATACAAGTCCTTAAAATAGGGCAATTAATGTACTTTATTTCAATAAATTACCAGGCACATTATGAGATATTTTCTGCGATATTTCAGCCATAAATGAATGGTTCAAGTGTGTGCAAGTGCAAGAGAAATCATAGATAGAAATAAGTCGTGAACATGTATTTTAAATCATTCAATATAGCACCATTTTTAAGTAGGGTTTTTACTGGGGGTATAACGGTAAGAAGGCGTAAGGATTATTTAGAAAGCGACAAAATATTTTTCATGGGTTTTTATAAAAAAAAAACTGAGAAGGCGACATAGGTCAATGAGCATTGCGACAGGGGCCAGGCAGAACGCGACAGGGTCCTGTACGGGTTGCGACATGGCTGTCTGTTCAGGCGGCCAGAACGCGACGTAGGTACTGTCGCATTCAGAAAGCGACAAGGAAGGCGTCGCGATGGCTTGAGAAAGCGACAAGTAGATGGTCGTAATCAGACCCAGAAGGCGACATATCGGCCTGTCGCAATCTGGTTGTCTGCACCTGGCCCTGACAGGATTCAGACCAGGCTTTGGATTGCGGGCCAACTTGAAATCGAATGATACAGGGTGCTTTGAAAAATCATAACTAATTGTATAGTGAACGAAAAATCATGAAACCAGTTGCAAATTAAACTAGACATGTAAGGGTACTTCCAATAAATAGGGATTCGAGAGAGAACATGGTTTGAACATGGTTTGAGCATGAACAACAACGAGTAACACAGAACATGACATAGAGAGCAAGATTGATTTAATTCGAGCAACATGCTCAAGGAAATTTAGGCTTTTTAGGGGCAAATGATCCCTAACAACATGAAGTATCTACAGTAAAACTTTCGTAGCATGGGATCAAGTATACATAGAGATTTGAATTAAACATGACACCTCGGGGTTATCATGTTTGCAGTTCTTCAAAAATTAAGAACAAAAGATAGGATGGATGGAAAAATATGAAACTTGGGGGTTTAGTTCAAGAGGGTAGGAAGAACTTACAAAAAAGTTTCATGGTTTATGCTTGTGAGAATGCCTACCTTGACTTGATTTGTCTTCTAAGGCTAGAACTTGAAGAACAAGGGAAGAAGCTTCAATCTCTTCTTCTCTCCACGAAATCCTCTCCTCCTTAGCCTCCTCTCCATGTCCAGCAACTCTTGGCAACGAGCTAGGGTTGCCCAAGGGAGTTTAGGAGGTGTATTTATGCAAGTATGTATTTCTATTCCTACTACTACTCTAATTCCTCTTAAATTACGAAATTTCCTTACTCTAACCTTCCTTCCTTGCTTTCCAATCTCTATTTAGACTTGGAAGAGATCCAAATTTGTGCTAACCCATATGGGGTAGGTTTAGGAATCCAATTCCAACTCTAATTTCATATTTAATGCATTAAATACCCCTTTTCTATTTAGGTAATAATTTAGTTACGAATTTAGGGTATTTTCCTATTATTCTCACTTTGTAAATTCATATTTTTGACCCAATAAATTCTATAAGATCCAATAAGCAAAGCCCATTACTCTTTTCCATTTAATGGTTTTATTTAATGCTCTATTCAAATATTCATTTAGCTAGGTTTTAAATTCTTTATTTAAATTTTATTTTTCGCAAAAATTCAAGTTGCTACAAAGATGGTAGAGATCTAAGGATTTTCCTTACCATGTTCCCATCTCATAGCTTTTTCCTAATCCTGCTAACCCGTTGGTGATGTCTGTAAATCTGCTGAACATCTGTGTAATGGTTTCTCCTGACTGCATCTGGAACCTCTCGTACTGTGTCACCAGAATGTCTATTCTGGTTTCCTTTACTTTGTTAGTACCTTCGTATGTGATTCTTAGCTTCTCCACATCTCCATCGCTGATTTGCAGGCTGAAACTCGGTTAAATTCTTTCTTGCTAAGTGTACAACATAATATGCTCTTAGCTTTGCAGTTGAGAGAAATCTTCTTTCTATCATCTTCTGTCCATTTGTCCTTCTTGTTAGTGACTAGAAGGTCTCCTTCTTCTTCAATTGACCAGATTTGAAAGTCGAAACCTTGTACGAAGTACTCCATTCTTGTTTTCCAAAAGGTGTAATCTTCTCCATCGAACAACGGTGGCCTGTTGACTGACTGACCTTCGGAGTGACCTTGGGCTGCCATTTGATCTTTTCTCTTCAGATCGTTGGATTTTATTCTTGTCGAAGAGACTCGCTCTGATACCACTTGTTGCCCAACTAACAAGCCCAGAGGGGGGGGGTGAATGGGATTCTTAAAATTATTAAGAACCTAAAAAATCTATTCACAAAACAGTCACACAAAACACCCTTCGATAGTTGTTAGTGTTAGTAAAGGTAAACAACAAACACACAAAGGCAATCACACTACACAAGGATTTATCCTAGTTCAGATCCCCTCTCCTTAGGAGTTCTATGTCCAATCCCTGAGCAATACCTCAGGTTTTCACTACCCAAGGGTACAGTCCCCCTTATGGACCCTTACACACCCAGTCGCAGCTGGTCTTCTCTTCACAACCCGAAGAGGAATTAAAACATCCTGGATACCACCAGGTCTTCCTTCAACACGAAGGGAATACACACCCTGGAACCCCTAGGTCTTCCTTCAACACGAAGGGAAGAAAAGAACACAAGAATGTGAAAATGAAAACAAGCCCCTAGATCAAGCTTATACAATGCTAGATCTGAAGCTAAGACCGAGAAAGAAAGGATCTGCAGAATTGATCTCTCTCTCAGTACTAGAGGCTCTCTCAAGGATCTACACTAATCTCAGAGAGCAAAAGCTAGAACAGATGTGAGTGAAAAACTTGGCTCTTCAGTTTTCTCACAGAAGACTTGAAAATTGTTGAAAGCGTTGTCTCTCTATTCAAGGTGTCTTCTTCTGGATCTTCAGTCTTCTTTATATATCTTCTATTTGAAATTTGAACGTTGAAGTGCCCATTGTCTCTAAGATTTTGTTTACGTTAGACTGCATGTCACTGTAGAGCTTCTTGTTCGATAGTCTTTAGCTTTCCATGCATGCAACAGGTGAAAGGATCTTCTCTGATATCCGTTATCTTCCATGTTGTCCAACGTTGTATTGAGGTGCGCTGTCAGAGACCTGCACGCATTAAATGCTAAAACAATAGACAACTAGGTTGTCTCTTGTTGTCAGTCAATGTTAGAATGATCTTATATAAAAATAGAAGTTCCATTCTGTTCTTTCTAAAAAGATGTTTACAGAATAACCACAAAAATTGAAGATATCGTTTCCATGCAGTGCAGTGATATGTTCAGTCGTAATAAATGCATGGTTGTCAGAAAGATATACGTGAAGTCTTTGACTTTTCAACGTACTAAAAAATGAGTTAAAATATCAAATCGTTATAGTCCATGAAATCGTTACATGCATGACTTATGAAATCATTATGCAAATGAGTTGATAACCATGTAAATCATTGTGCACTTATAAGCAAACCGATGCACATACAAATCATTATATTGACAAATCGTTCTGATTCCATAAGCAAATCGTTATGAGCAAGTTGTCAGAGACAAAACGATGTGAGCAAATCGTTGTTTGCTGTATCGAATCGTTACGACGACTAAGTCGTTATGTAACTAAGCGAATCGTTACAGTGACAGAGTCATTGTGTAACTTATCGAATCGTTACAAGGATCAAATCTTTATGACGGTATAGGCAAATCGTTGTTTCACTTAAGAAATGGATGTGAGAGCAAATCATTGTTCTCACTTAAGAAATCGATGTGAGAGCAAATCGTTGTTCTCACTTAAGAAATCGTTGTGAGAGCAAATCGTTGTTCTCACTTAAGAAATCGATGTGAGAGCAAATCGTTGTTCTCACTTAAGAAATTGATGAGAGAGCAAATCGTTGTTCTCACTTAAGAAATCGATGTGAGAGCAAATCGTTGTTCTCACTTAAGAAATCGATGTGAGAGCAAATCGTTGTTCTCACTTAAGAAATTGTTGTGAGAGCAAATCGTTGTTCTCACTTAAGAAATCGATGAGAGAGCTAATCGTTGTGAGGTCGATGCGATCACTTAGCGAATCGTTATGGAAGCAAATCGTTATACTTTCTCGAAATTGACCAGACACTTATGAAATCGTTATGATACCCAGAACGATAGAACATATAATGAATCCTTATGTGTATGAAATCATTATGAATCTATTAAAGTCGATATGATAGAGAGGGAAGTCGTTACAACATGCAAAAAATCGATATGTACTTACAGAAATTTCATGCTTTGAACTTACATTGCTATAGAGTAAATAATACTTACCCATTTAGCTTGATATTTCTTGTTTCATTTCTTGTACTCAAATCTCATAGAAAATATGTTAGATTAAACTTTATTATAGTTTTGTTAATCACCAAAATAAATATGTAATTAATTTAAATTACATGGGGATAAATTGATCATCAATAAACCTGTGGAATGGTGACACCCTCATGTGATAGTAGAGGAATCCCGATACCCTTTCCATGAGAGTTCAGAGCTCCATCAAAATACAACATCCACATAGGATCAGATTGGCTAAGGGACATTAATTTCTCGTCTGGAAATTCTGAACGAACAAGATGAAATTGTGGAATAGGGTGATGAGCGAGATGTTTTGCTATGACATAGCCTTTGATGGACTTTTGTTGAATGTAGATGATGTCAAACTGGGAGAGAAAGCTTTGCCAACGTGCTAGCCTATCAGTGAGAATAGATTTTTCAAGGAGGAATTTGATAGGATTCATGCGGGCGATAAGATGGACCTCATGAGTAAGAAAGTAGTGCTTCAATTTCTGCACTACCTATACAAGAGCAGCACACGTCTTCTCCATTGCCGTATACCTTTGCTCGCAGGGGTTGAGAAGCTTAGACATGCAGTATGCTGCTCTCTTCTTGCCTCTTCATCCACTTGTGCAAGGACAGCTCCTACGGAGTCTTCCAGGACAGATACATAGAGAATAAGAGGTTTGCTTAGAGTCAGCAACCTCAGGACAGGGGGATTAGCCAAATACTCCTTTAGTCCATCAAAAGCCGCCTGACACTTCTCGTCCCAATGAAATTCGACTCCCAGCTTGGTGACGTCGTAGAAGGGTCTACACCTTTATGAGTGTTGGGAGACAAACCGGTGAATAAATTGCAACCTCCCGATTAAACCTCGAACTTCCTTCAAATTCTTGGAAGGGGGCATCTCTCTTATTACCTTCGCCTTGTTGGGATCAATCTCAATACCCCTCTTGCTCACGATGAAACTTAGAAGCTTACCCGATGATATACCAAATACACACTTCTTGGGGTTCATTTTCAACTGATACTCCATCGATCTTTGCAAGACCTTAGTTAGAACCCCAGGATGCTCAGCCATTGTTCTTGATTTTACCACCAGGTCATCCACATACACCTCAATATAAATGTGAATCATATCATGAAATATGGCCATCATAGCTCTTTGATAAGTAGCTCCAGCATTCTTAAGTCCAAATGGCATGACCACATAGCAATATGTTCCCCATGGTGTAGTGAACAAAGTCTTCTCCTGGTCTTCCTCAGCCAACTTAATTTGGTTGTACCCGGAGAAGCCATCCATGAAGGAGAGGGTTTCATACCCGGCCATATTATCTATGAGCACATCGAGGTGAGGAAAAGGGAAATCATCTTTAGGACACGCGGTTGAGGTTTCGGAAATCAATACAGATTCTGACTCTTCCGTCCTTTTTCATGACCGGGACAATGTTCGCCACCCAATTCGGATAAAGTACGACTCTGATAAATTTGGCTTTGTGGAGCTTGTTGACCTCATCTTTCATTTTCAAAGCCATATGTGGGTGGAAATGCCTCAACCGCTGCTTAATGGCAATGGACCCTGGCTTACGTGTAAGGCGATGTTCAACAAGCCCGGTGTCCAAGCCTGGCATATCCTCATAGCTCCATGCGAACGTGTCCTTGTATTATCTGAGAACCTCAATAATTGCCTCCTCTTCAGCTGGTGATAGATTACTGCTTATGAGGACGGTCTCAGAGTTTTCTTCAGTTCCCAGGTTGATTTCCTTGGTGGTTTCTTCTACGGCAGCTGACGGTTCATCAAATCTTCTGACTCCGCTTGCGAACGCGTCAGCCTCGTCCTCAAACTCTTCATCACCTTCCTCAATTGGGTCGTCATCATCCATTATCTCATAGACTCCGAACCCATCATCAATTAAGCACAATGACTGCTCATACTCTATATCCGGCAACTGTAAAGGTTCTTCTATGAATTCCGGAATTACTAGACATGCCTTGCATCTATGGGCTAGATCAGCGAGGAAACGGTGTAGAACCCTCTTATCCTTGGACTTCTTCTTGGATACTACCCGCAACTTATTGCTACTCTGACCTAGACCCTCACTACAACTACTAGAATCTACAGCAGGGGGTGGAGAAGTAGGAAAAGCAGTAAAAAAAGGTCCCTGCATGGGGGAAGATGGAAGAGGATTAAAAGCAGTAAAAGAACTTCCCGGCGTGGGGGAAGGAGGAGGAGGATGAAAAGTAGTAAATGTCCCCTGCGTGGAGGGGGAAGGAGGTCCCTGCGTGGAGGGAAAGAGTAGGTCGGTCATAGGACTGGGGAGGAGTACTCGGAAGAGAGATAGGAAGTCTCCTCAATGGAGACAATGAAATTAGCCATTTGAAAATTGGCATTTTTTTGGGGATTTTCATTGTTATTCAAAAATTTTTGGTTTTTATTTATCATGCAGAGTGAAAGAGGGCGAGGTGAGATCGCCAACCTAGAGAGAAGTGAAACGAGCATGTGCTCAAGTGGAGGGAGATCGTTGGAGAGAGGGAGGTGGAGGGTGAGCGTCTGCTCAGAGGAATGGAAAGATATTGTGAAATGGAGCGTCGGTGCCCGAGGAATGCTTAAAGAAATGAAAAATGGCCACGCAGTGGCCTGGAGGAGATTGGGCGCGATGCCCAGAGAGAAAAGGCCCGCCCCGAGCCTAGTTGTTGTGGGAGCTGGTGTGCCTAGCTTGACTTCATCTGTATGCTGCATCCTGCTTGTAGTTACTACCAGCTACTCGGTAATTATCAGTGTGAAGAGTTGACTTAAGGAGTCAGCAATATTGCTCATGTCAAACCACCGGTTCCATTCGGATTCAGACTCGCCCTTTTTCATTTGCTTCTGGGGCCTGAGATTTGCAACAACTTTATATGTGGCCAGGGAGGTAGTATGAGAGAGTTCTGACGTGATGGTAGATGTCTGTTCACTCCCTGACTGCAGTGGCCCCTTCTTGAAGTGTTGGTATAGGGACCAAGTGAGTGGTTGCCCCTGCTTGTCATCTGCCTTGCCTGGCTTGTATCCCAGTCCTGCCTTGGGTCTTGTCTTGCTATCCTTCACAGCTTCAGTTCTTCCCTGTAAATGTGCACCCAGCTTTTTGCCTGGCTGGTACCCCATTCTCAGCATTATATACCACTCCTTCTCAGTTATGATTTTGCTCCTCTTCGCTGCATTGATGGATGATGAACTGGTTGGGCTTTGATGCATGCCGTATGTGTCTAGCACAGACATAAGCAGTTGATTGCTTGGCCATATGGAAGGGATTGAATTGTTATTCATAGCCTCCACTTCCAAGACGGTTGGCTTTCTGGAAACTTTGACAACCCATCCCTTATACGAAACTTCAGACACTGATGTATAGTTGAGATGACGGCGCCAAGTGCCTGAATGAACGGCTGGCCCAGGATCATTCAGAAGCTCGGGTCCATGTCTAGAATGTGAAAATCCATCTCAATGATGGACGGACCCAGCCCAACCTTCAACACGACCACTCCTTTGGGCAGTCTACTAGTGTTGTCGTAGGCCGTGACAGTGATGGAGGAGGGTCAGACTGACTGTAGTGTGACCCCACAAAAATTTAACGTGTCCAAAGACACAACATTGATTGAGGCACCGGTATCCACCAAACACTGAGAGACATGAATGCCATTGATATTGATGGTTAGGCACAATGCATATCTTTGGTATTCCACGGGTGCTAGCTAATCTTCGTGGAACTCTATTGCCGGGTGCTGCCTCGTGGGGGTCAATACTGCGCTGATCTGATGCACAGGAAGGTTTTCA
This sequence comes from Colocasia esculenta, assembly GCA_014218235.1. Lineage (NCBI taxonomy): Eukaryota > Viridiplantae > Streptophyta > Magnoliopsida > Alismatales > Araceae > Colocasia > Colocasia esculenta. The sequence continues at coordinate 20,112,225 of CM024760.1, read as the reverse complement.
TTCATCATCACTTTCTGTAGGTAGTGCGTGAGGCTTGTTGATGTACTGGCGACCTTTTGATTAGTTCTAAATAGATATTCTGGCCGGTGTCTTGTCTAAATACTTGAGCAAGTCATATTGATTCCCTGGAATGGATTCTTCAACTGGGGCTTCTTCTTCTTGGGGTAGGGGTGCCTGTTCTTGCTACTGGGGGAATATCCGGTTGAAGATTCGCCCACTCCGGAGTACCATAGTTTCCTCAGTTTCTCTCTCGCTGTAGGTGCCGTGGTTGGTAGAGTGGAAGATGAATGAGTGTTGGAAGGTTGAGGGTTGAACATCTGGTGTGGCAGTTGAATACTTGCCACACTCGGGGGTGGAATGGGAGTGTGTAAGAAAGGAGCTTGGGGGTTAGGGGTGGTGATGGGTGCAGTTGGTGGTGTGCGGAGGAGAGGTGGTCTGGATGATGGTTGCAAGGCGGTGGGTAGTGTGCGTATGAGTGGGCGGTTGGGTTGAGGTGGTATGGTTGTGGGGTTGCGTAGAAAGGGGGCTTGAGGATGGGATGGTTGTGTTGTGGGAGCTACGTGTGGTTGGCGGATGAGTGGGGGGTTGTGTGATTGGGTAGAGAGTGGCAGACGTTGTGTGGTAGCTATGGGGATACAGAGGAAGGTGATGACCAAACTGTCCCCATAATAAATATTTCCATTTATTTATATAAATTTTGATGATTAACAAAATAACACTAATGGATTTCTTGAGCCTTGAGAACAGGAAGCAAAAGAAAAATGAAAGATCAAGACAATCTGGTAAGTCCATCATTTCTATCTAAGTCCCTGTAACGACTTCTTTGATAAGCAGAACGACTTACTCTTTGACCGGAACACTCGAATCGTTACCGTAACGACTTCTTTAGACCCGTAACGATTTCTTTAGAACTCGCAACGACTCTCTAGCCGTAACGACTTCTTTAGACCTCGTAACGATTTCTTTAGAACTCGCAACGACTCTCTAGCCGTAACGACTTCTTTAGACCTCGTAACGATTTCTTTAGAACTCGCAACGACTCTCTAGCCGTAACGACTTCTTTAGACCTCGTAACGATTTCTTTAGAACTCGCAACGACTCTCTAGCCGTAACGATTTCTTAGAAGTCATAACGATTTCGCGTAACGACTTCTTTATTAGTCATAACGATTTCGCGTAACGACTTCTTTATTAGTCATAACGATTTCGCGTAACGACTTCTTTATTAGTCATAACGATTTCGCGTAACGATTTCTTTACTAGTCATAACGATTTCGCGTAACGATTTCTTTATTAGTCATAACGATTTCGCGTAACGACTTCTTTATTAGTCATAACGATTTCGCGCAACGACTTCATAAGTTATCACAACGATTTCTTTACAATTCATAACGACTTGCTATAACTCATAACGATTTCATAAGTTATAAAGTCAGCAAGATTCTCTTTATCGAATTTCTTGATGCATCAGTAAATGCTTTTTAATAGCGTTGAAAAGTCAAAGTCATATCTTGTCCGTTGACTGCTATGCATTAAATGCTCTCCGATCGTATCTCCCATGCATGCAGACAATATCTTCCATTTCTATGCTACTCTGTCTACGTACTTTTTCTTGGACAGAAAGGAGCTTTGCTATATACTGCAATATCTGTTCCATCTCAACTAACAATAGACAGCAGTCCTAGCTGTCTTCTATTTATTGATGATATGCTTACAGATATCTGACAAGACTCATCTGGACAACGTTGGACACAAGATACAAAGTTCTATGACATCTCTTTGGCGTGTACACCAGGATAAAAGACTGACGATCAGAAGCTTCCTCAGTAACCAGTCTAACGTACACAAGGATAAGAGACAACGGACACATCAACGTTCGAATTTGAATCAGCAGTTAAATAGAAGACTCAAGACGAAAAGATATCATCGATCGAAGACAAAAGCCACTTAATTTTTAGAACCTTGAAGAAGAGCGAAGCCTCCACTCCAAACCTTGTTCTAAGCTCTTAGCTCTCTGTGCTCAAAGGAATCTTCTCATTTGTAAGAGCCTGTGTGGTCCTTGGAGAGAAAAACCTTGTTAAATCTCTTTCTCTCTCGGGGCTTAGGAGCTTCAGGTTGTAGCTGGTCAAGCTAGAATCTGAAGCCTGTTTCACAACCTTTTTCTGATTAGTTTGTGTTCCCTTCTGGACGAAGGAAGACCTGGTGGTATCCAGGGTGGTTGTTGTTCCCTTCTGGACGAAGGAAGACCTGGTGGTATCCAGGGTGGTTGTTGTTCCCTTCAGGCTGAAGGAAGACCAGTTGAGGCTGGGTGTAAGGATCCTTAAGGGGGATTGTACCCTTGATAGTAAAATCCTGAGGTATTGCTCAGGGACTGGACGTAGGTCTCCTGTGGAGAGGAGTTCCGAACCAGGATAAAATCCTTGTGTCTTGTGGATGTGTTTTGTGTGATTGTTATCTTGTTTGTTCTAACTCTAACCTTGTTATTAAGTTGTGCAATCTTTTCAGTAAACAGGTTTTAATCAAAGATCGAAGTTTTATTAACCCATTCACCCCCCCCTCTGGGCTAGCTAGCTGGGCAACAAGTGGTATCAGAGCCCGTCTCTTCGACAAAGAAGAAGATCCAACGATCTGAAGAGCAAAGATCAATGGCAGCCCAAAGTCACTTCGAAGGTCAGTCTGTCAACAGACCTCCTTTGTTCGATGGTGAAGATTATACGTATTGGAAGACCAGGATGGAATACTTTCTACAAGGCCACGATTATCAAATCTGGTCAATAGTGGAAGAAGGTGATCTGGTCGTCACAAATGAGAAAGCACAATGGACAGATGAAGATAGAAAGAAAATCTCCTTGAACTGTAAAGCTAAGAGCATTCTATGTTGTGCTCTAAGCAAGAAAGAGTTCAACAGAGTTTCAGCATGCAAATCTCCATGGAAATGTGGGAAAAGTTAAAGATCACATATGAAGGTACAGACAAAGTAAAGGAGACAAGAATTGACATTCTTGTCACTCAGTATGAAAGATTTCAAATGCAAACAGGTGAGTCTATTACCCAAATGTTTAGTAGATTTACTGACATTACTAATGGCCTAGCAAGTCTAGGAAAGTCATATGAAAATGCAGATATGGTAAGGAAGATTCTCAGATCCCTGCCATCTTCATGGACGGCAAAGGTCACAGCTATCGAAGAAGCTAATGATCTTAAGAGAATGTCAGTAGAAAAACTCATTGGGTCTCTCATGGCCCATGAAATAAACATGGAAAGACTAGGAGAACCTCCAGTAGAAAGAAGCAGTCAAATGCGCTTAAAGCTAATGGGGACTCATCAGAAGAATCCTTAGATAACAGTGAAGATAGCAAAGATAGTGATGATGAAGAAGCCATGCTCTCAAGAAGATTGCAGAGAATCTTGGCAAAGAAGAAGAAGTTCCAGTCTGGTAGGAGGTACTTCAAGAAAAACAAAGATCTCAAAGACCAGATGGAAAAGATCAGAAGAGAAATGAGCCACTTTGCTATGAATGCAAGAAACCTGGACATATCAAGGCAGACTGTCCAATGTTAAAGAAAAATGATCACAAGAAGAAGGACAGCTCCAAGAAGTTCAGAAGATTCAAAAAGAAAGCCATGGCAGCTGCATGGGACAACAGCAGCGACTCAGATAGTGAGTCAAGCTCGAGCAGTGAAGGTGAAGAAGCCAACTTGGCTCTCATGGCGAATACCGAGGATAAGGTAACATCTGATTCTTCTTTCGATTCCTGTAATGACTCAGATTCGGATAATTTGGAAAGTGCATTTAATGAACTCTACGATAAGTATAAAGAAGTGTGTAAACTACTTAAGCTAAGCAAGAAAAATATCACATGTCTCGAAAATACCAACTCAGATTTAAAATCTGAAAACGAAGAACTAGAAAAACAAATAGTTGAGCTTAAGAGAAGAAATGAACTATTATGTGAAAACTTAAAAGACAAGAACAGAAAAAATCACTGACCTAGAAAAACAGGAAAACTCAGATGATTTAAGAAAAACTGTAAATGAATTAAATGAAGAAAACAATACACTAGCAAGCACCCTAGAAAAATTTACCAATGGTAAAACTCTTTAATATTAAAAGGTGCTAGGAGATCGGGTAAAAAGAAAAATGGATTAGGATATACACCCCCAGATAATGAAGAAACCATAATATACCCTAAAACATATCCAACACCAAAATTTGTACCCGAACAAGATGTAGCATACAAAGCTGATTTCAAATACATAGAAAAAGTAACTAAGTTATCCTGCTGCAGTCACTGCAACAAGTTAGGACATATTAAAATGACATGCCCAACAAGACATAAAAAATGGATATTAAAAGGTAAAGTTGATGATACTAACCAATCAGGACCCAAAAGAATTTGGGTACCTAAAGCTTGATGTTCTCATTTCAGGTTAACCTCGAGCATCCAAATGGTATTTGGATAGTGGGTGCTCAAGGCATATGTCAGGCAACAAGAAGATATTTGTTGATCTCCAAGCTGAAGAAGGTACAGTCACCTATGGAGATAATGGAAAAGGGACTGTGATAGGAAGCGGGTCTGTGAACATCAAAGGAAAATCAGTCATAAAGGATGTAATGCTGGTCAAAGGGTTAAAGCACAATCTCATCAGCATCAGCCAGTTGTGTGACAAAGGCCATCAAATTCAGTTTCAAGAATCAAAATGCAGTATCTTAAAAGATGGTGAAGTCATATTTGAAGCCTACAGAGAAAGAAATTTGTATGTTCTATATCTCGATGAACTCAAGGATCAAGATGTGTGTTTGGCAGCTAGCAAAGATAAATCAACTGAGTTGTGGCACAGAAGATTGGGCCACTGCAGCTTGGATGGCTGAACAAGCTCAGAAAAAGAAAACTAGTTGAAGGACTGCCAAAGGTAAATTTCAGATTGGATAGCATTTGCAGACCTTGTGCAAGAGGAAAGCACACCAAGAGCTCCTTCAAATCAAAGACTGTAGTAACCACCTCAAAGCCCTTAGAACTACTTCACATGGATTTATTTGGGCCAATGAGGACTACCAGTTTGGGAGGAAAGAATTTTGGATTTGTAATAGTTGATGATTATTCAAGATTCACTTGGGTATCCTTTTTAGAGCACAAAGATGACACATTTGAGAATTTTGTCAGCTTCAGTAAGAAAGTTCAGAAAGATCAGAAATTCTCAATTGTCTCTATTCGATCAGATCATGGTGGTGAGTTTCAGAATGAAAAGTTTTCGAAGTTCTGTGATGATCAAGGAATTGAGCACAACTTCTCAGCTCCAAGGACACCTCAACAGAATGGAATTGCTGAGAGGAAAAACAGAACTCTTTTGGATATGGCAAGATCAATGTTATCAGAATATGATCTGCCAAGATATTTCTGGGCCGAAGCTATCAACACTGCATGTTATATCATAAATAGAGTGATGATCAGGCCAATTCTGAAAAAGACTGCTTATGAACTCTACAAAGAAAAGAAGCCAAAGATTAGCCATTTCAGAATATTTGGATGTCCTTGCTTCATCCATAACAATGGAAAAAGGGACATTGGTAAGTTGGATGCCAAATCAGATGAAGGCATTTTCATGGGGTATTCCTCTAAACCTAAAGGTTATAGAGTTTTCAATAAACGTTCCTTATTAATTGAACAATCAGTACATGTTATTTTGATGAATCTAACCCTTCCTTGAAAAAGGAAGAAATTAGTGACATTGATGATGCAGATGTCTTGTCCGAAAAATTAAAGAAAACTTCAATTAAGGACAAAGAGGATCCAACTCTGGAAGAACTGCAGCAAACAGAAATCCAACATAAAGATCTTCCAAAGGAATGGAGACATCAGAAAGATCACCCTCCTGAAAACATCATTGGTGATCCATCTGTAGGGGTAAGAACTAGAGGTAATGTAATTCCATGCGACTATTTAGCATTTGTTTCTCAAGTAGAGCCTAAGACAGTCAATGAAGCTTTATCTGATGAATCTTGGATACTAGCCATGCAAGATGAACTAAATCAGTTCAAGAGAAACCAAGTATGGTCACTTGTTCCTAGACCATCCAATCATTCAGTTATTGGCACCAAATGGGTGTTCAGAAATAAACTGGATGAGTCTGGAATAATCTTAAGGAACAAAGCCAGATTGGTGGCTCAAGGCTACTCCCAAGAGGAAGGCATAGATTTCGATGAAACTTATGCACCTGTAGCTAGACTTGAGGCCATTAGGATTTTACTTGCTTATGCATCCGCACTTGATTTAAAACTTTTTCAAATGGATGTCAAATCAGCCTTTTTAAATGGTTTCATCAAGGAGGAAGTTTATGTTGAACAACCTCCAGGTTTTGACGACTCTGAATTTCCAAATCATGTATTTAAACTACATAAGGCTTTATATGGTCTAAAGCAAGCTCCTAGAGCCTGGTATGAAAGGCTCAGTAATTTCTTATTAAATCATGGTTTCACTAGAGGTAAAGTAGATAGTACATTATTTATAAAATCTAAGGTTAAACATATACTTCTTGTACAAATCTATGTGGATGATATTATTTTTGGATCTACTGATGAATCTCTTTGCAAGTACTTTGAAAAGCTTATGCAGGGAGAATTCGAAATGAGCTTGATGGGGGAGTTAAGCTACTTCCTTGGATTGCAAATCAAGCAAGGGAAGGATGGCACTCATATCTGTCAAGCAAAGTACACCAAAGAGCTGTTGAAGAAATTTGGATTTGAAGATGCAAAGCCATTATCAACTCCAATGAGCACATCAACCAGAATGGACAGTGATCAAAAAGGTAAAAGGGTAGATCAAAAGAATTATCGAGGTATGATAGGATCATTACTTTACTTAACTGCCAGTAGACCAGACATTTTGTTCAGTGTATGCATGTGTGCTAGATATCAGGCAGACCCTAGAGAGTCTCACTTAATCTCTGTAAAAAGAATATTTAGATATTTAGCTAGAACTCATGATTTAGGTCTCTGGTATCCTAGATCTTGTGAGATAAATCTAATAGGATATTCAGATGCTGATTATGCTGGTTGCAAAGTAGATAGAAAGAGCACCAGTGGATGTTGTCAGTTTCTTGCAGGATGCTTAATATCATGGACATCCAAGAAACAAAATTCAGTAGCTCTATCAACAGCTGAGGCGGAATATGTTGCTGCTGGAAGTTGCTGTACACAACTTCTTTGGATAAAGCAACAACTTGAAGATTTCGGCATTCACATCAAATCAATTCCTCTATTGTGTGATAATACTAGTGCCATCAACCTCACCAAAAATCCAGTTCAACACTCAAGGACGAAACACATTGAGGTAAGATATCATTTTATTCGAGACCATGTAGCTAGTGGTAATTTAGAAATTTCGTTTATAGATACAAATGGTCAATTGGCAGATATCTTCACAAAAGCCCTACCTGAAGAGAGATTTACATCTCTTAGAAGGGAACTAGGGATGTGCAATTTGTGAAAGAATTTCTGTGATTTTATTGACATATAAATTTTTCAGATTAAATGAAAAGTTCTCTCTCCGTTAAAGTTAAACAAAACTCTAGTTATCTATATGCTTTGACCGCTTCTGTGTAGAAAGTTGTTTGACTTGTCAAACCTTTTTGTCGCTTTCTACCTTTGCCGCCTTTTGGCGCTCCCGTCATTAAAGTAATATTAATTTATCCAAACCGTTTTGAGATCGATTCGCCTTCCACCTTTACCCTTTTTATTCTCTATCTGTTCACCTAAAGCTGATGCCCTAACGATTTTGGGATCGTCTCTCTGCAACTTTCGAAGCCTTCTTCTCTTCCCGCGAAGAACTCCTTCGAAAACTTCCGTCCCTTCCATCATCCTCCCTTCCAGAATCTTTTCTTCTCTGCACCCATGGCCGCTCCGTTGATCTCCGGAAGTGTTGGGGGCTACAGTGCTGAGTATTTATCCCCAAGGGAGCAAGAAAGATTTACATTTGTGAAGACAAAGATTTGCGGAAATAAGGCAGTGGATGTTCAGAATCTTGAGAAGAATGGCATGGCCCGGCTAGTTGATACTATAAGAAGATCGCAGTGGATGGATGTGGTCACCTTCAGTGAGGTAAGCTACCCGGACTTGGTAAAAGCCTTCTACGTCTGTCTGAAGTCAGAAGCAGATGGATCCCTTGTTTCCTCTGTCAAGGGTATCCAAATCAGAATAACCCATGAGCTGTTGCGTGATCTGTTTGGAGTAAAGACCTCTGGATTTAGTGGCATTCACTCTGTGAATGATGAAGTCAAAGGTCTCGGGATTATCGGTCCAGGATTTAAGTTGAAGGATGGGAAGCTTGATATTAATCAGATGTCCGCGTTCAACCGGTTGCTGCACTTTATAGTCTGCCAAATCTTAGTTCCCCGTAGTGCTACCTTTTCCTCATGCACTAGGGCAGATTCGGACATAATGTTCTGGGCAATCCAGAACAAAGAGATAAACCTGGCCGCCGTGATGACTGAGCGAATGATGGTTGCACATGCTCAGTTATGGGAAACAAAGAGCAAGTTGAATGTTTCCCTTCCGTATGCCCATCTTCTGACCAAGATTTTCAAGCACTTTGGAGTAGATCTGTCAGGGGCGGTAGCTGAAAAGATGGGCCAGTCTATAAGGTCCAGAAACCTGAAGAAAAGTGGTTTTCAGTGCAAGAAGGAGTTTGGTCGAAATCCTCTGTGGCTGAAGGAGAAGCAGTTATTGCAGATATTCCAGAAGCAGTAGAAGTAGAGCAAGCAGCAGCAAGTCCAGCAGAGCAAGAACCAGTTGAGTCAGCTGTGGGATGCCAATCCGAAGCTCAATTGGAAGAGGGTGCAGCTGGTGTGGCAGATTCCTCGCCCACCACCTTAGTCACCTCTATTTTAAGAGAGATTTTGGACTCTGTTCCCTCCATCTCAGGCTCTTCTAAGGCAGGTGGACCTGATGAAGATGTCGTCTTGGAAGAAGCTCCTGCTCAGGGGGAGCAAGAAAGTTTTGAAGTCCCTGCTCCCATTCAGGGGGAGCATGCTGAGAGTGAAAAGCCAGAGAATGAAGCCTTGGTTGATGATAGTGAAGGCCCAAGTGCAGCTGTAAATCTTGAGGAGCCTGTCTCTCAGCCAAGTAAGCAGAAAAGAGTTGTTCACAGGAGGTCAAGGAAGGGCCATAGGAAAGTCAAGTTGAAGCATGTTATGGCTTTGTTAAAAGCCCAAGGAGAGATGTTGGCATCAGTTCAGTCTGGTATACAAGGAATCGTTTCAAATCAAGTGTCAACCTCCTCAGATGTATCCTCAATAAGAAATGCAATGAGGTATTTCAATAAGGAAATGTCTGATATGAAGAATTTGCTGGCTAGTATTTCAAAATCTAGTGGTGTCCCTCCTGCACCTACTCAGAGCAGTCCAGCTGAAGTTCCTAGGCCACCAGGGCCTCCAGCTGAAGTTCCTAGGCCACCAGGGCCTCCAGCAGAAGTCTCAGGGCCAACAGGGCCGCCAGTTCAGGAGTCAGGGCCATCAGGGCCATCTGTTGTAAGGTCACCCGGACCAGTGGCAGCCTCAGGGTCTTCAGGACCCTCTCCTGCAGTCAGAGAAAGTCAGGCCAAAGGAAAAGAGCCAGTGTCAGTATCCAAGGCCCCTGATACTTCTTCTCTTGCCACTCCAACCCTCTCCACACCTTCATCTCCTCCTACTGCACCTCCTGCTCCACCAACCATAAAACATCCCATGCCTCGCACAAAACCTTCCTCATCCTCTACTTCCTCTCAACCCTCCTTCTCACCTTCTCCAGCTCTCATCTCAGCTTCATCCTCATTAACTCCTCAACCTTCACCTATTAAAACCCAAACATCTCATCCTCAACCAACCTCTTCCTTTAATCCTAAACACTTGTTCTATCCTCCTACTCCTCCTAATTCTGTTACCCTTCCTCCAGTCAAACCTCTGCCTCTTGGCATTTTTGACACCAATGTTCCAGACCTTTTTGAAAGGAACACTCTCCTCACCATTCTTTCTACAGCCTCTCACATTCACAGGACTGACCCTCCTAGTCCTGTCTTCAAAAAGAGAAAAACCTCTTCCTCTCTAAGCACCCCTTCTACTTCTCTCTACCCTCCTTTATGGTACTCTCTTACCCTTGATCCTAAGAGAAGACCAATCTACAAAGAATACCTCCAGAAATGCATTCTTTCTACCATTTATGGTATTCCTTTTCTCAACCTCTCCGAACACTTGGCCATTGTTCTTCCTTTTACTCAGATATCTCAAGCTTTCAAATCCAAAATCTTTGAGGGCACTGAGTTCAAGACTGAAGATCAGTGGGCAGCTATCAAAGGAAACAAGGCTCAGTACTCAAAATACCTGACTGCAAGGGCCGAATCTATCTCTCTCAGAGCTCACCCACTCACCTTCTCTGAGTGGTTTATCTTCCAGCACAAGAACACTTGGGGATCCTTCATTCTGAAGGAAATTCGTGTTGCCAGAGCCTTTCAACTGTACAGTGACTTCTGTTATTTGAACAAAATTCCAGAAGTTCAGTTTTGTCAGTTCAACTCCAAGATTACTGTGCTGCAATCAGAATCCCCAATCAACCTTCCTCTTACAGTCGATTTTGTCTCCTTCAAAGTTGATTTTCCAGTGCTTCTGCCGAAGCTGCACTCGTTAGTGCTTAATTCAGATGCTGGATCTCAGGCTCTAGATATGTTTGCAAGGCAGCTGGGCCGGATGTCAGCCAAGCAGGGCCGATCACCCTCATTTCTGCGGTTCATCCTCAGAGAATATCACTCTGGCCGCATGTCTTCTCAGACCTTAGCTCCACTCATTTCTGAGTGTGAACGACTCACCTCCTCAGAATGGGAGCTTCTCTATCGGGCATCTTATCAGCAATTGGAAGCTATCAATCAAGATCTGGTCAGTCGGAGGAAGCCTGCTCTTTCTGCAGAAGCCTTTATGGATCTAAATTCCATCGCCCCCATACCAGAGCTCTATGCTGTATGGGCCTCCAGATATTCTGCCTTCTTTGCCCTAAAGCAGGATCTGTTAAATCAACAACTTCACTATCCAATTTCCTTGGACAGATTTCTCCACAGGGCCAGTTTTGGCAAGAGTACCTACTTCAGATTTATTTTGGACAAAACTCAGTATGGAGAGTTCTTAGAGCAGCAAAGGCAACTCTACATTCAGAGGACCATCCCTTCCATGGGACCCTCCTTCTCAGTTACCTTTGGCGTGTTTCTGCAAATTTTTGAGGATATTGAGATCAAGGCATGGGCTGTTATCTCACAGCATGCCTCCTTGTTATCTCCTCTGTATTATCTTTCTCCTTCTTAATAAAAATCTTTCTCTCTTCTTTGTCTCACAGCTTATCTTTTTGCCTAATGACAAAATGGGGGAGACAACTAACGTAAATCTGAAAAACATATTTCATTTTTGTATGATGTTTAGTATATTTTGTCATCATCAAAAAGGGGGAGATTGATGACCAAACTGTCCCCATAATAAATATTTCCATTTATTTATATATTAATTTTGATGATTAACAAAATAACACTAATGGATTTCTTGAGCCTTGAGAACAGGAAGCAAAAGAAAAATGAAAGATCAAGACAATCTGGTAAGTCCCATCATTTCTATCTAAGTCCCTGTAACGACTTCTTTGATAAGCAGAACGACTTACTCTTTGACCGGAACACTCGAATCGTTACCGTAACGACTTCTTTAGACCCCGTAACGATTTCTTTAGAACTCGCAACGACTCTCTAGCCGTAACGACTTCTTTAGACCTCGTAACGATTTCTTTAGAACTCGCAACGACTCTCTAGCCGTAACGACTTCTTTAGACCTCGTAACGATTTCTTTAGAACTCGCAACGACTCTCTAGCCGTAACGACTTCTTTAGACCTCGTAACGATTTCTTTAGAACTCGCAACGACTCTCTAGCCGTAACGACTTCTTTAGACCTCGTAACGATTTCTTTAGAACTCGCAACGACTCTCTAGCCGTAACGATTTCTTCAGAAGTCATAACGATTTCGCGTAACGACTTCTTTATTAGTCATAACGATTTCGCGTAACGACTTCTTTATTAGTCATAACGATTTCGCGTAACGACTTCTTTATTAGTCATAACGATTTCGCGTAACGATTTCTTTATTAGTCATAACGATTTCGCGTAACGATTTCTTTATTAGTCATAACGATTTCGCGTAACGACTTCTTTATTAGTCATAACGATTTCGCGCAACGACTTCATAAGTTATCACAACGATTTCTTTACAATTCATAACGACTTGCTATAACTCATAACGATTTCATAAGTTATAAAGTCAGCAAGATTCTCTTTATCGAATTTCTTGATGCATCAGTACAATGCTTTTTAATAGCGTTGAAAAGTCAAAGTCATATCTTGTCCGTTGACTGCTATGCATTAAATGCTCTCCGATCGTATCTCCCATGCATGCAGACAATATCTTCCATTTCTATGCTACTCTGTCCACGTACTTTTTCTTGGACAGAAAAGAGCTTTGCTATATACTGCAATATCTGTTCCATCTCAACTAACAATAGACAGCAGTCCTAGCTGTCTTCTATTTATTGATGATATGCTTACAGATATCTGACAAGACTCATCTGGACAACGTTGGACACAAGATACAAAGTTCTATGACATCTCTTTGGCGTGTACACCAGGATAAAAGACTGACGATCAGAAGCTTCCTCAGTAACCAGTCTAACGTACACAAGGATAAGAGACAACGGACTCATCAACGTTCGAATTTGAATCAGCAGCTTAAATAGAAGACTCAAGACGAAAAGAATATCATCGAATCGAAGACAACAGCACTTAATTTTTAGAACCTTGAAGAAGAGCGAAGCCTCCACTCCAAACCTTGTTCTAAGCTCTTAGCTCTCTGTGCTCAAAGGGAATCTTCTCATTTTTGTAAGAGCCTGTGTGGTCCTTGGAGAGAAAAACCTTGTTAAATCTCTTTCTCTCTCAGGGGCTTAGGTGCTTCAGGTTGTAGCTGGTCAAGCAAGAATCTGAAGCCTGGTTTCACAACCTTTTTCTGATTAGTTTGTGTTCCCTTCTGGGCGAAGGAAGACCTGGTGGTATCCAGGGTGGTTGTTGTTCCCTTCTGGACGAAGGAAGACCTGGTGGTATCCAGGGTGGCTGTTGTTCCCTTCAGGCTGAAGGAAGACCAGTTGAGGCTGGGTGTAAGGATCCTTAAGGGGGATTGTACCCTTGATAGTAAAATCCTGAGGTATTGCTCAGGGACTGGACGTAGGTCTCCTGTGGAGAGGAGTTCCGAACCAGGATAAAATCCTTGTGTCTTGTGAATGCGTTTTGTGTGATTGTTATCTTGTTTGTTCTAACTCTAACTTTGTTATTAAGTTGTGCAATCTTTTCAGTAAACAGGTTTTAATCAAAGATCGAAGTTTTATTAACCCATTCACCCCCCCCTCTGGGCTAGTTAGCTGGGCAACAGAAGGAAGGTAGTGGGTTAGAGGGAGTGGGTGTACGGATGAAGGGGGGTAGGGTAAAGGAGGATTGGGGGGTAGAGGTGGAGGTGGAGGATACTTCCATCGGCCTACCGGGTGTGCTTTCAGTGCGGGGAGATGCCCTAAGGGCATTGACTTGTTGATTCAGAGCCTGGTGCTCTGGGAGTGGGTTCTGGACTATGCCCATGTTGGGCTGCTGTAGGGGTGCCTGAGGTTGCTACTGGGGTTGCTATTGCTTCTCCTGCCTGTGCGGTCTCCTTGCCTTCATCTCGGCAATATACTTCCTCATCTCCTCCCAATCTATCCCTCCATTATCATTCAAATCATAAATATAAATTTTGAAGTGGAAGCAGGCCTCCAGAGTGTGACCCGGTCCCCAGTGGAAAGCACAATACCGCGAGGTATCAACATTGGGAGGCCATTGTAGCCGTTCCCTCGGGAAGGTGAGTGCATTGGCGGCCATAAGAGCATTGAAAATTTCAGGTAAAGTCTCCGGCAATGGAGGGTAGTGGGCTCTTCTTGGGCCAGGGAGGCGTCTGGGCTGCTGGGGGTGCACGAGCTACTGTAGAGAAACGCCACACTCTGGCCACGTCAACTGGTTCGCGACACCAGTTACTAACCCGGACAAACAACACATGACTACCTCTCAGTCTCGCAGCCACGGACGAAGGGTCCAGCTGCCGCTCCACTAAACAAGTACAAAGAACCGTGGAGTCCAACTAAACCAACACAACCTGCAAGTCACACACCTCGCAGACCCATGCCTGGCACCTTTAGGGACTCTGGCCTGAGCTCCCTAAAGTGAGACACTGGAAAACAGGACTAGCTGGTGTCCAGTACGTTTACTGGTGTCTGTCTCCCCCAACTACGAGCGCGCTATAAGCGACAACACAACAAACTCTCTCTAGTCGCTGTTCCACTACCGTCTTTCCCTCAACTGGGCATACTACTCAACACAAGAGTAAGGGTGTCCAGGAAGACGACAAGACCTCGTCGGTACCCAGTACCGGGACAAGCCCCGAGCACTCACGTGCCTGGCTCACACAAAACCTGGGGCTCCCAACTGAAGAGGTATCCATGGAAGGCGTCAAACTACAAGCAACGCACACAGAAACTTTGTGCACAATGTACAAGCCACGTGAAACTCCACACAAACCATGTGAACACCATGTGAACCACACTCCACACGCTCCCCGAGCGCTGAGAAAGTGCCAATGCCCTTCCACTAACTTCATATAACACAACTACACTAAACAGATAATCATACACTTGTCTGTATTCTCAGTTAACAACCTTTGGTTGCTATCGCGGCGGCACGATAGGTCGCCTTATGAATGCGGTGGGTCGCAGGGACGTGACATGGTCGCATCGCCTAAGGCCGACGCCTTAGCAGATGCGAACCCTAATCCAAAATCCTTCATCCGGATCACCCCAAAACTCCTTAAAACCTATAGTTTTCATTCCATTTTCATGCTTTAGTGTGTTCCTACACATGCTATCTAAGGTTTAGAAAGTAGGAAACACATTATCCACCACACACGAACGATTCAAGAATCAAACCACGGGATATCTCCCTACCTTCGCGAAGAACGCGAAGAACAAAGCTTGTACGATGTTTCCTCCGCTCCACTAAGCGTCCTCGCGGTGGAAGCTCGTCACGCCAAGCCCTAACAAGCCAAATCGCCCAGAAATCCCACAGCAAAAACCCCCTGGCCGAACAGAGCTTTCATCAGTTCTGTTCTGCTAGGGTTACTTAAAAACACAACGCAGATAAGAACGCGACGCTCTTCACAACCGCGACCTGATCGCGACACTTTAGGCTGTCGCGTTAAGCCTGATGATGTCAGTCCATGCGCCCAGCATGCTACACGTGGCTGGCATGCACACGTTCACTTAAACCGGCGGTAACATAAACGCGGCGCCATGGTCTGTCGTGATCATAACGCGACACTCCTCACTGTCGCAATAGGAACCGAGAAACAGTGAACACATTGGGCAAAATCTCATAACCTGCGGAAACCACCTGCTACACATACGTCATCGGCCACACACTGGCCTCCATAACCACTTAATAACGATCCGAACGGTCGGAACGTTACACATACTAATCACTGTCTCCATCTACCTGTGCATCTGATGGGTTCAGACAGATGGATCATATAAGATCCTGTCGATTTAGACTTTAAGAGATGCAAATGTAATGTGTGTGGTCTGAACTAACATTTAACAGTATGGTTGGCAGTGCCGCCTTTTGTCAGGCTCGATTGACATAGTAAACTTTCATTTAAGTTTATTATTATTTTAATTGTAAGTTGGACCTAATTAGATTGAATTTGTGTGGCACATTGTGATTGGTACCATACCTGAAAAATATAGTTCTATCTAATTTATCGTTCCAAGCAACTATGTTTAAAAAGGAATACATATCTTTCATTCAAATAAACAGTGAAATTTCATCAATTTCACCGTCTCTGGACACAAGATTTAGATTTAGAGGTCCGTAATTATGAACTCTTCAGATCTTGTATCTAAGATTGCTCCTGTACAAACTAGAGTCTAGTATTTTCCATGGTTAATAGTGAATGTCCATTTTGCTTGCCCTTGTTTGAACTTCCCTTTGTAACTTCATTCTACTTTTATGTTTAAATTATAATGTCTCACATTATGATTTTTTTTGTTGCACGCAGCATGACCTTCTCCCACATAATTGGACTTATTATTTGTGACGGACCACATCATTCAAACCCGTTAACCTGATAACGAGCCTAATACGACTCCGCCCCCGCGAACGAGCCGAAGCTTCGCAAGGGATATCATTCACACATGTCCGTAGAAATATAAAGAAAACCATAGAATAGAAGTAAACTTTCCATTCCACAAATATTTACATGGGATTTACATAGCCAATTTCTCAACTAAAACCATAAACCTATACAACAGAACCTGGGGCATACCCCGAGGTGTACAAAGAGAGAAAATTACACTGTTGGAGGTGGCGCAGACCCTGCTCCGCTAGGGTGCGGCCCGGAACTAGAAGACGGATGGGAAGCCTCCTACTCTCCCTCACCTGAAAGGAGTAGGGGGGGGGGTGAGCCTCGCTAGTCACTGGCTTAGTAGGGAAACTCCCCCCAAAAAACTGAGCAAACCACAACTCAAGTAACTAAGCAGGAAGCTATTCTATAGCAATTTATAGAATTCTCTAAGCAAGATATTAAAGCTGTAATTTACTTACCATCTGCTGACCTCAAACATGACTTTACTAAATAAACAGAAAACCCAAACAGGTGTATGAGCTAAAGTAGGTAAACGCCAAACTCGGGTCGCGTAGCCTAGCTCGCGACACCAGCAACCAACCCAGACAAACACACAGGTCTACCTCTCAGCCTCGCAGCCACGGACGAAAGGTCCAGCTGCCGCTCCACTAAACCAAACAAGAACTGTGGAGACCAACCAAACCACCACACCTGCAAGTCACACCCCGCAGGCCCATGCCTGTCACCTTTAGGGACTCCGGCCTAAGCTCCCTAAAGTGAGGCACTGGAAAGAGGACTAGCTGGGGTCCAGTACGTTTACTGATGTCCGTCCCCCCAACTACGAGCGCGCTACAAGCGACTAAACAACAAACTCTCACAAGTCGCTGTCCCACTGCCGTCTTTCCCTCAGCCGGACGGTAACTCTCCTCGAGAGCGAGGGTGTCCAGGAAGACGACAAGACCCTGATAGTACCACTGTACCGGGACAAACCCCGAGCACTCCCACGTGCCTGGCTCACCTCGGAACCTGGGGCTCCCAACTGAAGAGGTAACCACGGAAGGCGTAACACTACCTGCCACGCACACAGAAACTCGTGCACGCTACACAAACCACGTGAACACATATGGGTCACTGAAACCAGCCACACACACAACCACGTGAGCCTGTAACTCACCATGTGAACAGCACTCCCGAGGAGCGCAACAAATGGCAAAGCACCACAAACCACCTCTACACACATCGGTTAACCATGCCATGCATCGGTTTAACAGTAACAGATATATACATTAACACTTGTACGCAAATAGCAACCCTCGGTTGTGATCACGATAGAGGCCCAGGTCGCGTTTAGATAGCGACGCCCCGACATGTCGCAATCAAGAGAGCGAACGTGACGTATCGTCCTGTCGCGATCAGATCGCGATAGGGGAGACCGTCGCCTTCTCAGGTGAAAAACCCTATCCGGGTCCCCTTCGCCAGAAAACCCTAAAAACCCTGCCATACATGGTTTCTAATCCATTTTTCATGCTCTTTGTGATGTCCTAGCATGCCATCTATGGTTCTTAAAGCTGTAAACACATCACACAACATACACACAACGAATCCAGGGTAGAATCTCCCTACCTTGATGAAGAACATGAAAACTGGCGATAACCCGGCATTTCTCCCGCTCCACACGCGATCCTCACGGCGAGAATACGCCCAACCGAGACCCACGAGCTCGAATCGCCCAAAATCCCATGAGCAAAACCTCCCCTGGTCGAGCAGAGATTGTGGTAGCTCTGTTCTGCCAGGGTTTCTTAAAAACACAGCTCGGTTGGGAACGCGACATATCGCTACGTCACGACCAGGTCGCGACGCGGCTGCCCGTCGTGATCCTCCTATCGACGTGAACATGCCTGTCCCGCGTGCGACATGCGGCGCGCATGCAGACGATGAACCAAAACAGCGGCAACCAGAATGCGACATCCTCGGGTGTCGTGATAAGAAGGTGACACGCCCCTCTGTCGCGTTCGAAGATAGAGAACAATCCTGCATTTTGGGCCAACCAACCGGCCCACAACGCCCCGGAAACATGTGTAAGCACCTACTAGACACAATGTGGGCCACACACTGGCCACCACAACGAATATAAGACGATCCGAACAGTTGATATGCTACATTATTGGCCACTGTCTTTACCGTTGGCTACCAAGGTATGTGATCCAGCGAGCCTGGGTGGTGGATCACTTTTATAATACATATTTACATTATATTTGGTGTGGTTATGTGAATGCGATACAGCGAGCCTGGGTGGTGGCTCACTTTTATAATGCATATTTACATTATAATCGATGTGGTTATGTGAATGTGATCCAGCGAGCCTGGCTGGTGGCTTACTTTTATAATGCATATTTACATTATAATCGGTGTGGTTATGTTAATGTGATCTAGAGAGCCTGGGTGGTGGCTCACTTATATAATGCATATCGACCGAAATGTTGTGTGGTTATGTGAATGTTGCCAGATTTTTCAGTGACATGTATGTGTGTACATGGATGTTAAATATTATGTATTGTGATTGTGTATGATTATAGGGAAATGATGTCTATTTCTTCATTGACATTTTTCTTTGTGTGCAAAATATGTATGTGTCACGCCCCAACGCAGAATATCGGAGCGCGAAGGCAGCTGCAAGAAAAGGTATAGAGCGTATACTAGACATCAAACCATTGCACACTGAATAATACTAAAGCAAATCTTTCTCATTAATAATTTCCAAATGTCTAGTTACAACCACTAATATCAGAGCCATTCTAAAGGGCCCAATTACATTGCAACAGAAGGAAATAACTAACTACAACTCTAAGATAACATAATGACTCAAGGGTACTCCTGGCTTCACTCTTGGTCATTCCCTTCCATGTGAGTGTATGTATCATCCTCGGTCTCACCTGAGAACACAACATCAAATAACGTAGGGTGAGCGATAACGCCCAGTAGGACTTAAATTTCAGGCTCAAGCAGGCTTTAAATAATTAACGCATTTAATGGCAGAGTGTCTAGAGATAGCAGGTACAAGAGAGTCAAAATATAGTAAGAGATAGCACAACAGGTAACAAGATAGCACAATAGCACGCGATCGAGTATAGTTTCCAAAAATAGCACAAGTATCGAATATAGCATGAATAGCAGGATGGCCATAGCACAACTAGCACAAGTATAGTAATAGCACGACGAGTATAGCACTTGTTTGTCATTCTAGACATCGAGAGAGTATAGCACGTTTGTGTTTTGATTGTCATATAGATAGTCGAGATAGATAGCACTTGAGTGTAATGCTAAACACTCTGATCATTTAACTCCCATGGGCACTAGCACTTTCGGGCGCACATCCCAGGACTAGATCGGGCCTTTATATATTGCCAAGCATTGGTTATATTGTTTATCTTTAGACAATCAGTCAATGGCCAATATAGAGTACCACGAAATAGATAAGAGCACTAGATGAATAGATGAGATAGTGGAGTGAACGTGAGTAGGTGAGCGAGTAGAGTATAGATGAGAGCTAGTGGTCATTGCACGTAATACGTCGAGTAATCAGGCGATAGTAACAGTTGCACAACACGCGCACTTGGTGTTGGCAGTCAGGTGGAACTCACGACCCTACCACTGGCCTTGTTATGCACAGGTCTAGAGGTCCGGCGTGATTTAAGACGAGAGTGAATCTCTAATAGCCGTTTGGATCATATAGATCCCTAAAGGGTATCATAGGTATTAGGGTACAACCGGCTCGTCGACCATGTGGGAATCCATGATCAGAGGAGACTTACGGAGGCCTTGTGCAAGAGTTCACTAGTCCGGCGAAAGGAATATCCGACGGAGAGTTCACCACAAGCCAAGTAAAGTGTGTATATAAAACATGTGCTCGACGTTCTAGAGGAATTCTAGAACAGTGGAGCGTCGATAGCGGTATTATAAATAATGCAAGAAACGAATACAAGTCCTTAAAATAGGGCAATTAATGTACTTTATTTCAATAAATTACCAGGCACATTATGAGATATTTTCTGCGATATTTCAGCCATAAATGAATGGTTCAAGTGTGTGCAAGTGCAAGAGAAATCATAGATAGAAATAAGTCGTGAACATGTATTTTAAATCATTCAATATAGCACCATTTTTAAGTAGGGTTTTTACTGGGGGTATAACGGTAAGAAAGCGACAAAATATTTTTCATGGGTTTTTATCAAAAAAAAAACTGAGAAGGCGACATAGGTCAATGAGCATTGCGACAGGGGCCAGGCAGAACACGACAGGGTCCTGTACGGGTTGCGACATGGCTGTCTGTTCAGGCGGCCAGAACGCAACGTAGGTACTGTCGCATTCAGAAAGCGACAAGGAAGGCGTCGCGATGGCTTGAGAAAGCGACAAGTGGATGGTCGCAATCAGACCCAGAAGGCGACATATCGGCCTGTCGCAATCTGGTTGTCTGCACCTGGCTCTGACAGGATTCAGACCAGGCTTTGGATTACGGGCCAACTTGAAATCGAATGATACAGGGTGCTTTGAAAAATCATAACTAATTGGATAGTGAACGAAAAATCATGAAACCAGTTGCAAATTAAAATAGACATGTAAGGGTACTTCCAATAAATAGGGATTCGAGAGAGAACATGGTTTGAACATGGTTTGAGCATGAACAACAACGAGTAACACAGAACATGACATAGAGAGCAAGACTGATTTAATTCGAGCAACATGCTCAATGAAATTTAGGCTTTTTAGGGGCAAATGATCCCTAACAACATGAAGTATCTACAGTAAAACTTTCGTAGCATGGGATCGAGTATACATAGAGATTTGAATTAAACATGACACCTCAGGGTTATTATGTTTGCAGTTCTTCAAAAATTAAGAACAAAAGATAGGATGGATGGAAAAATATGAAACTTGGGGGTTTCGTTCAAGAGGGTAGGAAGAACCTACAGAAAAAGTTTCATGGTTTATGCTTGTGAGAATGCCTACCTTGACTCGATTTCCTCTTCTAGGGCTAAAACTTGAAGAACGGGGAAGAAGCTTCAAGTTCTTCTTCTCTCGAAGAAATCCTCTCCTCCTTAGCCTCTTCTCCACGTCCAGCAACTCTTGGCAATGAGCTAGGGTTGCCCAAGAGAGTTTAAGAGGTGTATTTATGTAAACACAAGTTCATATTCCTACTACTACTCAAATTCCTCTTAATTCCGAGATTTCCTTACTCCCACCTTCCTTCCTTGCTTTCCAATCTCTATTTAGACTTGGAAGAGATCCAAATTCGTGCTAATCCATATGGGGTAGGTTTAGGATTCCAACTCCTACTCTAATTGCTTATTAAATATCCCTTTCCAATTATGATATAATTAAACTCCGAATTTAGGGTATTTTCTTATTATTCTCCCCTTTCAAATTCATATTTTTGACCCAATAAATTCTAGAAGATCCATTAAGCAAAGCCCATTACTCTTTTCCATTTAATGAGTTTTATTTAATGCTCTATTTAAATATCCCTTTAGCTAGGTTTTAAATTCTTTATTTAAATTTTTATTTTTCGTAAAAATTCAGGTTGCTACAGTCTGTGTCACAGAATGACTGAATTGGATAAGTGTTGGATGGATATTCCTAATAGGCTAGACCCTAGGTATCTCAATGTAGTAAAAGATTTTTTAGAGTTTGCATATCATGATGACAAAATAGGATTTAGACATGGAGAAGATAAAGAGTTGATTCAATGTCCATGTAGAAGATGTTGTAATGGCTTCATATTTAGAAGGGATCGTGTGCATGAGCACCTAATATGTGACGGAATATGGTTAAATTATCGGAATTGGCTGTCACACGGTGAGCAAGTACACGATGATACCCCGACACCAGAGACAAAACTTATTGAATCACAAAATGAATTAGAATTCGATGAAGTGATGGACATGCTACATGATTTTTAAAGCAATGATGTGCTTGTTGGAGAAGATGAGGAATAACCAAATCCAAAAGCACAAAAAATTTATAAGTTATTAGAAGATGCAGAAACTCCTTTGTATGCTGGGTGCAAAGATATGTCTAAGTTGAAGTTTCTTTTGAAGTTGATATACATGAAATCTTTGAATAGTCTTACAGCCAAATGTATGAATATGATACTTGTGTTGTTTAAACAAGTTTTGCCTAGTGATGCATTTGTACCTAAAAATTGGTATGAAGCAAAGAAGATTGCCAAAGAATTGAGACTTAGTTATGAAAAGATTAATGCATGTAAAAATGATTGTGTGTTATTTTGGAAAGAAAATAGAGATAAATTTCAATGTTCAGAGTGTGGTACTCCAAGATATAAAGATAATACCTCAAAAAGTAGTAAGAAGGTGGCAAGAAAGGTGTTGCACTATTTTCTTTTAAAGGATAGATTGCAACACCTATTTATCTCATCAAAGACAGCTCAATGGATGACATGGCATAATGGCAGTCGTCCTTACCAATCTGATGGTGAGATGCGTCATCCTACAGATTCTTCGGCATGGAAAGACTTTAATCAGTTGTACCCAGATTTTGCTTCCGAAAGCCGTAATGTTCGACTTGGCTTAGCCAGTGATGGGTTTAATCCCTTTGGGAACATGTCTTCAAAGTACAGTGTATGGCCAGTTGTACTAATGACTTATAATTTGCCACTGTGGATGAGTATGAAGTCAACTTACATGATGATGTCATTATTGATTCCCAGTCCGAAAGCTCCAGGAAATGACATTGATGTCTATTTACAACCATTAGTAGAAGAGTTAAAGGACTTGTGGGATAATGGGATCGAGACATATGATGCTGCAAAGAAGCATAACTTTACTTTGCGAGCCGCCTTGCTATGGACCATAAATGATTTTCCACGTCATGCAAACTTGTCTGGATGGAGTACTAAAGGGAAGCTCGCATGTCCAATTTGCAATGATCAAACTTATTCTGTCCGTCACAGAAAAAAACAAAGTTATTTAGGGCATCATCGTTTTCTTCCAATAACACATAGATGGAGAAAGAGTCAGTACAAAGATAAATTTGATGGTCGACGTTGTGATAAAGGAAAGTTAATAATAGATAAGTTATGAATTGTGGAGAAAGAGTTGGAGAACTTAAGAAAAAAATTAGAAAAGAATAGAAACTGGAAAAGAAGAGCATTTTCTTCAGATTTCTTCCGTATTGACGATCTCTGATCATTCGTCATCATTTAGATGTTATGCAGATTGAAAAAAATGTTTGTGGCAATATTCTTGACATGTTCAATTTGTCGGAGATAGAGAAAGACAACCTCAACTCAAGAAAAGATTTACAAGTGTTGAAAATTTGTAATGGCCCTGGATATTTATACCCAATATGGCTCCATATCCAGGCCCGCCTCTTGCCAACAGACCGAAGTCTCGCAAGGAATAACGCGCACAAGTGTCCAGTAAGAATATAAAAGACAACAACAACTGTATAAGACACAAGAAAGTACATGTGCTCATACCTGTGTATAACAATGTACAACTGTCCCAATACATTATTACATGACAAAGAGAAAAGAACAACTACCTGGGGCATACCCCGAGGGAGCACAAGCCCACGCAAACACAACTAACTCTACTGCTGGTAGTACAAGTCTTCCACAACGCCACTGCGAGCCACACACACATGACTAGCACCTGAAAAGAACTGTAAGGGAGCGAGCCTCAACAAGTCACTGGCTCAGAAGGGACCTCCCAAAAACTACACCTGAAACGAAGAGATTTCAACCCTAAAGGGTCTCACTGGCAATGTTGATAGCTAAACACAACATGCTTACAACAAACGAGCATAAACCGTAATTAAATATAATCACACCAACTAACACAATCCTCAGAAAGTAAGAGGAAACGACAGGACTAGCACAACACTGTTAGTCCACCCAATAACTGAAGTGCCTAGGCCACAACCTCATAAGCAAACCACCATGACAACTGAACGCCTAAGCCACAAGCCTCACAGGCAAACCACTGCCTAGGCTACAAGCCTCACAAGCAACTTGTTGGGTTCACATTCTAAATAATAAATACAACATGTTTTTGATGATGAACAATGTAAACAAATGTGAACAATGTGAATTGAGTTTAATGCATGAGATCCTCATACAAATGACTTGTCACAATAACTTGGTACAATGCTTGATTATATATGTTCATAATATCTCACTAACTATGTTTACTAATATAGGAGATATACTATGCAAGATATGTGCCAACAACAAGTATGAAAGATCAAGAAAAGTCAAAAGATAGTGTACCTATCGACAGCCATCAAGACCCTGTCGACAGATACCAACAGTCAGCAACATACATGTTCTGGAAAACAAGCCCTGTCGACAGCAACAAAGCCTCCTGTCGACAGAAGCATACAGTCAGAAAATCACAGTTCTGGAAAAACATGTGCCTGTCGACAGCACCAAGGCACCTGTCGACAGATGCACACAGTGAGAGCTTCAACAGAACTTCCAGACTTCTGGAACTTGGCACACTGTTGATCTCTGTCGACAGCAGATGTATGACCTGTCGACAGACGAACATAATCATCAGATACGAAAAGATCTAACGTTGCCAAAGTTGGTTTTTCCAACAACCACGTCTCTCC
This sequence comes from Colocasia esculenta, assembly GCA_014218235.1. Lineage (NCBI taxonomy): Eukaryota > Viridiplantae > Streptophyta > Magnoliopsida > Alismatales > Araceae > Colocasia > Colocasia esculenta. Next base: position 20,087,356 of record CM024760.1, on the reverse strand, counting down.
ATATGTAAACACCACTATATAAACAACTTTCTGAAGAAAATCTCGTACACAAGCAGCCTCCAAGCAAGAACCCTAAAGAGTTCTCAAGAGAAGCCTTTTTCTGCTGCTCTGCTTCAACCTACCGCCCAGAACCAAGAAGAGAAGTCTCTCCAGCGGAAGGTGAAGCCTGAACGTCGTGGATTCAAGTGTCTCCATCAACTTGTGATCATCAAGACGAAGCTTGAAGTCCAACCAGACGTTTGCCAGAAGAGTTTACAAATTTGGATTTATTCTTCAACTCTCAAACTCTTCTCTGTTTCTACTTTTTCATATATGTGTGTGTGTTGTGTTTCAAGCAGTCCTTGTGCTTGATACACATGTGTGGGTGTTGATCTAATCGTGGTTGCACATCAGATAACACGTGTGTGTGAGTTGTAGTTTGTGAACTAGCTCATAAGCAGATTGTTCTGCGTGTGTGTGTGGCCCGTGGATGTAGGATACACGAGTTGTGTACTCCGAACCACGTAAATCTGCGTGTCTCGTGGTTTGAACGCTTTTACGCTAGATGTTTGGTAGGCACGACATCTATACACACATATTGTAGTTTGCTATCTATCTGTCATCAAGTCACACACATCCACACTTAGATTAGAGTTTAATATTGTTTTGATAATCTGTGTTTTAAAGAAAAGAAGGTGATAAATATTTTTAATCGGCAGTAATCTATTCAACCCCCTTCTAGATTACCATATAGGGAATTCCGCAACCTATCAATTGGTATCAGAACTGAGTTTCTCCGATTTACTGCTTTACTTATTTGATCTTACGATCAGGAGATTCACGGTCTAATGGAGTCTAACAAGGGGTATATGGCCAAGGGACACTCAGTGACCAGGCCACCCTTCTTTGATAGCACTGACTATCCATATTGGAAAAATTGGATGCAGGTGTTTCTACGAGTGCAAAATTTCGAACTATGGAAAATAGTCAGAAAAGGAGCATACGAATTGCCTCAGGACGAGGATACCTGGACTAAGGACCAGATCGCCAAGGGGACACTCAACTGGAGCGCCCTCAACATGATGCAGTGCACAGTCCACCCAAAGGAGTACTCAAGAGTCTCCACATGCACCTCAGCAAAGGAGATGTGGGACAAGCTCGAGTTGATTTATGAAGGTACGTCTCAGGTAAGAGAATCCAAGGTAAGCATGTTGGTTTCAGAATATGAGATGTTTAAGATGAACAATGATGAAACCATCTCTGACATGTTTGCTAGATTCATGATTCTTATAAATGGTCTGAAAGGTCTTAAAAAAGAATACTCAGAGAGTGATTTGGTGAGGAAGATACTTCAGTCTCTTCCATCCTCATGGAACACCAAAGTCACTGTCATTGAGGATTCTAAAGATCTCTCAACAATGAAAGTGGATGAACTAATAGGTTCATTAATGACATATGAACTCAATGTCAAAAGGAAAGAAACTGAAGAGAATCCAAGGAAGTCAATTGCCTTGAAAGCTTCCAAGAAAATCTCTTCAGACTCTAAAAAGAATGCCCAACAGGAAGGTATTGAGTCTGAAACCTCTAGTGATAGTGAGAATGACGAGATGGCCATGCTCACTAGACAGTTTAAGAAGTTTCTGAAAGTCAAAAGAAGAGGTTCAAGTAACTCGAAACCTTTCCAAAAGGGTACCAACAGATTTGATTCTTCTAACAAAAAATTTGAAGTTGTGTGCTATGAGTGCAAGAAGCAGGGACACAAGAGAGGAGAGTGCCCCGAGCTCAAGAAGAAGCTGAAAAAGGAGAAGTTCACATTCAAGAAAGCCAAGGCAATGTTGGCTACTTGGAGCGATGAAGACGAGGACGAAAACAGTCAAGCTACCTCAGGAGATGATGAGATTCAGTGTCTCATGGCAAGGAGTGATGACTCCAACGAGGTAAATTCTTCCTTTGAAACATATTCTATTACTGAATGGGAAGAAGCTTATACTGTTCTATTTGAAAAATTCTGTGAATACAAGTCTGAAAATAAAACACTCAAGAAGAAAGTCAATTCCCTTGTTCATGAATCAAACAATAATGAAGAAATTGAATCCTTGAATAAGGTAATTGAAATGATGAAGATTGATGAACAAACACACAGTGATGAATTGGATAGCATGAAACTTAAGTTTCAAGAAGTTCAAAAGGAAAGAGATGATCTAATGAACTCTCTTGAAACTCTTAAAAGTGAGCATGCTAATCTAAAAGAAAGATTGGAACAAGCTGAAAAAGAAATAAAAGGTAAGTGTAAAGATTTATCTAGCTTTGTCAAAAGTAAACAGAATCTGGATGCAATTCTAGGTTCAAATGTGTTTGTTGCAAGACATGGGATTGGGTTTCAAAATTCAAAGCCAAAGGAAATTGGCAAAAATCTGCTAACTGATTTCATTGATCCTAACCCAAGCTCTAGCAAACAAAACCCTTCTAAGAACAAGAAAAATCAATTCAAGGGTAAAAAATAGGAACCTAAAGCTATCAAGTTTGCTCCTAGTCAACGTGAAGAATTTGCCACAAGCCCCAAACAGGGCTATCGACAGGACACAAAGCATGCTCCTAAACCAAAATTAACAAGGCAACAAAAGGGTAAGATGCCAATGCATGCTTCCAAGAATATCAAGCCCACTGTTGTTCATAAACCTTCATCATGCAAAATCTGCAAAAAGGTCGGCCATACTGAAAAACAATGCTGGAACAATCCAAATAAATTGAAATACAAACAAGTTTGGATCCCTAAGCATTTACTGTTTGGCATGAATGATACAACGACACCCAAAGTAATTTGGGTACCAAAACCTCTTGTTTGATCCACATGTGCAGGAATGTTTAGCAGCCCACAATCAAAACAAATGGTACCTGGATAGTGGTTGTTCGAGGCATATGACGGGCGACAAAGGAAAATTCTGTTTGCTCATGGAAAAAGACGGAGGTCAAGTGATTTTTGGAGGTAACAACAAAGGCCAGATCATCGGCTCAGGTAAGGTTGGTAAGTTTGCCTCTAACTCCATAGACAATGTTTTACTTGTTGATGGCCTTCATCACAACTTGCTTAGCATAAGTCAATTGTGTGATAAGCTTATGAACTGTTGCACATGGACCTATTTGGACCTACAAGAACACTAAGTCTCAATGGCAAGCGTTATGGTTTTGTCATTGTAGATGATTTCTCTAGGTTCACTTGGGTAAAATTTCTGGCTCACAAGAATGAAGCAATGAAAGAATTTGAAGAATTTTTCAATAAAACTGAGCATGGAAATGTCAACAAAATATGCTCCATCCGCACTGATCACGGGGGAGAATTTGACAATACCTCTTTCTCTGATTTTTGCAGGAACCAAGGGATAGAACATTTGTTCTCCTCCCCAAGAACTCCAAAACAAAATGGGGTTGTGGAGAGGAAGAATAGAACCTTCGTGGAGATGGCTCGCACGCTTCTGGTCGAGAATCAACTAGCAAGAACCTTTTGGGCAGAAGCGATAAACACATCATGCTACATCCTTAACAGAGCCATGGTAAGACCGGTATTCAAGAAAACTTCCTACGAACTACTGAAAGGTAAGAAACGCACCATTGGGTATTTCAGAGTTTTTGGTTCAAAAGTGTTCATACATAACAATGATAAAAATGATTTGGACAAGTTTGACCCCAAGAGCGATCAATGTATTTTTCTTGGATACTCAGAACACTCTAGAGCCTATAGGGTGTTTAATATGAAAACTAGAAAAGTGGAAGAAACTCCACATGTTGTATTTGATGAATCTCAAACCAAGCCTAACAGTTCTAATCTTTACAGGTTTGTAGATGAAACTGAAGATACAACACTTGGAGAACTACAAAGAAAACCAAATGCAATCTCTAAAACAACTCTCAAAACTAAAAGTGGATATCTTCACAGGTACGATAATGAAGATGACGGGCATCTGTTCAGAAATGAAGAAGAAGTACCTGCACAAGATCCACAACAACAAGATCAACCTCAAGCTGAAAGTCCTCCAGCCACCCCTCCTCCAGAACAACCTCCTCAAATGCAAGATCAACCCGGACCTTCAACAGTCACTAATGTGAGGTATTCTAAAGATCATCCACTTGAAAATGTCATAGGTGACATAAATGACTCAGTTCAAACTAGGTCTCAGGTTAATCAAATAGTTGAACATGATCATTTAGCTTTTGTATCTCATGTAGCACCCCGAAAATTTTAATTACATAAAAAATTCAAATAAATGGAAATAAATAATTTCCATAATATCGGAGTATTTAAAACATACGTATCATTATCGTATGTGCTAAAACACATCAGAAAATTCTGTAAAAATTATAAATCAACCATAAACATTATTACTAAACGTTCACAAAGAAATTTGTGACAATAAAAAATTGGATTAGCTAAGTTTAAAGTGGTTTTGCGACTTATTACCGTAATTCATGAATAAGTCGGAAATCATTATCACACATACTGGAATGAGTTAGAAAATTAAATAAAAATCATAAATGGACTTCAAATAATATCCTCTAATGACCCATCAAGAAATTTTGTTCAATAAAATCATTTGGGCTAGGTTTAAGAATTATTGTGACCGATTATCCAAATAAAGAAACGAGTCGGAAAACCGTTAACACGGAAATACGACGCAATCATAAATTCAATAAAAATGTTAGAAATGCTTCTAACATTATATAATAATGACCCAATATCATAAGTGGGCCAATGAACCACATATGACCCAAAAATCAAATGAAGCAAGAAAATGCATAGAAATTCGTAACTCTAAATAGGCTGAAATTAGAAAGAGGCAATTTGAGTTGAATTGGGATGAAATCATGCATTCATGGCAACCCAAATTCGTGCCTAACTATGAGGTAGGTTTCCTAATTCCTCACACATTCAAAGGGAGGAGGAAATCATCAAAAATAGGAAACCAAACATGCCAATCCCGAAATCCTCTTTTCCTAGTTATAATATGACTCCTAAACACCATGGTTACTTAAATACTCTTCACCCAAACCCTAGGAACGAATTTAGAACTTGCTAGGGTCGTGTGGAGGAGCTCTTGGTGGCTGAGGAGCTGTGGAACGACCACAAGAAACCGTTCTTCCTCCCCTTCTCATCTGCTGCGACCTGCACAAACCACTCTCTTGAAGTCGACCAAAGGTAGGTTTTCTCGGGCCAAACATTAACATATCCTATACCAATGTGTAGAGCATCAAGTTAGATTTCATTTCCCACTGGTTTCATCGAATTTCATTTAGTAGATCTTGATTTATAAGCGTTTTGCAAAAGTCGCGCACTGTCAGGGCTTTCCGTTCTTAATATGTTTGACGTGATTCAAGACCGAATTAGAGTAAAATCTTAACATGGAAGTTATTCTACTTGATGTCACAATCATCTTTAATGTTGAACGTTTTGTCTAAATCTCATTATTTAGAGAGTTATAAAGCTTGTAAGAGAGTCATGCATAATACTGTGTTTTCGGGTTTGCAGTTAGCCTTAGGTTATTCCTGTTTTTCTTGAGATTTAAGACCGAAGTAGGTCAAGACTCCAACATGAAAGTTCTTTTATTAGTCATTAGGGTCATCTTTCATGTTAAATGTTTTGTGTAAATGTCATTAGTTTGAGAGTTATAAACTTCGTAATAGAGTCATGCATGATACTGCGTTTTTCTGGTTGCATTTAACTTTAAGTTCTTCATGTTTTTCACAAGGGCAAAGACCGAATTAGGTAAAACCCACAACATCAATGTTCTTCCAATAGATGTCCTCGACATTTTATATGTTGAAAGTTTTGTCTAAAGGTCAGCATATAGAGAGATATAGGCGTTTCATGAATATCGCTCCTGTGTCAAAATATGGTAAGTCTGAACCAAGAGCATGTCAGATCCCAGTCGGACTCAGGCGCAGATCCTGTGAATGCGACGGCTCGATGTGTCGCCTTCCGAGGTCTCGTCGTGACAGCCCGACATGTCGCGACCTGATTGCGACAAGACCGTTGTCGCGATCATGCTGCCTGAATCGGACCGCCCCAGTCGCGTTCTTCACAACTACCTGTCGCCTTCCTTATAGGGATATGTCGCGATCTCAGAACTTTACCTAAAACCACGTGTTTTCCTGCATAGTTTTTCGCATATACCCAGATCTGTTTAAATATGATATTTACTGTGTAAGTTGCATGTCTTGGGTCTAATCTTACATGATTGTTGTTTAATGGCTTAAAAGCGATTAACCCATTTAAAAAGCTTTAATTACATGAATGCTATTCTAAGTGCTCCTTAAATATTATGATCCATTCGTGCTACTTGTGATTTAATCTTCCTACTGTTCTTCCACGTTTAAATGATAAGAGTTATCATAAATCTTGCAAACCATGATGAGTTAAAGTGCATAGTTTTATTCCATGTTATATTGTCAAGTGCTTCCTGCGAGTTTGAGACCGATGGTTTGAGAATTGAGACACGCGTACCGCACTACACACTAGCACTGTTAGGTAGCCTTTTCTTGGGAAATTGGAAACTCTCTACCGGTCATTCCGAATCGGTAGACTAGCGACCTTTTCACCAAGGCCTCCGTAAATCTCCTCTGACCATGGATTCCCACATGGCCGACGAGTTGGTTGTACCATTGAAGTTCCCTGGAGATAGCATGCACTTCCTTTCTCTTCTTAATCTCGTGAGTGTGACTTACAAACTGGACTAAAGCCATTAATGTAAAGATTGAACGAAAGTATAAATCGTACCGTTATGCTGCCGAATTTATCTCTTGACCATTGTATTCGTGAAATCATGTTCCATTACTTACTACTTGTTCTCCTCATCATCATGAACATGACATTACACATGCTACATTTTGAAACTCTCATTGGCCATTATTAATGACTGTGGGTATCTACATTTAAAAATTTAAGTGAGATGCTGACAGGGCACGACATGTGTCCAAGGGCTCCAATCTAGCCCCAATGACGGCGAGTCATAGATATACTGTTAACCATGGGGTATAATGATTACTGGCGTTGCATCTGCGCTGGGAAAAATCGTGCGTGCGTGTTGAATGATAGATACAATACCACATACACGTGACCTAGTGTACATTCTTGATGGATCTTTTCTCGGTGTACATTAGTGTCTACGTGCCTGATTAGTGTTACTTGATCGTGCTCGTGCGTGCTTGCTTGCTTGCTTGCGTGATATGGCCATCCTGCATTTAATGCAATTAGTGATATCTTGCGTTCTTGAAAGCTATTAACATCAAGTGAAATCTTGCGTGCTTGTACAAAGTGATCTATTTCTAGTTCTCTCTTGTCATCTTGTTCATCAATCTTATTCTATCATGATCTCTCTCTCTAGCTTGTTTTTATATCATGTTTTAACGAGTTTTATTCGTACATGCATATCATTCATCGTACTTGCCTAGTTCTAAAATGTTAATCACTTATATCATTGCCCGCACATTGAGATATAAATCCTACTGGGCTAGTTTGCTCATTCCCTACTTTTACCCAATCTAGGTGACCATGAAGTGCAAGAGGAAGAGCAAGTCGAGGATGGGAATGCGTCCGAGTGAAGAGCGTTCCAAACATGAGTCTATCTAGAGTTAGTTTATTTTGAGTGTTAGAACAATGTAGTAGGAAGTGAGGTAGTATGTACTTTTGCTTTTATTGAGTCTTAGTCCTGTATTAGTTTATCTGAGACAAATGAGATTTGAATGCAATTTATAATTGAGTTCACATTTGGGCCCTATTATGATGTTGTGTTGATACACATTTAGTGCGTGCTAGCTAGAGGCTTATTTGCCGACTGTCCACGTCTCGAAATATCGACTCGAATTGTTATTATTAATATCCGCTGCGTAATTCTCAGGACGTGACATCTCAAGTGGAACCTAAAAATGTTGAAGAAGCATTAAATAAAACTCATGGATTGATGCTATGCATGAGGAGCTTGGGCAATTTCAACGAAATAATGTCTGGAGTTTAGTTCCTAGAACCCCTAAAATTTCTGTAATTGGGACAAGATGGGTTTTAGGAATAAACTCAATGAAGAGGGTAAAGTGGTGAGAAACAAGGCTAGATTGGTTGCAAAGGGATATAATCAGGAGTTTGGTGTGGACTTTGAAGAATCCTTTACACCTGTAGCTAGGCTAGAAGTAGTTAGAATCTTGTTAGCATATGCATGCTCAAACACGTTTAAATTGTTTCAAATGGATGTCAAAACTGCCTTCTTGAACGGCTACATAAAAGAGGAAGTCTATGTTTCTCAACCACCTGGCTTTGAGGATCATGATAAACCAAACCATGTATTTAAATTGCACAAAGCTCTTTATGGTTTGAAACAGGCACCCCGAGTTTGGTACGACAGGCTAAGCACATTTCTGGTAAGCAAAAACTACTCAAGAGGTAAGGTGGACCAAACACTCATTACAAAGAAAGTCCGCAATCATATCATAGTTGTTCAAGTTTATGTGGATGACATTATATTTGGTTCCATTAACCCTTCACTGTGTGAAGAATTCTCACAACACATGCACAGTGAATTTGAGATGAGCTTAATGGGGGAGCTTCAATTTTTCTTGGTTTGCAGGTCAAACAATTAGAAGACGGATTCTTCATCAACCAAGAAAAATATGTTAAAGAGCTACTGAAAAAGTTTCAGTTTGAACAAGTTAAACATGCCTCAACACCCATGAGCACAAACATTAAGCTAGAAAGTGATGAGAAAGGTAAATCGGTAGATGCCAAACAATTTGAGGTATGATTGGCTCACTCCTTTATCTTACTGCAAGTAGACCGGACATTCAGTTCAGTGTTTGCCTTTGTGCTAGATACCAATCTAGTCCAAAGGAAAGCCATTTAATTGCAGTAAGAGAATTTTCAGATATCTCTCAGGTACGTATGACTTGGGCCTTTGGTATCCAACAGGTAGTAGTTTTGAGTTGATTTCTTATTCTGATGCAGACTACGCTGGATGTAAAATTGACAGGAAAGGCACTAGTGGCTATTGCCAAATGCTTGGTGGTTGCATGGTTTCGTGGGCATCCAAGAAGCAACACTCAGTTGCACTCTCCACTGCAGAGGCAGAATATGTTGCTGTAGGGAGTTGTGCGACACAAGTGTTATGGATAAAGAGTCAACTGTGTGACTATAACATCGATATTGGATGCACACCTATCCTATGTGACAACACTAGTGCAATCAATCTATCAAAGAATCTCATTCAACACTCTAGGACAAAACACATAGAGATTCGTCATCATTTCTTGAGAGATGAGGTAGCCAATAAAACCTTGGAAATTAGCTTCATACCCACTGAAAAACAATTGGCTGACATCTTTACCAAATCTTTAGCAGAAGATAGATTCACCACATTGAGAAGAGAATTGGGTTTGTGCAAATTGCAATGAAACTTAACACAAATGTTAAGCATATGTCCCTTGTGTGTACCAACTATGAGGTATATCAAATGGTGATGTGTGGAAGAACAAGTTATGCTTGTTTGGAAACTCTCATTATGCGTGAGAAAATATTCTCCGCCAAGTATCCATAGTCATGTGGCATGAAAGGGGCATGTACTCTACATATGGAATTAGTTTCTTTACAATTATGCCCATTTAAAGTTCTCTTTGAAAATCTGAAAACACTTGATGGTCTGTCTTACTACATGCTTTGTGTGCTTATTTGATTGGTCTAGATGTGCAAATTTGTCTTCATGAACTTGAGTATCTTTGTACAAAATAGCACACATTATGGGGGAGCAAGTTAAGGTTAGATGAATGCTAATGTGAAGGAAATCACTCAATTTTTTCTATCTCAATTCCCTCACAACCTTTGATCAATTCTGTCCTTCATTCCATTCTTAAACTGCCTCTGAATAGGCATCTGTCGACAGCCTACAAGCACCCTATCGGCAGATCAGGCCAGACAGAACAATCTTTCTGTACACAGTGTACATCTGTCGATAGGTCCACTTTCCTCTGTCGACAGATATGTACAGTCTCTGCCTCCCAGAACCCTTAATCTTCTGTCTGTGTGATCCTGTCGACAGGCCATTTCTCCTGTCGACAGACACACTGAAAGTTGGAACTTCAAGCCCATTTCTTCACACATTCAGTGAGCAGCTTCATGTTTAACAAATAAGGTGTCTATAAGGTGTTAATGCATGTTTGACCACACCATGTACAAATGATATTTAAGCTATTCTTTATACCACTATGATTTTCACATACTACTCATGTTTGGGTTTAGGTTCTATCATTTTGGAAACATTTCACAACTCTCAAGGATATACACCTCACTCCTCTAAATAATTTCTTTGTAGGCAAACATAGTTCTCAATTTACTTGATCAGTCTATTGGTCATGGAACTGTATGTCTAATATTGATAGCTAATCATATAAACTACTTGATCTTGAGCTTTTAAAGCAATACTTGGAGAACAACTACCTATTTCTGAAAAATCACATTCACATAACAAAAATAAAAATCAACTTCAAATTGGGATAAATATAGAGCAATGTTGTGTTTTGCTGAGTAACCGGGGTGCTGGGCATCACAAATGTCTGCCCTCGCGTCAAAAAGGCTCACTCATCAACTTTGTACAACGGTATACTAGACACTTCCACTGAGTAACTGGGGGTATGGGCACTTGTAATGTCTATCCTCACGTCAAAAGGTGTGAAGTCCTCTTAAGTACCACTTTTTCCCATTGCCTTTCTGAATTGCAAATAAAGAAAAATGAAATAGTGTGAAGCCTCTACTGAGTCATAAATCTCAGGGTCATTGGTTTTATGATTGTCTTGACATATAGATATTCATTTCATGCATCATTTGCCTATCAACAAAATGGGGATTGTGTTGTCTTACACTGCATTTATACAATGAAGGGTGAGAGTGCATTTTTCTTCATTCTAGTAGGTGTTTTCTTAATGCTCTAACTTAAAATTCCTTGGGTATTATGTTAAAACCATTAAGGAAAATGAATTGGCTTTTTATATCTTTGTATATGGTTGGGTAAAATATGTGTTCACCTCTTATACACCTTAAATAAACACTTAGGAACCACTGCTCCACAGTTCCAATTCACAAAACCCACCAAAACAGCAAACTGGCCATTTACTGAATGTCCCTGTCGACAGGCATCAGGGGGCCTGTCGACAGCCGGCGGCCAGACTTCATCTGTAAGCCCAACGGGCAAGGGTTTAAGGCTGGATTTTGTGGGACCCAACATTTCCAATTCTCAACACCTTCTTTAAAAGGTTCCCACAACCCCTTCCACCCTCTACCACTTCCCAAAAACCTTCCCTTTCCCTCCCTCTCTACAAAATCTCCTTCTCCAGGGCCACAGAAGCGAACCCTGCCTCCTCTGCCATCTCTACCTCCCTTTGTCTCCTTCCTCTCTCCCTTCTCCATCTACATCAACCTTCCACCTCTGATGGCTCCATCGGCCAAGAAGATGGCATCCCGTCGTCGTCCTCGGTCTCCCGAAGCCGGCTAGGGCTCCAGGGCAACCGCCGAGCGTCGGACAAAGCACCGGGAAGATCGTTTTCCGGAGCTCATCATCCCGCCTACTCTTAGTCTTCTTGATGTCCATGGTACCTTCACGAAGGTCGTGCAACCCCGCTACATCGACTTCGTCTCGTTGGAGGATATGTTTCCCGAACTCCAGCCTCTCTTTGATGTCCAGGGTTGGGCTCCCTTTTGCTCCGATCACAAGCTGTACTCCCCAACCGCTGTGACAGAATTCTACAACAACCTCCGCTTGTCCAGCAGCGGTGCGTTATACTCAAAGGTGAAACAGACTCCCTTCTTCATAACTCCAAACCTCTTCTCCACCGCCTTGCAAATCCCCAACACCGGGATAGACATCAAGTCCCATCATCCAACCCCCGAAGAGTACCACACTCTCATTACTCTGCAGCCTTACGAACCTACTGATCGTAAGCAAATGAATGCCAACTCCTTCCCTCCACTTCATCGTCTGATCCACCACATCTTCACCACCCTCATAGTTCCGAAGGATGGTAGCCGAGAACTTGTGACCTCCCTTCACAAGTCTCTACTTCACCAATTCCTCAATGCTGAACCTATCAACCTACCACTTCTTATGGTCTCTATCCTTCGCATTTGCATTCGTAGTGCCAAGAGATCCATGCCATATGCCTGCCAACTCACATCACTCTTCTTGTTCATTGGTATTCAAATTCCCAAAGAAGAGTTGACTGCACTCAAATCCCGTAGCTCCTATGACCTCACTGCTGCACAAAGGATGGGCTACAAGATGGTAGATGGCATCGTCACAAGAGACCTCAAAGGTAAAGGGGCAGCTGCTGATGATGGTGATGATGAAGAAGATGAAGATGACAATGGTGCTGAAAATGAAGAAGACTCCCAGTCTGAGCCACTAGATGCTCCAGGAGATGCTACTGCTGATGTTGCTGAGCCTTCCATCCGTCAACTACTTGTCAATTACAACTTCAGATGACAATAGGGTTTGATAGGCTCAATGCAAGAATGGACACAATGGACTCTAGCATTGCAGCACTAGATTCGCGTCTGGACACCATTATTACTGAGCGTCCTACACAGCCACCTGATGAAGATGCTTAGCTAGTTTATGTGTCTAGGATTGAGTCTAGTCCTGTTATCTTAGTTTCATTTGACTCCTATTCTGTTTTATGTAATGTTGCTTTCAAATGGTCATCATGCCATGTCTTTCCCTTTACATGTAATTTCTCCTATTAGCACCTCATGTACTGTGTATGCCTTATGGAACATCAATGCAAATCTTTGTTCTATGCATAATACATGTGTCTCTGGTGTGTACTTTTGGATGTTGTCAAAAGGGGGAGAAAACTCAATTGTGCACTTACTTAATTGATTAATTTTGTCATCATCAAAAAGGGGGAGAATGTTGGGTTCACATTCTAAATAATAAATACAACATGTTTTTGATGATGAACAATGATGAACAATGTAAACAAATGTGAACAATGTGAATTGAGTTTAATGCATGAGATCTTCATACAAATGACTTGTCACAATAACTTGGTACAATGCTTGATTATATATGTTCATAATATCTCACTAACTATGTTTACTAATATAGGAGATATACTATGCAAGATATGTGCCAACAACAAGTATGAAAGATCAAGAAAAGTCAAAAGATAGTGTACCTGTCGACAGCCATCAAGACCCTGTCGACAGATACCAACAGTCAGCAGCATACATGTTCTGGAAAATAAGCCCTGTCGACAGCAACAAAGCCTCCTGTCGACAGAAGCATACAGTCAGAAAATCACAGTTCTAGAAAAACATGTTCCTGTCAACAGCACCAAGGCACCTGTCGACAGATGCACACAGTGAGAGCTTCAACAGAACTTCCAGACTTCTGGAACTTGGCACATTGTTGATCCCTGTCGACAGCAGGTGTAAGACCTGTCGACAGACGAACAGAATCTTCAGATATAGAAAGATCTAACGTTGCCAAAGTTGGTTTTTCCAACAACCACGTCTCTCTATATGTAAACACCACTATATAAACAACTTTCTGAAGAAAATCTCGTACACAAGCAGCCTCCAAGCAAGAACCCTAAAGAGTTCTCAAGAGAAGCCTTGTTCTGCTGCTCTGCTTCAACCTACCGCCCAGAATAAAGAAGAGAAGTCTCTCCAGCGGAAGGTGAAGCCTGAACGTCGTGGATTCAAGTGTCTCCATCAACTTGTGATCATCAAGACGAAGCTTGAAGTCCAGCCAGACGTTTGCCAGAAGAGTTTACAAATTTGGATTTGTTCTTCAACTCTCAAACTCTTCTCTGTTTCTACTTTTTCATATATGTGTGTGTGTTGTGTTTCAAGTAGTCCTTGTGCTTGATACACGTGTGTGGGTGTTGATCTGATCGTGGTTGCACATCAGATAACATGTGTGTGTGAGTTGTAGTTTGTGAACTAGCTCATAAGCAGATTGTTCTCCATGTGTGTGTGGCCCGTGGATGTAGGATACATGAGTTGTGTACTCCGAACCACGTAAATCTACGTGTCTCATGGTTTGAACGCTTTTACGCTAGATGTTGGTAGGCACGACGTCTATACACACATATTGTAGTTTGCTATCTATCTGTCATCAAGTCACACACATCCACACTTAGTTTAGGGTTTAATATTGTTTTGATAATTTGTGTTCTAAAGAAAAGAAGGTGATAAACATTTTTAATCGGCAGTAATCTATTCAACCCCCCTTCTAGATTACCATATAGGGAATTCCGCAACCTATCACAACCTACCTATGTAGGGTAACAGGACTGGCATCAGGAAGCCAATCCATGACACACTAAACCATAATCGGAAGCTTACCCAAAGAAGGGTAAACACAGCGAGTGGAAGGTCATATCACACGACCTCCACGGAACATGAGTTCACCTCAACACCAAAAAAGGCTAGTACACATCGTACCACAATAAAAGGCTACCCACGAAGGGTACAAGTACCTACCACCAAGAGGTACCACCACGAAACCACAACCACAATGGTGCGACCACCACGACACACCACCACGGGTAAACCATAAATTGTGAGTCACCACTCACAAGCCACAACCAGTGGAAAAGCACGAGTCGGAAAGAAACGACGCCACCACATGGGAACGGACTACTGGTTCATGACGCCAGTATCCAACCCGGACACACAACACAAGAACCACCTCTCAGTCTCGTAGCCATGGACTACTCAGTCTAGCTATCGCTCCACAAACACACAGAGTAAGCCAACCAACAGTGGAGACCAACCAACACCACACCTGCAGACCATACAACTGTAGACCCATGCCTAGCACCTTCAGGGATTCCGGCCCGAGCTCCTTAAAGTGAGGCATTGGAAACACAGGACTAGCTGGGGACCAATGATGTCTACTGGTGTCCGTCCCGCAACCACGAGCGCGCTACAAGTGACTAAATACAAACTCTCACAAGTCGCTGCCCCACTGCCGTCTTTCCCTCAGTCGAACGTACAACTCAAACACAGAAGTGAGGGTGTCCAAGAAGACGACACAGACCTCAATGGTACACACAGTGCAGGGACACACCCCGAGCACAACGTGCCTAGCTCACACAGAACCTGGGGTACCTGACTGAAGAGGCATTTCGGATTAGGCGCCGGACCACCAAACTCGGCGAACACACAAACCACGATACATACTTATACAACCTTAATTTATAAACTACAATACACCAACATCATAGTTAGCTCGTCACCGGTCACTATGTGACCCCCAAGCCAACATATACTTACACATACATGTACCATAATAACATATAATAACCTTGCCTGTCATTGGTCATCTCATGACCTCCATAGCAACACTAAACCACAATGAACATTAACCACTTAACTTAATACAATAACATAACCAACAATAATCACTAACTAGTCATACACTAACTCTTTAACCCACCCTACACATGCTTTACTAATATTAAGCAACTTAAACCACTTTAAATAATACCAAATAACCAGGGCTAGGTCCACACTGGAACCTCACTGCCCAGCCACCACAAGCTGAAACGCGACGGACACAGGCGTCGCCTTTCAAATCGCAAAGACTTGTTCGGACACGACCATATCCAAAACGCGACAGGACCTAGTGTTGCGATCGAATCGCGATGGCTCGATACGTCATCTTCACCCAAACCGACAGTCGGAGTCAAATTCGCGACGACCCACGTCGTCTCGGAAACAACAGAAAGAGTAATGCCCATAATCACGACAGCCCACTACGTTGCGTTCACAACATGAACGCGATGGTGAACCTTGTCGCATTTCAAATGCGACATTGAGCTCAGCCAAACGGCCGAACCCACCCTTCTTCACCAGAAATCTATACATATCTAATTCCAATAACACTTAAAGCAGTAAACATGAAATCTACACTATGGCACACCACCCAAACATGGTTTCCACCCTTTAATCCATTCAAAACAAAGTAAAACAAGAGAGTAGTCTCCCTACCACTTAAACGAGCTCGAAGAATGCCAGAAATGCCACGTCGCCGGCGTGTCTACTCTCCGGACGCCATCCTCGCGTGGAACCCGCGCCGCACGAGCCACTAAGAAGCTGGATCGTCGAAAATCCCCCACAACAACCCCCTCCTTCACCAGACAGAGCTTCTCTGCTCTATCTGGCTGAAATAGGGCAACATAAGCACGGTCGAAATCGGGACGTAGGCAGACGTCGCATTTAAGAGTTAAACGCGACAACCTTAGCCGTCGCCAATTGGAACCAACATGCCACGCGTCACAAAGGCGGTTTAGTGAATCGCAATGGGGGAGACCATCGCATTTCAAATCGCAACGTGCTGCTCCATCTCGTTCACAAATAGTGAACCTGTGGGCTATTTGGACTAGAATCTCCGGCCCACAATACCCATACAACTCACGAAAACCACGTCCAAGGCTCAATGACCACCTCTTGGTCAAGAGCACCACACCAAAACTGCTAAAACACAGATCTGAAAAATCGTGCCATTATATTACTAACACCTAAAAAGAAATGTCGTCCTCGACATTCAAAAACAAACCACGACAAGTTAGACTAACGCCTAAAAAGAAATAAATCCAGTCACAAACAAAAAGGATACACTACTTCTACACTTGCCTTTCAATTTATTCTGTGCTGACTGACTCAGCCTGCTCATTTCCATGCCTGTTCTGCTCTTCCTTTCTCATTAATTTATCTCACAACTGCTCTGCCTTGTTAAGAAAATTTGTCCTTTCTTTACCTTTCAACTGTAGGCAATTCTACCTTGCTACTGGCGCTTTATCTCCTTAGACTCAACCTATTTTCACATTTTCCTGCCTGTGTTTGCAACATTTCTTTCTGGGCCATTTCACTTTCTCAAAACCTTTTACTAAACAATGCTACTCTTGATGCTCTGCCATGCTAAACCCTCTTTAAATTCTCAGATTTTCTCGATGCCATTCCATTATCTGCCTATCACTGCCAACTGTTACTCAGCTTTACTTTCATTCACATTTTCAACTGCCAATTTTGCAAAGAAAATCAAATTACCATATCTGAATTTCCAGCCTCTTTATACCATTCTGCTCATGATGCCTTAACTTATATCTTGCTAAAAACCACTGCCTCTTTTATTAACTGTGCAAGAACCTTAAACTTTTCTTCAATCAATCAAACCTTGGATAACCTATGAATATTAAATCTTCTATGCTTCCGTTGCGCCACTCTGATTACTCCGGATACTTGGCAAAATATCTTACAAATTCTGCCCTCACTATTACCTTCAATTACTTTCCACTTTCACTATTACTCTGACTCCAACTGGACTCAATTCTAACTTTACTTGCTTCTCAATTCATCTCACTTAATTAATTAACACTGGAGAGACATATTTGAATTTTTGAACTATTTCTTTAATACTTCAATTTTGTTTGTGCCACATATTTAAAATTTGAATTCTGCCATACTGCTACTGACATACTTTGCTCTTCATATACATTTCTTGCTTTAAATAACATTCTCTGGCTGACTGACCACATTAAATCCGTAACTTTTCAAAAATATTCATTCTCACTGTTGTGACACCATACTTTCTTATCATATATAATAATTGCTCCACTAGCTCTGCACATATTTTACTTCTAGTTTTACCATAATCCCAAATGTTCACAGTTCTTTAACTGATCTACTTTTACTCTTGCACCAAACTTTGGAATACTTTTACAGAAGAATACCTCTGCTCAACTAAATCACTTTCTGTTCACTGCCATGCAAACTCTTACTGAACACTTTATGAATCATCTGATTATATCCATTTCATAATCTGCTATATTATTTCTTTAGTCAATAACACTTAACTTTAGCTTTACTGCCAACTCAATTAAACATAATATCATATATGCAAAGTATTTCTCTTAATTATTCTACTATCTAGCTAATCTCACTGTACCATCTACACTGTAACTCTTCTTAACATGCAATTATCTTTCATTAAAATACTGCCAAAGCCAGAACCTGAAACTGATCTCTTTAATCACAATAACTTACTCTGCCTGATTCCTTTATTCCACATTACTGTGTTACAATATCAGCATTTATTTTCTCATCTATTTTACAATAATTGCTTTATTCTCAAATACTGAAAACAACACTGTTACAACATACTCATTAATATCCTTTCACAATAAGGCTTGTTGTTCCACTCAGCTTGATATTCCTTAACTATTTCTCAACTGATTCATTTCCTTCTATTCTGATTCACATAGCTCTATCTCATTCCAAACATTCTTAACTCCAACTTCACCTTTTTCTTAGCACATACTTTACTCTCTTTTTCCACAAACTATACACAACTGCTAAACATTGCTAATCTTATTTTCAATACTGCAATCTTTTACAAATCATTCTGTGGAATCCTCACAAACTGTCACTTGCCAAATGAATATCTTTCTTTTGAAATTCTCAGAAAATCTAACTGTGCACTGATCTTCCTTTACTCTCTCTTTACCCAACTGGTCACCTCTACACATACTTACATGGATCTTTATATCAACTTTCTATTACCATCATTTTTCACAACAGCACTATTCTCAAGCTCTTTACTACAACTATCTTTTATCACAAAGCACACTTAATCTGACTGCCACAAATCGCTGCTCCTCTATTTACCAATACCTCATCTGAAGCTAATCTACCTCACTTAATCATTCAAAATCTGCCATATCACTAATCACATTATCATCTAAACTACTTCTTATTACTTACTAACATAAATCTCAAACACAACAATTACCTCTGCTAAGGTTCTCAATTGCGATGCATACATCTAACAATCTTTAGCACTCACTATTCCACATTACAACATTATTCCCACTGCCACTCTATCACACCATTACCTTATACCTGTCTCTGCTAGCTTTGTACTTCACTAAAACACCTTCATCATATTAAAACATATCCTTTCCAAAACAAAACTTACCCTTGCTGAATATCATAATTGAATTCATTAATTCCTTTAATTTCTGTAACTAACTGTGAATATTTAAACAACTACACTCTTACTGTAAACTGGCACACTGGTATAACCACTCAAATTATACCACTAGCCACACCATTTCTCAGCAACTACTAACAACTGCCAAACTTCACAATAACCTATACACATTTCACATGTCAAAAACTCACGTGAAAACCACTTTAAACCACACAAAATCGCAGACTTACTACCAACAGTGGACAATAAACCATGTCTTGGAACATTGTAACTTTAATATCTTTTCATATTCTAACTGGACCATGCTTTGATACCAACTGTAATAGTCCTGGATATTTATACCCAATATGGCTCCATATCCAGACCCGCCTCCCGCAAACAAACCGAAGTCTCGCAAGGGATAACGCGCACAAGTGTCCAGTAAGAATATAAAAGACAACAGCAACTGTATAAGACACAAGAAAGTACATGTGCTCATACTTGTGTACAACAATATACAACTGTCCCAATACATTATTACATGTCCAAGAGAAAAGTACAACTACCTAGGGCGTACCCCGAGGGAGCACAAGCTCACGCAAACACAACTAACTTTACTACTGGTAGTACAAGTCTGCCACAACGCCATTGTGAGCCACACACACACGGCTAGCACCTAAAAAGAAATGTAAGGGAGAGATCCTCAACAAGTCACTGGCTCAGAAGAGACCTCCCAAAAACTACACCTGAAACCGAAGAGACCTCAACCTCAAAGGGTCTCACTGGCAACGTTGATAGCTGAACCACAACATGCTCACAACAAATGAGCATAAACCGTAATTAAATATAATCACAGCAACTAACATAGTCCTCGGAAAGTAAGAGGAAACAACAGGACTAGCACAACACTCTTAATCTGCCCAACAACTGAAGTGCCTAGGCCACAGCCTCACAGGCAAACCACCATGGCAACTGAACGCCTAAGCCACAAGCCTCACAGGCAAATCACTGCCTAGGCTACAAGCCTCACAGGCAACCTACCCATATAGGGTAACAAGAATGGCATCAGTAAGTCAATCCACGACACACTAAACAATAATCGGAAGCTTACCCAAAGAAGGGTAAACACAGCGAGTGGAAGGTCATACCACATGACCTCCACGGAACACGAGTTCACCTCAACACCAAAAAAGGCTGGTACACATCGTACCACAACAAAAGGCTACCCACAAAGGGTATAGGTACCTACCACCACGAGGTACCACCACAAAACCACAACCACAATGGTGCCACCACCACGGCACACCACCACGAGTAAACCACAAATTGTGAGTCATCACTCACAAGCCACAACCAGTAGAAAAGTACGAGTCGGAAAGGAATGATGCCACCACACGGGAACAGACTACTGGTTCATGATGCCAGTATCCAACCCAAACACACAACACAAGAACCACCTCTTAGTCTCATGGCCGCGGACTACTTAGTCCAGCTATCGCTCCACAAACACACAGAGTAAGCCAACCAATAGTGGAGACCAACCAACAACACACCTGCAGACCACACAATTGCAGGCCCATGCCTAGCACCTTCTTGGATTCCGGCCCGAGCTCCCTAAAGTGAGGCACTAGAAACACAGGACTAGCTGGGGATGAGTGATGTCTAATGGTGTCTGTCCCCCAACCACGAACGCGCAACAAGCGACTAAACATAAACTCTTACAAGTCGCTGCCCCACTGCCGTCTTTCCCTCAGCCGGACGTACAACTCAAACACAGGAGTTAGGGTGTCCAGGAAGACGACACAGACCTCAATGGTACACACAGTACCGGGACACGCCCCGAGCACAACGTGCCTAGCTCACACAGAACCTGGGGTACCCGATTGAAGAGGCATTTCGGATTAGGCGCCAGACCACCAAACTCGGCAAACACACAAACCACGATACATACTTATACAACCTTAATTTATAAACTACAATACACCAACATCATAGTTAGCTCGTCACCGGTCACCATGTGACCCCCAAGCCAACATATACTGTAACGACCCCGGTGCCCGGATCCCCGGCTCCCACCAAGAATCCGAACATCAGGACCGCCGCCCACAGGTCCGGAGACCCGGAAGGGCTAACGGATTGGTCTAACAAAATATGTAATAGAAATAAATAACAGCAAACGAACTGAAGTGCACCACAAGTGAACGAAAAGTGTCCAACACTAAGTAACTGTCTAGTACAGTCCCAAAGTAAATAAAGTACAAGTGCTGAAATAAACGGGAAGGAACACGTCCCTTAGGGGCATACCCCGAGGGTGAAGTACAACTGCTAGGGGAACACTGCCACTAGAGACTCCGACTACTGCGGGCCCGTCTGCTCAGTCCGCCGCGGAGGGAGCTACTGTGAAGTCTCACCTACAAAACAGGGCGTGAGCTTCACGAAGAAGCCCAGTAGGGACTACCAATCTCCCTTTGGTTCTAACAGCAGAATAGAACTAAGTGCAATAATTAAATAAATTAGTAAAGTCTATTCTATTAAACAGAGTCAAGTGCGGAAGTGTGAAAGAAACTACATGGTTATCGGTCTAGGCTACACAGCGAAATTGGAAAACCCGTGTAAACCAAGGCACCACAAGAACCCAGCAGTAACACAGACAGTAGACACCACCTGGACAAACACACTAGCTACAGAACACTACACTAGTCAGCCGGTCAGGTGCGCCACGCACCTTACCCTCGACCAACGGTCCATGTCTAGCACCTCCCGTCGGAGTGAGACGTGGAACAAGAACAACCACAACTGCCGTAGTCTGGCCAAACTACGGCCCCACGCCTGACCCCTCTAAATGGTTTCGGAACCACGTAGAGTGAGGCAGTGAGAAAAGGACTAGCTGATATGCGCTATACGAGCTACCAACCACCGGCGTCCCAGATTCAGCTAAGAGAGCTCTACAAACGACTCACGTCTCTATCCCACCGTTTTCCCCTACTGCTACTAGAGTCAACGACTTGAGCAAACCCGTCACCCGGAGCAACACCCTCTGACACAAGCGCACGGGGACCGGGGGTCCCAGGTAACGGTAACAACCTGTCTTGTGGACAAGCCCTCAAGTGCCTAGCACCGGGCGAAGAGAGACTAGTAGTAGCACTGCACTAGGAATAGCACAGGTGCCAAGAAAAACCGAGTCGTAGAGTAAGCGGAAACACAACAGGTCGATAGTCAGCTCTCGGTCAGAGAGGCGACGTATCGACCCGTCGCGACCAGAACACGACGGTTCTCCCTGTCGTGACAAGGAAAACAGAAGGCGACCCGTACGCGATAAGGTCGCGGCGGCTAAGAGTACCGCAACAAGCCCGAGTCGACTGATTGCGACACGTACCCCGTCGCGATCTTATCGCGATGGAAACAGAGGTCGCAATGGGGAAGACCCCGAACACTTGAACGCCAGCCACGTACCCGTTGCGTTAGCATGACGCGGTGGGTCCGAGGCATGTTTAAGAGAACACGACACCCCGATACCTCGCGACCTGGTTGTGACTGGAAAACCCGTCGTGACCACAACCGAGTGCTCAACAAGAGCAACCCTTACACCCCAAAAGCCTCAAAAGTGGTACAAAAAGGGGAGGGGGTCAAGGAGACGATGGAAACACTTCAATTATAGCGCAAACCACCCAAGGAAACCCCTTGCATGCATGAAAAGTCAAAGAAACACTTACTTCACTCACATGCAAATAAGATACTCCCTACATGCACAACCCAAGAAACATAGATTCATGCAAACCAACACCACATAATCATCACACATGGATCATGAGACTAAAGCAACTCCTAGAACAAGGATTCTAGGCTTGGAATTGGGGTTGGGACCTAGCATGGAGAACTAGGTGGAGGTTTGGGTCCCTACCTCAACTTGAAGAACCACCCTGTTAGAGTCTTTTCGTAGGATTGCACCCCTCCACCTCCAAGCTCCAATGCTCCACGACCGACCCATGAACCGATCGCGACCACAATCGAGTGCTTAATAAGAGCAATCCTTATACCCCAAAAGCCTCAAAAGTGGTACACAAAGGGGAGGGGTCAAGGAGACGATGAAAACACTTCAATTATAGCACAAACCACCCAAGGAAACCCCTTGCATGCATGAAAAGTCAAAGAAACACTCACTTCACTCACATGCAAATAAGATACTCCCCACATGCACAACCCAAGAAACATAGATTCATGCAAACCAACACCACTCCTAGAACAAGGATTCTAGGCTTGGAATTGGGGTTGGGACCTAGCATGGAGAACTAGGTGGAGGTTTGGGTCCCTACCTCAACTTGAAGAACCACCCTGTTAGGGTCTTCTCGTAGGATTGCACCCCTCCACCTCCAAGCTCCAATGCTCCACGACCGACCCATGAACTGAGCTCGATCTCCTCCTTCCGATCGATGGAGAGAAATCACACCAAGAAAGAAGAACACAGATAATGAGGAGGAGAAGAAGAAGAATAAGAATACAAAGTGAAAGGTTCAATCCATACAAACTTACCAATTCAAGCCACAATGGTCATCCAAGCTCCCCACAGAGCTCCACACAGGGGAAACGCCACAGAAAGGGGAAGAAGAGAACAAATTGGCCAAATGGGACTTCTGCTCTCGAGCTTAGTAGTTTTAACACAGACGTTAAGAACGCGACGTCCCTTGTCGTCGCGTTAGCAATGCTAACGCGACACCCTTATACATTGCGATCTTAATGTCTACGACCCAGACTGCCAAACCCAACACGTGGTATGCATGCAACGCTGACACCTGATCGCGACGGGTCAGTATGTCATGTTCAAGCATGCATACCCACATGTGTCTCCACCGTCCAGACAGCAAAACGACAAAAGAACTGTCTATTGTCAGAACTAGATCGCGACAGGGGCGGCCGGCACATTCCCAACCTAAACGCGACGGCTACCTCCGTCGCCTTCAGAAGGCGATGGCCCTGCATGTCGCGATCCCAACCGAGAGCTCCTGACCCACAAGGTAACAGGGATGTTACAATCTAACCAACAAAAATCCAATTTCGTCCTCGAAATTAAGGGCGAAACTAGGGAAACAAGGGTAAACAAAGTACTTGTCACTCGAATAAGTAAGGAAATTGATCCCGCATCTCGTACTCACGCTCCCAAGTGGCCTCGCCACCAGCACGATGCTCCCAAACCACCTTGACGAGCAGGATCTGCTTCCTGCGAAGCTGCTGCACCCTGCGGTCCACCACACTGACTGGGTACTCCGGCATGGACAGGTCGGGGGCGACCTCTAGCTGCGAGTAGTCGAGTACATGCGCTGAGTCTGGCATGTACTTTCTCAGCTGCGACATGTGGAAGACGTCATGAACACCTACCAACTCAGACGAAAGAGCTAACCGGTAAGCGACCTTGCCAACCCGCTCCAGGATGGGAAAGGGGCCAAAAAACCTCGAGCTGAGCTTGCCCCTCTTCCTAAACCTGAGAACACCCTTGGTGGGCGAGATCCGAAGGAACACACTGTCGCCGACCTCGAACTCAAGCGGCCTCCTGCGGACGTCGGCGTAGCTCTTCTACCTGCTCTGCGCTGTTTGCAACCTCTGCTTGAACAATCTCACGGTGTCTGCACACTGCTGCACCAACGCTGGACCCAGCAACTGCGTCTCGCCAACCTCGTGCCAGTGCAACGGTGTCCTACACGGTCGACCATACAGAGCTTCATAGGGCGCCATCCCAATGCTGGAGTGAAAGCTGTTATTATATGAAAACTCCACCATGGGAAGGTGCGACTCCCACGTGCTGCCCCAGTCTAGGCAACATACTCTCAATAAGTCCTCGAGGGTCTGAATGGTCTGCTCTGACTGCCCATTTGTCTATGGGTGGTAAGCCGAACTCAGCCTCAGCTCAGTGCCAAGTGCCCGCTGAAAGCTACGCCAAAATGAGAAGTGAACCTCGGATCTCTATTTGAGACAATAGAGACCGGGGTCCCGTGCAAAGGTACTACCCTATCCACAAACAACCGAGCCAGTCTGTCTATTGACCATGCTGCTCTGACTGGAAGGAAGCGAGCGGTCTTCGTCAGCCTGTCGACAATGACCCAAACACTGTCGTGCCCCTGAGATGTGCGAGGTAAGCCAGAAACAAAGTCCATGGTGATGTGCTCCCACTTCCACACAGGAATGGAAAGCGACTGCAGCTCACCACTAGGACGCTGGTGCTCTGCCTTCACCTGCTGACAGGTAAGGCAGCACGAAACAAACTCAGCGATATCTCTCTTCATCCCAGGCCACCAAAAGAGTACCCTCAAGTCATGGTACATCTTGGTGGAGCCAGGATGAATAGAGTATCGCGACCGGTGCACCTCAGCAAGTACCTCCTCCCTGACGTCCTCTGGAACATAGAGTCTGTCCCGGAACCGAACCTCACTATCCTCGTCTAGTGCTACCTCGGGCAACTGCAACACGTCCGCCAAGTCCTTGTCTGCACTCTACGCCTCAAGCACCTGCTGGTATATCGACGGACGAACTGTCATGCTGGCCAACACTACTCTCTCCTGAAGGCTAGATGGTGTGAACACACCCTGAGTGGCGTCCTCAAGAAGTCTCCAATGTCTAACCAACAAAGAACTCAAGTGGGCTCTCCTACTCAAAGCATCTGCTACGGCATTAGCCTTTCCCGGATGATAGGAAAGGGTAAAGTCGTAGTCCTTCAAGTACTAGAGCCACCTACGCTGCCTGAGGTTGAGATCTCTCTGCGTGAAGACGTACTGTAAGCTGCGGTGATCTGTGAAAACCTTGAACACCTCACCGTACAAGTAGTGCCTCCACAACCTCAAGGCAAACACGACAGTTGCAAGCTCCAGGTCGTGTGTCGGGTAGTGCTGCTCATGCTTCTGCAGCTGACGAGAAGCATAAGCAACTACTCGACCGTGCTGCATCAACACAGCACCCAAACCAGTACCTGATGCGTCTGTGTAGACAACAAAGCCGCCGCTGCCAGAAGGTACCACAAGGATCGGAGCTGAAGTCAGTCGGCTCTTCAGCTCCTGAAAACTGCGCTCGCACTTTGTTGTCCACACAAACTGGGTCTCCCGCCTGGTCAACCAGGTCAAAGGCTCTGCAACTCTGGCGAAGTCCTACACGAACCTCCTGTAGTAGCCTGCCAGCCCCATAAAACTGCGAACCTCTACAACTGTAGTGGGCTGGCCCCAAGAAACCACGATGTTAACCTTGGCGGGATCAACCGCCACACCTGCACCAGAAACCACGTGACCCAGAAAGTGCACCTCCTTTAGCCAAAATTCACACTTGATGAATTTGGCGTAAAGTTTGTGACTCCTCAAAGCCTGCAACACCAGCCTCAAGTGAACCTCATGCTCCTCTGCCGTCGCTGAGTACACCAGGATGTCGTCGACGAACACCACCACGAACCGGTCCAGGTACTCTCAGAAAAAACTGTGCATCAGCTCCATGAACACTGCAGGTGCATTCGTGAGCCCAAAAGGCATCACGACAAACTCGAAGTGGCCGTAGCGGGTGCAAAAAGCTGATCTGGCGATGTCTGACTCGCGGATCCGCAACTGGTAGTAACCCGACCTCAAGTCGATCTTCGAGAACACTGAAGCTGACTGCAACTGGTCAAACAAGTCATCGATCCTGGGCAAAGGGTACTTGTTCTTCACGGTCACCTGATTCAGCTGCCGATAATCAATTCACATTCTGAGGCTGCCATCCTTCTTCCTCACAAACAGAATAGACGCTCCCCACGGCGAACGGCTAGGACGAATGAAACCCAATGCAAGCAACTCCTCTAGTTGGTGCTTCAACTCCTGCAGCTCCACTGGTGCCATCCGATACAATGCCTTGGAAGCAGGCATCGTCCCTGAAAGTAACTCAATGGAGAAATCTACCTCCCGCTCAGGCGGCAAGCCAGGTAGATCCTCCGGAAACACGTCGGCAAACTCACAAACAACTGGCACGTCTGAAACAGTCAACTCACCAGAGTCCGAGACACACACAGAAGCCAGAAAAGCAACACAACCGTCTCGGATGAGGCGCCGAGCTCGATAGAAGGAAACAAAGGGTCGGTAGATAGACCGGGTACCTCGGAAGTAAAGCACAGGTGCTCCAGGTATCTCGAACCTCACGGTCTTCCACTGACAATCTACCAGTGCAGAGTGTGCCTCCAACCAGTCCATGCCAAGAATGGCATCAAAATCGTGGAGCTGCAAGGCAAACAGTCTAGCTGGTAGCTGGTGGCCCTATACCTCGATGGTGACACCCTCCAAGTAACCAAAGGTATGCACAAAGTCACCCATCGACAGTTCAACTGCAAGGTCACAGGCCCGCTCCGGAGCAAACTCAGGCAAAGAAGCAAATAACTCCTTAGAAGCAAAACAATGCGTGGCACCCGGGTCAAGTAAAACTCTAGCAGCTCTACCAAGGATGGGAACCATACCGACGACCAGGTTAGAGGCCTTCACCTCCTCTCTGGTGATGTTCATCACCTGACCACGTCCACGTCCTCGTTGAGGCTGCTGCTGCGGCTACTGGTACTGACCCTGGTACTGCTGCTGGCGCTGCACTAGCTGGGGTGGACAGTAATGAGTCTGAGGTGCCTGCTGCTGCTGCTCCTGCTACTGCCTCAACGAACACTCTCGCCTGAAGTGTCCCTGCTGCCCGCAGTGGTAACAACCTGCGTCCTGCTGGCTCTACTCCGCTCCCTGCTGAACGGACTGCTCCACTGGGTACTGCTCTGGCTGACGACGTTGCTGCGACTGGTGACGCCTGCCTCCATGAGTGAACAGCTTCTTCAACCTCGAGGTCAGGCCAACACCGCCTATCCCCGAAGAAGAAGAAGAGGAAACACTCCCTCGGCTGCCCGCGGGGCGCTGGTACAGAGAAGACCTCCCTGAGCCTCTACTCTGCTGTGGCTGAAAACGACACTCCCACTCCAAGGCCATAGCTCTCGCTACTGCCACCGCCAAGGTGCCACAGAGGTGACCAGCCATGGCCCACCTCAAGTCCGAGTGTAGCCCGCTAATGAACCACTCGGTACGAGCCTGCTCACTAGTGGCCACATGGGGAACGTGTCAAAGAAGCTGCAGGAAACGCTGGTGGTACTGCGCCACGGTCAAGTCTCCCTGTACCAACTCGTGGAACTGGTCCCTCCTCTCACAGAAAGTGTAGTCGGGGAGGAACTCGCCGTGAAAGGCCACTAGGAACTCCTGCCAAGTGATCTGGACCAACCTCCTATCCTGAAAACTGGTCTACCTCACTGCCCTCCACCACTCGTGGGCTGACCCCTTCAGCTGATATACTGCCAACCTGACCTGATCCTGCTCTGCACAATCCATGGTCTCAAAGGTGCGCTCAAGCTCATGGAACCAACTCTCTGCCTTGTCAGGATCACGGTCACCAGAAAAAGTAGGAGGTCGAAGACGAAGAAACCTCTTCAAAAGTGTTGTGTGGTCCTCAAGTGCTACTGCTGCTACTGGAGTCTGCTGCCGTACCACTGGGGGTACCTCTGGCTAAACTGGCGCTGCCTGCAGGGTCGGTGGTGGCTGCTCCTCTACTGCCATCTCTGCGAACTACTGACCTCCTGCCGGCATCTGTTGGTACGGCTGGTACTGAGAGTACTGGGGGTACTGCTGGCACTGTGGGTACCGCCAAGGACTCTGAAACATCGCTCTCCACCACTGCTCCATGATGGCCGGTGGGGGCTGGGGCAGAAACCACTGTTGCTGCTGCTGTGGCTCTCCCTGCGGCAACGGGTCCCCAGGCTGCTCGAACTACTGGGGCTGAGCGTCGATCGGCACGTGCTCGGCTGCAACCGACCCATCCGACTCGAACACTTGACGCTCCACCAGCTCACGAACTTGCCTGCGAGTGCGTGGAGGCATGTTCTGCAAAACAGACACAATAAGAAGTTAACAGATAAACTCCAACGGCTTAGCAGTGTTACTTGTACTTCCTAAGGGACTTTACGTTATTAATTATTTCCACTACAAGTCTTGATAGACCCCTTGCTCTGATACCACTGTAACGACCCTGGCACCCGGATCCCTGGCTCCCACCAAGAATCCGAACATCAGGACCGCCGCCCACAGGTCCGGAGACCCGGAAGGGCTAACGGATCGGTCTAACAAGATATGTAACAGAAATAAATAACAGCAAACGTACTAAAGTGCACCACAAGTGAACGAAAAGTGTCCAACACTAACAGTCTAGTATAGTCTCAAAGTAAATAAAGTACAAGTGCTGAAATAAACGGGAAGGAACACGTCCCTTAGGGGCATACCCTGAGGGTGAAGTACAACTGCTGGGGGAACACTGCCACTAGAGATGCCAACTACTGCGGGCCCGTCTCCTCAGTCCGCCGCGGAGGGAGCTGCTGTGAAGTCTCTTTTTTTTTTTTTAAGTCAAGAAGGTCCTCAGGGACAGCGACTAGGAGAGTGCACCAGTGCGAACCACCTGGGCCAAAATTATTAATAAAGGACAATACAATGGCTAAGGGGCATACCCCAGCTAAACAATTCTGAGAGAAGGAAGACCAGACCGATCCAGGGTAAGAGGACCTTTACACTCATGAGGCAAAGATGTAGAGGAAGAGAAAACAATATTCCTAAGGGATTTGCAGCCCAAGTTGGCCAAGGCATCGGTGACTTGGTTAGTTTCTCTAAACACATGAACCATCTTAACACTTGAGGAGCGAATGTACTTGTGAGCTTCTGTCCACCAGCGCATACAGTCCCAAGAAGGAGAGCTACCAGATTTCAAAGAAGCAATAAGGGAGGCCGAGTCAGACTGGATATGAGATAAAGGGAGATCATATTCAGTGGCCAGCCGAATACCATCACACAAGGCCCGCACCTCAGCAACCAGACTACCACCAAAACCATAGTAATGAGAAAAAGCCAGAATGAGAGAACCCGAGCTGTCTCTGATACATCCTCCACCACCGCAAGGACCCGGATTCCCCTTGCTAGCACCATCCACATTCAGAACCAAACCTGAGTCAGGAGGAATCCATCTAACAAGCTTGAAAGATCTGTTCTTGATAAGGGGGGTGAACCGAAGGGAACAAAGGTCAGCACTGCATCTTCCAGGTGTATAATGATGAAAAGTCACTGAGGTAAGGGAGGTAGAGACCATGAAGCATATATTGTGAACAATACTCTGGATGGGATGCCGTTTCCCTTCAAAACGCATGCTACAGCGAGAGCGCCAAATTTCCCAGATAACCAACATGGACACATAGAGGGATACATAACCATGCGGGGTGGACATGTTGCAGAACTTCACCAAGTGCCACAGGCGAGCAGTGATATTATCATGAGAAGGTAAGTTAACCTCCAGCATGGGAGCCGCCCAATTCCACAGATCAATGGCCAAATCACTGAGATGAATAAGTGATTTAAATCTTCAGAATTATGGTTAGAACAACAAGAGCAACGAGAGGGTAGAGCAATACCCTGGTCCACGATCCTGGAGTCCACAGGCACAGCACGATAAAGCAACCTCCAGCAGAAAAGGGAAGCCCGGTGGTAGAAGGAATGGTGCCATAGGCGAATCATAGGCTTTCTAATCAAACCATGCAAAGAAAAATTCCTGTACGTAGAAGAAGTTGTAAAGGCGCCACCTGGAGAGCCAGTCCACACACAGCGATCCAAGTGATTAGAGAGCTGGATGTCATCAAGGATGGATGGGCAGGCGATAAGACTCTGAATGGGATGGTGAGCATCAAGGATAACCTCACGAACAGTAAGACTAGGACCATGGTAAGGGCTGGTCAAAATAGTCTGAAGAAGGTCCTGACCAAGCCAAACATCTCTCAAAAAATCGACAGTTCTACCATCTCCAACAATCCAACTAGAATGAGTCCGAACTGCCTGGTGAGCTAAACTAAAAACCGCCTTAGACATACCATGGGGAAAAGAATGCCCGAAGGGCACTCCATCCTTAACCTGAAATCTGATCCGAGCATAAGAAGCCCACATTGAATCACCATTGTAAATGTTCCAAATTTGTTTAGTAGCCAGAGCAAGCTGAATGTGCCACAGATTTTTAATATCAAGACCCCCTTCAGATATAGGGTGGTGGATGACATCCCAAGAAATCCAATGCTTCCGATGGGTACCTTCTGATCCATTCCAAAAAAATTTGCACAAGACTTTTCAATGTAGTTAACCACAGACTTTGGAATAGAAATAGCGGCAGCTAAATATATAGGAAAAGAAG
Organism: Colocasia esculenta; assembly: GCA_014218235.1. Lineage (NCBI taxonomy): Eukaryota > Viridiplantae > Streptophyta > Magnoliopsida > Alismatales > Araceae > Colocasia > Colocasia esculenta. Next base: position 20,056,139 of record CM024760.1, on the reverse strand, counting down.
ATAGAACCGATTTAATGAGGGTTGCCTTGCCAGTCTGGGAAAGGAACTTAGACTTCCAGAAAGTCATCCTGGCATTAATCTTATCCATGAGAAATTTGAAATCAGCCACTTTAACTCTTCCCACTCTGATGGGAACACCAAGGTAGCGCAGAGCGCCCACCTGCTGGTGAAAACCCGTAATGTTGGATAATTTCCTGCCAAGATAAGAGGGCGCTTTTGGAGAGATAAGGTAGGTGCTCTTCTGGTTATTAACTTTCTGCCCCGAAGAATTCTGATATCTGCGCATAAAATTAAGTAGCTTCTGAATGTTAGAACTCTGGCCATTACAAAAAATAAGCGTGTCATCCGCAAAAAGCAGGTGGGAAACTGGAGGGCATCTCCTAGGCCCAGCATAAGGAAAAAGAGAAGAAGAGGAAATGTGCTTCAGTCCCCTACTGAGCGCCTCTTCCATAATGATGAAGAGGGCAGGAGCAAGAGGATCTCCCTGACGCAGACCTCTAGAGGATTTGAAGTACCCAACAGAAGAGCCATTGAACATAACTGAGAACCAACAATTAGATATTAGCATGCCAATAAGAGAGATAAACCGATTGGAGAAACCAAACTGCCTGAGCACCGTAAACAGGAAATCCCATTCAACTCTATCATAGGCCTTCATCATATCAAGTTTAAAGATGACATTGTGACCCCGGACTTTCCTTCCAAGATCCTGAATAAGCTGATTAGAAAGAGCAATATTATCCAAATATTTCTGCCTTTCACAAACGCACCTTGCTCCTCAGAGATGATAAGGGGAAGGATGTCCGAGAGGCGGGAACAAATGATCTTAGAAATGATTTTAAAGCAGAAATTGCATAACCTGATCGGTTTGAAATCCCCAAAGGAAGAAGGATACTGGACCTTGGGGATAATGGCAATGAGAGTTGAAGACACACCCCGAGGAAGGGGGAAGCCCATGAAGAAGCCGCGAACAGCAGCAATAACATCCACCGAAATGATTTCCCAGCAGGTTTGAAAGAAACATCCAGAGAACTCATCCGAACCAGGGGCTCCATCACCATTCATTGCCCAGACCGCCATCTTCACCTCATCATCAGTGGGAATAGAAATAAGGAGGTCATTCTGGTTCTTAGGAATAAGATTAGGAATATACTGAAGCATATAATCATCAATGTCATGCGCTTCGGAAGTGAGTAGCTGAGAGAAGAACTTCTCCGCCTCCACAGATAAGGCGATTTGGTCATCACACCAAACATCATCAATTTTGAGGCGATTAATGTAATTCCGAGATCTATTGCCCTGTACCACCGCATGGTAAAAAGATGTGTTTTTATCACCATCATTGATCCATTGCACCCTAGCTTTCTGGGCCCAAAAATTTCCTGACACATAAGAGCACGCCTGAGTTTAACATTAGCAGCATTCAGACCCTCCCTATTTGCAGTAGACGGTTCATCATCAAAAGATAGTTGTTTGGCAGCCACAAGGTCCTCAGCTGAATGAACATTGTCCTCAATATTCCCAAAGACATTCTTATTCCAGGTTTTCAACATGATTTTAGTAGCTTTGAGCTTATTTTGCAGGGCAACAAACGGATTAGGGGTGGCAACATTAGTACTGGTCCAAGCATCACGAATACACTGAAGAAAGGTCTCATGCGTCGTCCACATCTTCTGAAAAATAAATCTGGAAGCCTTTGAGTTGTAAGGAACAAAATTAAGAAGAAGAGGAGCGTGGTCCGAGGGACCCCTCGGCAGGTGTTTAACACACAGGCCTGAAAAAGAAATGTTCCATAGGGAGTTAACTAAGATCCGATCCAGTCTGGCTTTGACAGAGGCTTGCCCAACCCTATTGTTGGACCAAGTAAAAGTCTGACCCACGAACCCCGCATCCAGCAGACCCGCAGCAGAAATAAAAGAGTTGAAGTCGAGCATAGCAGTAGGACGAGCCAAAGCACCACCCTTCTTCTCAGAGCCACTGGTGACACAATTGAAATCACCCCCGACGATCCAAGGTAGACTTGAGCTATCCCCCTGATCAAGAAGCGATTGGAAAAGCTCACGACGGGAGGTCACATTACAAGCAGCGTAAACTACAGTGATAAGGCTAACAGGTTTATCATCATGAATAACCTTGGCAGTGATAAATTGCTCAGAGCTATCAGTCACATGGAGATCAATAGAACTGGACCACATAATCCAGATTTTTGAATCCTCACCATCATTCCCAGCAAAGCCATGTAACTTAAGGTAGCGACACAAAGCACCAGCTTGACTGAAAGGGATCTTAGGTTCGGAGATAGCAACTAGCTGCACCTTATTAGTCTTTATCAGTCTTTTCAGAGTTCTCCTGGAGGCCATGTTTGAGAGCCCGCGGATATTCCAAAAGAGAGCTGGACTATTCATGAGGAGCGATATCCACAATCCACCGCAGCCTTAGCCTTTGATCTCGTACAGACGCCCCGCTCCGGGGCCATCACACCGTCTTTTGAGATTTTAACAGTAGCCATAAGAATATTCTCATAAATGGCAAGTCTAGAAGCAGAGGATGAAATGATTCCATCACCATGATCCAAGGAAGATGCTAGAATGATTTTGTTACCCTCGAAAGAAATATCCTTGCCCTGGGACTCTTCGATACTAGCTGGAGTTGCACCAATAATTGGACGGATGGAGGATTCTGATAAATCTTGGTGGACAGCTTGCAACTTAGAATTTGGAAACCTTGAGGGCTTCAGAGATGGGACAACCGACGGTGTCTCTGGCAATGTCGCCGGCAGGCACGCCGGAGTAGCATCAGGAGTATCAGACACTTCGAGAGATGGAGAGTCTTGAGCGTGAACAGCGCCATGCACGTTAACATCGATCGTCGGGTCAAGAGGAATATGATGAATAATCTGGGGGTCATGAATAATCTGAACAGGGTGAGATGCATCTGGAAGAACCACTGGCTGGGCATCCATCGCACCAATATCATCAGATAACCTTTCAAAAACATTAGAAATCGGAATAGTAGAATTATTCAAGGCCGAGGCCTACATGGAAACACCTTTGCGCTTTACCATACGCCATTCCTTCTCGCTATATTTATTACTGTCTTTAATGCTTGCATGCACCATAGGCTGTTTGTTGTCAATTGGGACTACGTCCCTCCCCTTCTTCTTATAGGCATTCTGAGAGTGGCCCAGTCTACGACAAATGCTACAGATAGGAGGCACCCTGTGGAAATTAATCCTCTGCCAAAACCCTCCTTTGCCATTACCAATCCAGATACAATCTGGAAGTGGTTTTTCAACATCACCATCAACACAAACAAGAGCCACAACGGTTTGGGTCCATGCCAGAGTTGAGTCATGGATACGCAAGATCTCACCGAAATTACCAGCAATGCATCTAAGATAATCTTCATTGTATAGGTTGATAGGTAGGTTAAGGAAACCTACCCAGATGGGAATAAGCGTAGGATCAGCTGCAAAATCAAAGTCTCCAGACCATCTAAAAAAACGGAACAGGAAACCTTTCAGGTAAAGACTCTTGCGCACCAGCACCTTCAAAAAGTCGTCCTCATCAAAGAACCGGAAGAGAAGGTGCCTAGGATTCAACATACTAATGATGCAATCACCCTTAAGATCTAACCTTTGAGATAGACAACTCTTAATGTCAGGGATCGAAGGCCTACCATAAGAACACTTAGCGACAATAGCTAACCTCAACGGTTGTTCAGATTTCCACATTTCTTCCTTCGAGAAGTAGACCGCAGGCTGACCATCATCAGTAAACGCCGGAGCTTTCAGAGCTATTTCAATCTTAGAAGGTCGCAATGATGAAGCCAAAGCCGCAGCAAAGGACCGGTTCTCCATCTTCCCTGGATCAGAGCCCGCCGACAACTAGAGGCCACCGGCAGGCCAGGGCAGGACGCGCAGAGACCGTGCTAGGATTCCTCAGAGCTTCTCTCTCTAGATTCTCTCTCTAGAAAGTATTGCTCAATCGGTTATAGCTTTTAGTAGTGAGTGTTAAAGAGAGCTGCTGTGAAGTCTCACCTACAAAATAGGGAGTGAGCTTCACGAAGAAGCCCAGTAGGGACTACCAATCTCCCACTAGTTCTAACAGCAGAATAGAACTAAGTGCAATAAATAAATAAAGCAGTAAAGTCTATTCTATTAAATAGAGTCAAGTGCAGAAGCGTGAAAGAAACTACACGGTCGTCGATCTAGGCTACACAGCGGAAAACAAAAAACTCGTGTAAACCGAGGCACCACAAGAACCCAGCTGTAACACAGACAGTAGACACCGCCTGGACAAACACACTAGCTACAGAACACTACACTAGTCAGTAGGTCAGGTGCACCATGCGCCTTACCCTCGACCAACGGTCCATGTCTAGCACCTCCCGTCGGAGTGAGACGCGGAACAAGAACAACCACAACTGCCATAGTCTGGCCGGACTACGGTCCCACTCCTAACCCCTCTAAATGGTTCCAGAACCACGTAGAGTGAGGCAGTGAGAAAAGGACTAGCTGATCTACGCCGTACGAGCTACCAACCACCGGCGACCCAGACTCAGCTAAGAGAGCTTTACAAATGACTCACGCCGTTGTCCACAGTTTTCCCCTACTGCTACCAGAGTCAACGACTCGAGCAAACCCGCCGCCCGGAGCAACACCCTCTGACACAGGCGCGCGGGGACCGGGGATCCCAGGTAACGGTAACAACCTGTCTCGTGGACAAGCTCTCAAGTACCTAGCACAGGGCGAAGAGAGACTAGTAGTAGCACTGCACTAGGAACAGCACAGGTGCCAAGAAAAACAGAGTCGCAGCGGAAGCAGAAACACAACAGGTTGATAGTCAGCTCTCGGTCAGAGAGGCGACGTATCGACCCGTCGCGACCAGAACGCGATGGTTCTGCCTGTCGCGACAAGGAAAACAGAAGGCGACCCGTACGCGATAAGGTCACGGCGGCTAAGAGTACCGCAACAAGCCTGAGTCGACTGGTTGCGACACGTACCCCGCCGCGATCTCATCGCGACGGAGATGGAGGTCGCAATTGGGAAGACCCCGAACACTTGAACACCAGCCACGTACTCGTCGCGTTAGCATGACGCGGCGGGTTCAGGGTGCGTTCAAGAGAACGCGATGCCCCGATACGTCACGACCTGGTCGCGACTGGAAAACTCGTTGCGACCACAGCTGAGTGCTTAACAAGAGCAACCCTTACACCCCAAAAGCCTCAAAAGTGGTACACAAAGGGGAGGGGGTCAAGGAGACGATGGAAACACTTCAATTATAGCACAAACCACCCAAGGAAACCCCTTGCAAGCATGAAAAGTCAAAGAAACACTCACTTCACTCACATGCAAATAAGATACTCCCCATATGCACAACCCAAGAAACATAGATTCATGCAAACCAACACCACATAATCATCACACATGGATCATGGGATGAAAGCAACTCCTAGAACAAGGATTCTAGGCTTGGAATTGGGGTTGGGACCTAGCATGGAGAACTAGGTGGAGGTTTGGGTCCCTACCTCAACTTGAAGAACCACCCTGTTAGAGTCTTCTCATAGGATTGCACCCCTCCACCTCTGAGCTCCAATGCTCCATGACCGACCCACGAACCGAGCTCGATCTCCTCCTTCAGGTCGATGGAGAGAAATCACACCAAGCAAGAAGAACACAGAGAATGAGAAGGAGAAGAAGAAGAAGAAGAATACAAAGTGAAAGGTTCAATCCATACAAACTTACCAATTCAAGCCACAATGGTCATCCAAGCTCCCCACGGAGCTCCACACAGGGGAAACACCACAGAAAGGGGAAGAAGACAGCAAATTGGCCAAATGGGACTTCTGCTCTAGGGCTGAGCAGTTTTAACACAGACGTTAAGAACGCGACGTCCCTTGTCATCGCATTAGCAACGCTAACGCGACACCCTCATACGTCACGATCTTATAGTCTGCGGCCCAGACTGCCAAACCCAACACGTGGTATGCATACAACGCTGACACCTGATCGCGATGGGTCAGTATGTCGCGTTCAAGCACGCATACCCACATGTGTCTCCACCGTCCACACTGCAAAACGACCAAAAAACTGTCTGCTGTCAGAACTAGATCGCGATAGGGATGGCCGGCGCGTTCCCAACCTAAACGCGACGGCTACCTCCATCGCCTTCAGAAGGCAACGGCCCTGCATGTCGCGTTCCCAACTGAGAGCTCCTGACCCACAAGGTAACAGGGATGTTGCATATACTTACACATACATGTACCATAATAACATATAATAACCTTGCCTGTCATTGGTCATCTCATGACCTCCATAGCAACACTAAACCGCAATGAACATTAACCACATAACTTAATACAATAACATAACCAACAATAATCACTAACTAGTCATACACTAACTCTTTAACCCTACACATGCTTTACTAATATTAAGCAACTTAAACCACTTTAAATAATACCAAATAACCAGGGCTAGGTCCACACTGGAACCTCACTGCCCAGCCACCACAAGCAGACCACGGAAGTTGAAACGCAACGGACACAGGCGTCGCCTTTCAAATTGCGACGACTTCGGATGCGACCATATCCAAAACGCGACAGGGCCCAGTGTCGCGATCGAATCACGACGGCTCGATACGTCGCCTTCACCCAAACCGACAGTCGGAGTCAAATTCGCGATGGCCCACATCGTCACGGAAACAACAGAAAGAGTAATGCCCATAATCGCGACAGCCCACTACGTCGTGTTCACAAGATGAACGCGACGGTGAACCCCCTCGTGTTTCAAACGCGACAGTGAGATCAGCCAAACGGTCGAACCCACCCTTCTTCACCAGAAATATATACAAAGCTAATTCCAATAACACTTAAAGCAGTAAACATGAAATCTACACTATGGCACACCACCCAAACATGGTTTCCACCCTTTAATCCATTCAAAACAAAGTAAAACAAGAGAGTAGTCTCCCTGCCACTTAAACGAGCTCAAAGAACGCCAAAAACTCCACGTCGTCGGCGTGTCTACGCTCCAGACGCCATCCTCGTGTGGAACCTGCGCCGCACAAGCCACCAGGAAGCTGAATCACTAGAAATCCCCCACGGCAGCCCCCTCCTTCATCGGACAGAGCTTCTCTGCTCTGTCTGGCCGAAACAGGGCAACATAAGCACGGTCGAAATCGCGACATAGGCAGACGTCGCGTTTAAGAGTTAAACGCAACCACCTTAGCTGTCGCCAATTGGAACCAACACGCCATGCATCACAAAGGCGGTTCAGTGAATCGCGACGGGGGAGACCGTCGTGTTTCAAATCATGACGTGTTGCTCCGTCGCGTTCACAAATAGTGAACTTGTGGTCTGTTTGGGCTAGAATCTCCGGCCCAAAACACCCACATAGCGCACGAAAACCCCGTCCAAGGCTCAATGACCACCTCTTGGTCAGGAGCACCACACCAAAACCGCTAAAACACGGATCCGAAAAATCATGCCGTTATAAAATTTGTCCAGAACTACATCCTTACGAGAATTCAGTGGTTTTCTAGATGTTATTTATAAGTTGAACAATGCACAAAAGTCTCATATATGCAACTTCATCAAGAATATAAAAATTCCAGATGGCTATTCTTCAAACCTCTCCATATGTGTTGATATGGGTAGCAAAACAATCACAAGACTGAAAAGTCATGATTGTCATGTGTACATGCAAGTGTTACTTCCTTTAATACTTCGTGGTATCATTCTTAAAGAAGTGGCAGATCCAATTATTCAGCTTAGTCAATATTTTAAAGCTATTTGTTCAAAAGTGTTGGACGAAGCAAGTTTGTTGAGATGGGAGGCCAATATTGTAATTATCTTATGCAGGCTGGAGTAGATTGTTCCACAGTCATTCTTTGATGTTATGATACATCTAACAGTGCACTTGTCATACGAGGCAAGGATGTGTGGTCCAGTTCAATATAGATGGATGTATCCAATTGAAAGATATTTGAAGAAATTGAAAGATTATGTGTGTAATAAAGCTAGAGTGGAAGGTTCAATTGCACAAGGATATCTTGTGGAAGAATGCAGTTTATTTATTTCAATGTACATGCAAGAAATGAATGATCACAACAGTAAAGATAGAAATTATGATGGTGGTCCATTTAGCACTCTTGATAGAGAACTATCTATGTTTACAGCAGTTGGTCGTCCAATAAAGTGCAGACGAGTACCCAGAACATTGTCAGAAGCTGAAAGAGATTTAGCACATACATATGTGTTAAATCAAGTTGATGATATTGTAAATTTTCGTAAAGAACATGAAGATGCACTTGCAAGTGGAAGGAATATAAATGATAATTTTCTCATGTGGTTTCGATCACATGTCCAAGAGCTGAAGAATTTACATGACCCAGGCTACACTGAGGAACTCGAGATTTTATCACTCAGTCCATCAAGATTGGCAACATCATTTTCTAGGTATATTACAAATGGCTTCAGATTTTGCACAAGCTTAACTGACTCTACCAAATCCACACAACTTTGCGGTGTTATTGTCAATGTTGAGCTTCAATCTAGATGTGATGGTTATTATGGACAAATAATTGATATTATTGAAATATATTTTGAGAGAAATAAATAAATTGTCTTATTTGAATGTGAATGGTGGGATGTGTATAATAAGGACTGAGGTTTCAAAGTTGATGAACATGGAGTTATATCTTTAAATACACATCGCAAATTAGGGACTAATGAACCATTTGCACTTACAAGTCAAGTTGAGCAAGTCTTCTATGTAGATGACAACAATGCTGTAGGGTGGGTGATAGCTGTTAAGTCACCACCAAAAAGTTATTGTAATATGTCTAGCGGTGCAAGTGATGATGATGAAGAGCCCTGTCAAGAAGGCGTTATTGATGTGCCTATGATGTTAAATGATGTAGACATCTATGTACAGCTTCAAAGTGAAGAATATATACACGTGAATTTTTGATATTATGTAAGTATTTAATTTTTTCATGTCTAGTGGGGTCGACCCCATGATTCTGCAAAATGGGGTCGACCTTATGTTTCAACTGAGCACGACCTCAGAAGAAAACATGGTGTAGTGGGGTCGTGGTTCTTCATGGGTCGACCTTGCATTCTTGTGTTTTGGTTCTGGGAAGTGGGGTCGACCTCATGTTTCAACTGAGGTCGACCTCAGAAGAAAACATGGTCATGGCAAGGGGACTTTTCTTCATAGGTGACTCAACAAATAGATTGGAGAAAGATTTGGAACTGACAAACTCAAAATAGGGTTAAAGTATTCTTATGGAAATTAGCATGGATCTGGAGGAGGCTTCCAACTAAGGTGTATTTGAAATTTTGCAATGTTCAGATAACTGAGAGATGCTACAGACCTCATATCTTAAATGCATGTACACATACCTCATTTCTTTTTCACTTCTTCACTTTGCTAGTAGGGTTTCATTTCTGTATATTAAAGATGATTCCATAGACCTCACATATATTTATTATTATTTTTTTTAAATATCCTTCATTCAACAGATGTTTAAGAAGTTCAACAAGACCCGTCGGTCGGCCCAGCAGACCACTCTAGGGGAGTCGTCCCATGCGCAGGGGGTGGCTCCCCATTCACACGTATCGACTTCACAGCAAGGGGGGCTACAGACACAGGCAGGGGCTTCAGCCTCATAGTCTAGACATGTACATTCACATGCATCGGCTTCATAGGCAGGAGGGTTACAGACACAGGCAGGAGCTTCAGTCTCACAGTCTGAACATGTACATTCACAAGCAAGGGCTTCACAGGCAGGAGGGCTACAAATACCTCTACCCTTAAGAGATGCCACAAACATCTTTGAGCATGCACCCATCAGTCCTCAAACTCCTAGGAGTGCATCTTCAGTTGCTTTAAGTTTATAATGTTTTTTATTTGTTGAATTTTATTTGTAAAATTGCATTCACTTAATCTGTTTTATTTTCATTTAGTTGGTAGCACTAGATGTGGGAGAGGTCCTTCTAGGGCGACCAGCGTCATGATCCTACCTCCAGGCCAGACCTTTCCTATAGAGCTAGAAGGGGGATCTTTAGTTGGTCCATGTGCTCAGCAGTTTACTACATATCTTGGAGTTCGTAATAGTGCATTGCAACCTATGGCAGCAAGACTACATGACCATTCCTCCTGAAAAGGAGGCTATTTTGAGAGACCTACAGGTAAAAAAAAAATTAATTATTTAGGTTATATAAATTTTCATTTCTACAGTTATAATGACATTGATCATATATGATGATTATGCAGCAACATTTCACTTTTCTGCGGTCTCCAGCCATAGACGCCGACATTCTTCGGCATATAGGAGAAATGCAAAGGAAACAAAGGTCCCACTTGAAAAGAAAAGTAAGATTTTCTACTATTATGTTGTATTATTGCACACACATTCTTATGTAACATGTGCTTGTGTATGATAGTATTTTGCAGGACGACCATTTGAGGATGCATGTAATAATTTGCCACCAAATTGTGATTCTAGTCAATGGCGACACATGTGTGAGATACGGGATCGAGAAGATAGTAAGGTATTATTTTGTTAAATCCTATTATTTGATGGATTCAATTATTTAGGATATCACTATTTTTTTTTCCTTATGAATGTAGCAAGTTAGTGAAAGAAATAAGTCTAATCGATCTCATTTATCAATGCCTTATCGAAGAGGGCGGATGGATATTCATTAATTAAGTAATAATTTTGTAAGTATTGATTTAATTATTAATTTGATTAATTGATTTGACATTATTATAGTCTAATTATAACTTTTAAATGTTAAATAGGTGTAAGAGGAAGGTCGTCATCCCATGCGTCTAGAAATGTTTCAAATGACGCAAGCTAGGACAACATCGGATGGCAATGTCATGTGGAGCAATGAACAAAGTCGTCACATGATGGTAATGATGATTATAAATCTTATTATTAATTCATATATTCAACTTATTTATGTACTAATTATCTTATATTAATTACAGAATCAGATGACCCAGTTGATGAATCCCACTCCCTCAGATGAATTGGATGGCACGGCTCATCTTGCCGTACTTAGTCCAGAGGAGGCCTTCCGTCAGGTGTTTGGGAGGTATAGGCCTGTGTTGAACCACTCTATGTTTGTCCTTGTATTTTAGTGATAACAAAACTTATGATAATATCAAGTATATCTTTGTGATAACAAAATTTATGGTTAATTAAATATTATTGAATATCTTGTATCATCTGTGTCGCATCAATCTCATAGAAAAATGCTAAGTCTCGCATTGATGCAATAAGGCGCACTAAAATGCTAAATCAATGTTCATTCAATATACATCGATTTTTATTCAAAAGTGTGACATCGATTTCACTAACAACGATTTCATAAGTTACACAATGATTTGATCGTGTAACGATTCGTTAAGTGAAACATCGATTTTATCGTGCAACGATTTGATAAGTGAGCGCAACGATTTGCCCTCACATCGATTTGCCTTCTATAATGATTCGTTAAGGCTTATAATGATTTGCTCGCATAATGATTTCATAAGTGAGAACAATGATTTGCTTAAGGTTCACAACGATTTGCTTCTCACATCGATTTGTTAAGGTTTATAACGATTCGCTCTCATAATGATTTGATAAGTGACTCTCATATCGATTCGCTCTCATATCGATTTGGTTCTCACATCGATTTGCTTTCCATAACGATTTGATAAGTGAAACATCGACTTAATCATCATATCAATTTGCTTTCACTTAAATGACGATGTGCTCATCATAACAATTTGAGAAGTCATTTTTACATCGATTCACTTCAAATCTAAACATAGATTTCTTATAAATCCTCTGAAGTGTTTTTGGAGCCTAAATGAAAAGGCAAATATCTTCTGACAGAATAAAGCTACATGCTTGTCAGAAAAAGATATGACCTTCTATTTTCAGTATGTTAGCAAAAACACAGTGGTATGCACCGTTTATCATAAACACTATTTTATGCTAACACTCTCTTCTATGCTTACAAACCTCGAAGACCACCAGAGTCTGATTAAGACAAATGAAGAGAAGATCAGCAACGTCTAGAAGAGCTCCAACAGATCTCTTCAACGGATCTATTCAAAAGCCTCTCATATAAAAGATGAAGTATGGCTGAAGAAAAGAATAAGAGCTTTCCTGAAAATCCTTGAAGGAGTGTACATCCAGTGAGGAACCTCAACGCCACATACACTCAAAGGAAAAGAGAGAAAGAGCCTAAGCCAAGAAGAAGCAAGCAAAAGTGTCTGACGCATTCAAGCATCTTCAAGCTTTCTTTTCTCTCTTCTTTCTCTCTCTGAGCTGATTGTAATTCTAGGGAGAGAGTCTTTTGGTTGAGAGTTTCTGGGTCAAAGTCCATTCTTGTAGAACTCTCATCTGTGTTCTTTCTTTTCTAAAGAAAGACTCCTATCCAGCTGTAGGACTGTATACAGTGTCTCTCCTGTGTGAAGAGTTGTCCAGCTATAAGACTATATACAGCTTAGAACCCAGCTAGGGTTTGTGTCTAGCAGAATCGCACTGTGGTTTGTACCAGGAGGTTTGCTTCTGAGCCTGTAAAAGAAGTGGGCTGCCTTCTTGCCCGGGAAAGAGAAGAAGACCAGCTGGGGTGCTGGGTGTTGTAAGGTCCTTGAGGGGGACTGTACCCTTGGTTAGTGAAATCTCAAGAGGTTGCTTAGGGACTGGACGTAGGACTTCCATGTGGGAAGGGCCGAACCAGGATAAATTCCTTGTCTCATTTTTGTGATTGTTTATTTGCTTCCGCACTGCTACTCTTCATCACACCAAACTAACCAAACTTTCAAGTGTTAATTTTCTGTGTTTTAAGTTTCTATTTTAGACTGTAGAAAACCTATTCACCCCCCCTCTAGGTCAACTTGATGTTGTACCAAAAGGACCAACAGCCTGGACGGATCTGATGCGGTGGTCGAGGACAGACTTTGAGGAGTTGGTACGGGCCATCTGAGGGTAGTAGCAGTAACATCACTGCATATCAGCGTCTCTTAGAGGAGCAATCCCAGCAGAAGTCTGAGATTGAAAGAATGAAAAAATCATTGAAGATCAGGAGCAGAGATTAGTAGCACAGATATAGATGTTCGAGTGGAGGCTCGACTTGCTATGATGGAGACACAGATGCTCCAAAACATGGATCGACGATTACAGGAGTATTTTCTGCTCATATGTCTGGACGTGGTGCACCAGCTGTGCCACCTGAGGATGAGAGAGAGGGAGATCAGGGAGATGGAGAGGATGAGGGTTCTTTTGGTGAGGATGAGTGAGACTTGACTATTGATTTATGATCATGATTTTGTGATGTAATACATTAAAATTTGAAATAAATGTGATGTAATGGATTTAAATTTGAAGTACTATCGTTGTTTTAGAAAGAGGAATGTGAATAGTTTATCTATGTAACTTTTGATGTAATACATTTAAATTTAGAGTTTTCTAATTATTTTAGAATGTGTTTTGTTAATGTAGTTTTTGTATAACATGTTGTAAATTTATGGAAAAAAAAATTATTAGATTTTTTTAATCTGTGATAGACTATTGGGGACGGCTCTAGCCGTCCCCAATAATACTATTGGGGACGCCTAGAGCCGTCTCCAATAGTATTATTAGATACGGTTCTAGCCATCCCCAATAGCCTCATTGGAGACCGCTGCACTCCGTCTCCAATAGTATCATTGGAGACTAGTGCACATTCGTCCCCAGTAATGTTATTGGCGACGGCTGCTTACTTGTCTCCAATAATATTATTAAAGACGGCTTTATATCCATTGCTAATACTTTTTTTTTGAGACAGCTCTGCACCCGTCTTTAATAGTTGTATTGGCGATGGCGTATCATATGTCTCAATTAAAATTATTGGAGACATACAGTAAGCCATCCCCAATAATGTTATTGGAGACGGCTGCTTACTTGTCTCTAATAATATTATTAAAGACGGCTTTATGTCCGTCGCTTATACACTTTTTTGGGATGGCTTTGTACTTGTCGCCAATAATTTTATTGGAGACGGCTTACTGTTCGTCTTAATTAAAATTATTGAAGACGGATAATAAACCGTCCCCAATAAGGTTATTAGGGATGGATGTTGTTTATCCGTCCCCAATACTATTAGCGACGGGCTTATTAGGGACAGCCTAGCGACGACCTTGTAGCCATCCCTAGTAATCAGTAGGGACTACTTTCTTATTATTGGTGATGGCTTGCAGCCGTCCCCAATAATCCTTTTTCTTGTAGTGGATCCCCAGGTCACGAAAGCATGACATAGCCATACTTGGGGGATGAGGAGTGGTTGTTGAGAAATATACCTAGAGAATTACAATGTTGGAATGTGTGAAGTGGGTGCAATGGCCTTTCTTGCAGGGTAGGAAGTTGGGGCTCTCTCTCTCTCTCTCTCTCTCTCTCTATGGTAAGATGCTATATATACATGCTGGATGTAATTGACTCCCTCAATGACTAGAAATATGTTGTTGAGTTTCTCCCATTTTATTGGTCTAAGTTGTTATTTTTAAAGGAAAATTAATTAAGATTCTCTATCAAAGAGTGACTTATTTTTTTAGTTTTTGTCAGAATATTAGAGGCCACAAAATTCTTATTTTTTGCGTGGTTTAATTTTTATTCCTTATTTTTTATTTTTCGGTATTTATGAGTCTTAAGAGACTTTTTCATCTTTTTGGCGCCAATTTTTAAATTTTCACCTGAACGTAACATATTTTTTTACTTACACTATATTTTTTATATCATTTACAGTAAATGTTAGGTCTCTTTACAATAAATATTATTATCTGTTATAGTAAACATCACATTCTATTACATTAAATATTATTATCTATTACAATTTTTTTTACAATAAATATTGAGTGTCTTTTACAATTTACGTTAAACTCCGTTATAATAAATGTTACTTCCTGTTACATTAATCTTTTTTTGTTACGATAAATAACACCACCTAACATGTTTTTTCACTTACAATATATATTTTTATATCATTTACAGTAAGTCTTGATATTACTTACATAAAATCTCTATAACATTGAGTGATGTAATCATCAACAGATGCTGAAAGATATATGATGTTGTTTACTGTAATGTGAAAAGATTACTGCAATAGAAAATAACATTTACTGCAATAAGACTTTCATATACTGTAACAAGCACTCAATGTTTACTGTAAAACATTACTGTAATAGAGAATAATGGTTACTGTAACGGAATTTAACATTTACTATAACAAGTATTAACATTTACTATAAATAGATTTAATGTTTATTGTAAGTGATATAAAAATATAATGTGAGTGAAAAAAAATTACTTTAAGATGAGAATTTCAAAAACCAGTATCAAAAGGACAAAAATCGTAATTCGAGACTCATAAATACTGAAAAATAAAAAATAAAGATTAGAAATTAAACCACACAAAAAGATAAGGACTCTACAATTTTTTGTATTTTCACAAAGATTGGTAAATAAGTCACTCTCTTTGATAGAGATCCCTAATTAATTATCTCTATTTTTTTAAAAAAATTATGAATTAATGCAAAAAAATAATTATTAGTGTTTAAGATGATTAGACACTACATATCGTGTATCGCATTAGACACTAGTGGATAGCGATTGAGATTCTATTTGCAAAACAAAATTTATTACTTTTGTGCTGCACTCCAACAAAGGAGACTATGTAGATAAGGATGTAAGGATTGTTTGTCGACACATTTGTCACCAACCAAAAAAGAAAAGAAAGAAAAAAAGAAAGAAAGAAAATTGTGTTACAATCGTGTAGTCTCTTGAAAAGGGGTGATCTCTTCAAGTATAAGAAGGCTTCTCAAACTCTACTCATGGCGATCTGAAGGAAGCATCTTCTATGCACCTTTCATCAGATTTGCTCTTTAGAAACTTGCTTCTCGCAATATTCTTTGTATTTTGAATGTGAAATTTCTAGTTGAAATATTTGGATTATCACTTTGTAAGAGAGATAAACATTCTTCTTTGATGTTTGTTTTTGAAACGAACTAGTGCTTTCATATCTAGTGGGAGGGGAGTTAGCTCACTCATATCCAGCGGATTTGTGGCAGGATAAAGCCATTTATGTTTAGTGTAGGTGGGAGGTGTCCTTGCAACTTATTGTCAAGGGAATTGTAATAGTTGAGCTAGTGTTTTGGTGTCTAGTGGTTTAGTGATAACCCCAAAAATCTTGAGAAGTGGATATAAAGACAGTCTCATGTTGAGACTATCACTGAACCACTTTAATTAAATCATATGCCTCTTTATGTGGCTATCAATGTCTCTCACCTTGTTTCGCTGCAAATAGATAGCTGCAGGTTTTATTTAAAAAATATAATTCACCGGATTCTTGTTCCAAATAATTTTTCATTCGCGTGTTTCTATAGGAACTTATACATACTTCATCTCTATGAAAGACATTGTAATTTTGATGAGATCTTTATCTAGGCCAAACAAGCGTGTTGCTTTTTGATATTTCATAGCTATCTACTTCCGTTTTTCCTTTTGATATGTCATATGTGGACCCAAAAACTTTGAATCCTTTTGAGAGATGTATAATATTCTAGTTTGCATAAGTAAAATGAACAAAGAAGTCCAAGTGATGTGCCTAACGCTCGTGGTTCCATCGCTAATGTGGGCCTCGCCACAAGCTGGTCTGATTGGGCCTAACAGGACGTACCAGGCCTGGGTGGTCTCAACAAAGTTTCATCCTCTTACACACCATTCATATTTGTAGCAATGCCAACACACTTAGGTGTTTTTGGTATGCTTTTATCCATCCTGATAGCCATATTTCAATCTAAGTGTGTTCACAATCTATTTAGATATATCACAGATATTTTTAATAGTTTGTCAAAAAATCAAGAGAATACTTTTGAATATATGGTAGTCTACAAAACCCAGAAGAAAAAAGAAGAAAAAGATTTGGCAATGGCAGGACACCAAGAGGAAGCACATTTCATAGGCGAGAAAGATTTACTGCACTTTAAGAAAGTACAGTAAGTACAATCCACCTACGATGACAGCTCATGTGGTGCCACATGAGTTGTCAGGTGGTTTTTTTTTTTAATCTAGTTTTGTTTTAGAGTCTAACCCATCTATTTTGGAGTCTAACTCATCTATTTTAGAGTCCAACTTTTTATTTTGAAGCCTAAAAAATAGTTTGACTCCAAAATAAAAGATAAGTTAGACTCCAAAATAAAAAGTTGGGTTTCAAAATAGATGAGTTGAGCTCCAAAATAGATGGGTTAGGCTAAAAAAAAAGTCAATTCTTTTTTAAAAAAAATCACCTGATAACCCATGTGACGCCACATAAACTGTCATCTTAAGTAGATTATATTTACTGTACTTTCCTAAAATACAGTAAATCATTCTCTTCATAGGCAACCAAGTTGCCTTTGTTTCACTTCAAATTAGCTGTCAAGATGGCTTCCTTCCTCAACCCATATGCTGTGAGGTACGACAGCATCATACGCAAGATACGATCACCATTCTTCTGTCAGGATGCCGTGTTCTTTTCATATTTTTGTTGGGGTTAGAAGAACGAAATACCGTAACTACAAAATTCAAAGTAGAATAGAGAAGTAGGAGAGACCAGAAAGGGAAATGATTCCCGCCTATGTATTAGTACAGATGTACGTCCCCGACTGCCCATCCGTGTTAATACAATCGTGCGGATGGGCGGCAATCAACTCTCGAATAAAAATTGTTACTACTCGACGTATCAACGGGTGAACAAATAACTTTTTATCAAAGTAGAGACGAGCACTCCGAAGTCGTGCATCTAAGATAGATGCACATGGGATGCTGACGTCTGCAAAAACAGACAAACAACCTCATGTGTCATCACCTATAAATAACCATTATACTTGTAAGTTTCAGGGGAAAAAAGATTATATTTAAAGTTGTGTGAAATTTGAATCGTATCTCATTATGAAGGTACTGTTCTTGTTCGAAATTATATATATATTTTTAAGAAAGATTTCTGAAAAGAAGAGAATACACATATTACTTATAAATTCATATTTATCTTTACTTACTTCTAATATGAGATTAAATTATATCTCTATAATATCAAATTAAACAAAAAATTCACAAACACATCTTTATACTCTAAAAAGATGATTCAGACTCTCTACTCCTTTATGCATATATATACTTTTTGTCAAAAGTTGGATATGAAACTTGTGCAATTGTTCTTCATCTTTCACACATACCTCGGAAGTGTTTTGAGTGTGGAAGAAATCAACATGATGAGATTCTCACGGCACCACCTTTGAAGCAGTAAGTGGGATGTAACTTTTCAACCGGATATATGATCACCGCGTCATCTTATTAATTATGTTGATATTGAGACTAGGCAATTAAGATGTACGTAGTAATATATCATTATAGTTTAAGTTTTTTTTTTTATTTGGAAAATTGAAACTCGAAATTCGATCTTTTCCTAGTGAAATAGGTGACAGGAAAAATGGCCAAAAAATTTGGATTGTTATATATATATTTTTTCACTCTGATCTTATTCTTCACGGTGATTAGATGGATACTTCTTGGGTGGTCTAAGATTGTCGAGAAATTTCTCATTTCAAAATAAAAAGGAAAAAAAAAAATTTCTTCTCATACTTGAAAAATTAATAAAAAAAATTAATTAAAAATTTCTATCAAAGTGAGTTATTAACCTCTCTTATCTTTCTTTGTAGATGTCTTCATCCAGTGTTAAGAAATAACAGTGTCAAAAGTCAAAGATGTCGAAGTTCTGGAAGGGTTTTTACCTGGGGTGGCACCGTGCCATATAGAAGACTTTCAAGCTCTACAACATGAAGGGTCTTAACGACATCTGCCCAGACATTGGCCCACGGGACGTTCTACATCACCACCCCTCGCCCCTCCCCTCCCTCCGCCTCCTAGCCATCTGATTTGGGAGGATGGGTATGTATGTTTTGCTGCTATTATATTATAATCATTTTATCATGCCGTCTTTGTGCTCTCTGACATGTAGTGTTTGTGCTCTCTATTATACAATATTACCATGTTAATAAGGAGACAATAAGTCTAAAACACTTTAGTACGTCTACTATAAGAGTATAGTGTAACGGAGAAAAATATTTACCGTCACAGGTTATTACTTATACTGTAACATGATGAAAGCTTTACTATGTCTACCGTTAGATGATCCTGTAACTGAGAAGAATATATATTGTAACAGGTTTATGTGAGTACTATAACAAGTTGTACGAGTACTGTAACACATTATGACATGATCCTGGAACAACCTATAACATTTCATGTGATAGGTTATTGTAAGGGGAAGGACGTTACTGTAGGGAAGGATGTTACTGTAAAAGGTTACTACACATACTGTAATAGAAATAACATTTACTATAACACCCAATACATTTTATAACCATGTTAAAAGGAAAGGATGATAACTCTAAAACACTTTAGTACATCTACTATAAGCTAGAGTATACTGTAACGGAGAAGAATATTTACTGTAACATATTATTATGTATATTGTAACACAATATATGGTAATTGTAAAACATTAGTAAGTCTACTGCATGAGGACACTATAACGGAGAAGAATATTTACTGTAATAAGTTATTATATATATTGTAATGTGGTACGAAAACTTTACTACATCTACGGTAAGAGAATACTGTAACGGAGAAGAATATATACTATAACAAGTTTCTGCGAGTACTGTAACGGGTTGTTACAAGTACTATAATCGATTATAATAGGATATTGTAATGGCCTACGACATTTAATGTAACAAATTATAATAGGATATTGTAATGGTCTGTAACATAGTAATACGTCGACTGCAATAGTCGCTATTGTAACAAAGTAGGCTAAATCTTCTAAAAAAGAACATTTAATTGAATAAATTGTTTGTCCTAGGAACAATATAATATACAACATCGAGGGAGGAGGAAATTGTATATGTGGCTATTTAACATCTTCACCTCGCTCGATATGGTCTACTCTGAGGTAAATAATTGAAGCAGTCTTAGATGACGGCAATGGTGAAGGTAGCTCGCACGTATGGTATGTCGACTTGTAACAAAAACAACGATTGAGAGATGGTTAGTTGCTGTGTCTGAGGTTGACTTCTGGCATTTCACTTTATCGATAAAATTGTATCAAAGAGTACCTGAGAGAAGGGCCACCCTTGAATGTCACTCTGTGCCATACATTGCATATATTTGCAAATGAAGATACCATAATCATCTCCTGATCTTTGCTGTAGGCATGGGTTAGGATATTTTAGAGGCCAATTAGTTGTATCACCCCCTACACATTAAGTTCCTTCTCATTATGTTGACCTGCACGAAGGGCGTCATTAAGTGCATTCTCATTAAGTTGACCTGCATATGATGTAACAAATATGTACACGTACTGTAACAAATATGTTCATGTTTTGTAACTGTCTAGTTCATATATTGTAACAAATATGTACATGTCCTGTAATAGAACATGAACATCATATGTAACAAATATGAGCATGGTATGTAACGGTCCTTCATGTAGTGTAACGCAATAAATAACAATGCAATTTGCTTGATACTTACGTATTATGCAATGTTTGGATGTTTTGTTCCTCAACGAATCGTATACGCGAAACTCATTTTCTTTAATATTCATGACCAAAAGATCCTGGTGGTTGGTTCCAATGTGCATCGAAGATAAGAGGAGGTCTACTTCAGTTGAAACAACACCAGATTGAAATGGTGCTAGTTCATACAGTGCTTAGTGATTCGACGCCTAGTGATCCAGTGCCAGCCTCATATGGTGCCGGGTTAAAATGGTGCTAGTTCATCTGACACCTGGTGATTTGACGCTGGCCTCATACGACATCGTATGAAATACGACTCCAGTTCATACAATGCCAGTGATCCAGCGCCAACTTCAAACGGCGCACAGTTCGTATTTCATACAACGCCAGTGATCCAGTGCCAACTTCAAACGGTGCCCAGTTCATACAGTGCCAGTGATCTGGCGCCAAGTTCGTATGGCTAGGGCTTCCAGTGCCAGTCTATTTTGACGTTAGGGCTACCTCCCCTAAGTCATTTTGATATCTCGTCAATAAAATGGGCGTAACTTTCTTCTCAAGGTGTCAAAATTGCATGAAAGACCCCAACTCATAATCGTTGCTTCAAGACAATCGACATGGTTTATTGCTAATGGTGGTAAAACATCATTTCAGCCTCCAAATTTCATCATTTCGGCATCCAAAATCCATTTTGGCACAGATTCACTATTTCAGGCAACTTTCAACCCACACAAGGATGCCTTCTAAGCATTTGGTGTTGAGGGGACTTTCAAGATACGACACCGGGGTCCTATAAATCATTTGGCGTCTAAGAAATCCAGCACCACTGAATCTATAGTCCAAAATCTAATTAGGTCATAGGACATCATGATACCCGACTTCAACCTTCATCCCGACGCTAAGGTTCTTGACTTGATCAGCTCCTGAAGACTATCATATTTTGAGTGTCCACAAGAGCTTAATCCCTATCTCGGTAGGCTTCCCCTTGCCTTGGGGTATTATTGTAATACTACCCATGTCGGGTTGCCCTAGACTCCTTGTATTTTTAAGCAACATCTCTTGTAATTGTTTGTGTGAGAAGAAAAGAACTTAATGTGGTTGTGAACGTAGGAAGGCACATTGTCTCTCCAAACCACGTAAAAATCCTATATGTTTGTAAGGTTTGATTCCTTCTTCCCCCCTCCTTCTTCTTCCTCTGTCTTTTGCCCATCTCTATAAATACTCCAGTTCTTAACAACTTAAGAAATCATTATCATTCATAGCTATATTATAAATTAATGTCGGATCTTTAGCTTGCATTGTCTAAAAATAGGTTATCATTGTTTTTATGTCACCATCTTTATTAATAAAGTTCTTGCGGTCCTCTCTCCACTCCAACTGTCAGATGCCCCTCTTCCTTTTGCCATAGCCGACACAATGTTAGATATGGAAATGCCAATGCTACACATGTTGAGAATTTTAGCTTTCTATGAGGTGGAAAATTTTCAATGGTATCTAAAATACATAGCAGCTACATGAAGACTATGATTATGCTCTAAAATGACAACATACATTAGGGAGATGCTTAATACTATCACGATTGAGCAACAAGGCCGAGTTGGCTTGCTCAATCACGCAAGTGATTGGTGGGGTGCACGTGTGGGGATCAATGCCCCACCAATCACCCACGTGACCGAGCAAGCCAGCTCAACCTTGTTGATCAGCCGTCGGGTAACAAGTGGACCTCTAAACATTATATAGTTATATAAGTCCTTGTCATGTCTAACCCTCCCTAAAACCTACATTCAATCTTAGATGAATCTCTGTGACTCATTGCATTTTTGTCCCTTCTGGATTTACCGCCATGATGACAATTGAACATGTTGTAGATGCCAAAGTCATTCTTTCTTCTACTGTTTATAATTGTGATGCTGAATCCTATCAGTTATGCATAAGTGTTGTAGAGTTTCTATGCTTCTGAAATGCCTTTGAAACTCATGTCATTAAAAGGTTCTATTCCTTTAGGTTATCTCTTCTCATTATTTTGTTCATCCTCTACTTCAGGGACTGTCAAATGATAAATAGCAGAATATGAGTGGCAAATAGGAAAACTTCAATGAAAAATGGTAGAGCATGAGTGAACAAAGGCAGAACATAAGTGACAAATGGAAGAACATTAATGACAAATAGTAGAACATGAGTAAAAAAAAAATAGCTCATCAATGGTGACAAATGGTAGAACTTGAGTGACAAATGCCAAACTTTCAGTGACAAATGAGAGAAATGTCAGTAAATGAGTGACATAGCTTATCAATGGTGACAAATAGATTAGAAATAGTGACAAATGGATTATAAACGGTGACAAATAGATTATAAACAATGACAAATAGGTCAAAAATAGTGAAAAATATGTTAGAAACAGTGACAAATAGGTTACAAAGGGTGGCGAATAGGTTACAAACTGCTACATGTCCACTTACAATTATAGATAGTTATAGCATCAATAGCCTCTATATCAAGACTCTGCGGCACAACTATTATTTCTTCAATGTCGTCATTTCTCTCACGGTCAACAGATAAGCATATTCAAGAGGTGCTTCAGAGCTCTACTGTGCTGCTCTCTTTAGTAAGGGAGGTAATTCCAAGCTTCACTATGTTGCTCTCTTTTGTTCGTGATTTGTATGTAGTTGAACATATGTCGGAATGTAAAGCAGCAACGACAGTGTGCATGGTGTCATGAAGGGTTAACAGAATGGCCTACTTATCTAAGAGGGTGGAAGAGATGATGGTGCAATTCTTGGTGGAGGCATCTAAAACACCACAGCCTCCGCGCATTACTTGGAGACCCACATTGCATGGCCACAAGATTACGTTCCAAAATTTTCCCTTTCTCCATTGTGATAGACATCGATGTTGACTTATGAATGGCGTCAAGCTTCTTTTGTAGATGGCCAGAGCAAAACGAGATGCAGTGGCAAAAGACACGGATATGTACATAGATTCTGATGAGCTTTTCTTTGTTTCCGTAGTCTTTAATATATGAGAAACGAGTGGATGAAAGGTAAGCAAAAAATGGATTTAGAAAGAGTTTTTTTAAAAAAAAAAATCAATCTCGAGATCACAAAGAAGTGCGAGCAGTAAGGATTGTTGCCCAACTAGCTAGCCTAGAGGGGGGGTGAATGTGATATTAAAAATATTTAATATTTAAAACCTGTTCACAGAATAGTCACAAAAATACACTTCGCAGATTGTTAGTGTTAGTTAAGGAAAAATCGAACACACAAACGCAATCACACGACACAGAGAAATATCCTAGTTCGGATCTCCTCTCCTTAGGAGTCCTATGTCCAGTCCCTGAGCAATATCTCAGGATTTCACTAACAAGGGTACAGTCCCCCTTAAGGACACTACAACACCCAGCACCCGAGCTGGTCTTCCTTCACCTGAAGGGAACAACACCCTGGATACCCCACCAGGTCTTCCTTCACAACCGAAGGGAACAACACCCTGGATACCCCACTAGGTCTTCCTTCACAACCGAAGGGAACAACACCCTGGATACTCCACTAGGTCTTCCTTCACAACCGAAGGAAATAAAACAGGAAAAGTGAAATTAGATCAAGCCCCTAGATCAAGCTTATACAATGCTAGATCTGAAGCTAACTGAGAGGAAGATCTATAGTGAGGGACACTCTCAGTTTACAGAAGCTCTCAAGACTAACACACTGAATGCAGAGAGCTAAGAGCTTGAACAGAAGGGAGTGAGGCTTTGCTCTTCAGAATGCTCGCAGAAAGCTTGTCAAGGATTTTCGATTTTGAAACTCTCTGTTATTTCTTCTGGAGCTTCAGTCTTCTATATATATCTTCTATTTGAAAATTTGAACGTTGAAGTGCCCATTGTCTCTAAGCTTTTGTTTACGTTAGACTGCATGGTCCTGTAGAGCTTCCCATTCAATGGTCTTCATGCACGCACAGAGAGAAGATCTTCTGTAATATCCTTTGGCTTCTATTTTGTCCAATGTTGTATGACGAGTGCTGTCAGAGACCTGCACACATTACAAGCTTAAACAATAGACAGCTAAGCTGCCTCTTGTTGTCAGTCAACGTTAGATTGATTTTATACATAAGTAGAAGTTCCATTCTATTCTTCTAAAAAGATGTTTACAGAATAAGCATGAGAATGGAAGATATTGTCTGCATGCATTACAGTGATATGTACTATCGTAATAAATGCATGGCTGCCAAAAAGATATACGTGAGGACTTTGACTTTTTCAATGTATTAAAAAATTAGCTCGAAAACAAAATCGTTATTTTCCATAAAATCGTTACATGTATGACTTATGAGATCGTTATGCAAATGAGTTGATATTCATGTAAATCATTGTGCACTTATAAGCAAATCGTTATGCACAAGTCATTATAATCAAATCGTTAAAGACAATGTGAATGAATCGTTATTTGCTATATCAAATCGTTATAAGAGTAAATCATTATGACGGTATAGGCAAATCGTTGTGAACCAAGTCGTTACGAGCAAAACGATGTTCTTCACTTAAGAAATCGATGCGATAAGCAAATCGATGTGATCACTAGAGAAATCGTTATGATAGAAAATTGTTACGATCACTAAAGAAATCATTACGAGGGCAAATCGTTATGAATACTTAACAAATCGATGTGAGGGAAAATCGTTGCGATCACTTATCGAAACGTTATGACCACTAAAGAAATCGTTATGATAGCAAATCGTTACGAGGGCAAATCGTTACGAATACTTAACAAATCGATGTGAGGGCAAATCGTTACGAATACTTAACAAATCGATGTGAGGGCAAATCGTTGCGATCACTTATCAAATCGTTACGATCAATAAAGAAATCGTTACGAATACTTAACAAATCGATGTGAAGGCAAATCGTTACGAATACTTAACAAATCGATGTGAGGGCAAATCGTTGCGATCACTTATCGAATCGTTATGAGGGCAAATCGTTGTGATCACTTATCGAATCGTTGTAGCTTTGATGAAATCGATATGACTTACAGAGAATCGATGTGGACTTAGACAAATATTTATGCTTTGAACTCTCACTGTTGTAGTGTGATGAATACTTACTTGATTGGCTTGTTTTTCCTTGGTTTATTTCCTGTATTTAGACTTCATAGAAAGTATGTTAGTAACCTTTATCATAGTTTTGTTAATCACCAAAATAGATATGTAATTTATTTAAATTACATGGGGATAAACTGATCATCAATCTCCCCATTTTTGGTGATGACAAAACTTAACAATTAGCAAAGATGGTCTGAAATAAGTCTAAGCATAATTGTGGAAATAGCATAAATATAATGTATTTCAGAAATGCAATATTTTCTCCCCCTTTTTGTCATTTAAGTAAAAAGATCAAAGGTGAGACAAAGAAGAGAGAAAAAAAAACACAAAGAGAGGAACAAAGAGATTTATTGAGCATTGGAGGGTTCAGAGAGATAGAAGGCAGGAGACAAGAGAGATACAAAGCGCCTAATGACAGGTAGCGCTTGGCGTTCCTACTCTTCAAAATAGGCTTGAAATGCGCCAAGCTTAATGCAATAGGAGGGTCCCATGGTGGGAGCCATCCTCTTGATGTGAAGCTGCCTCTGATCCGATATGAAATCCCAATATTTGACTTTGCCACAAGCTACCTTGTAGGGGGTAAAGCAACCAAAATTGGCAAACTGAAGAAACTGAGTAATTTTAAAGGGATAGAAGATCTGATGTTGCCGAAGTTCCTTCTTTAATTCCAGAAATACCCTATACCACTCTTCCCATTTCATGAAGGAGTCCCAGACAAGGTGAAGAGAATTGGCATCCAAAAAGTCAGCGGCAATTAGAAGAGGTTGATTGGAACGAGCCTGAGAAGCATTTAGCTTTTTAAGCTGTTGAGCAGATAGAGTGTAGAGCTTTTCCCAATCAGCAGGCGACAACCTCTCACACTCAGATAGAATAGGTGCAAGGACACCTGCCTTTGTTGGCCCTTTTGGTACGGCAGCAAGCTAACCTAGAGGGGGGGTGAATAGGTTTTCTGAGATCTGAAATAGAAACTTAAACACAGAAATTAACACTTGAAGGTTTGGTTAGTTTAGTGTGATGAAGAGTAGCAGTGCGGAAGCAAATAAACAATCACACAAATAACACAAGAGATTTATCCTGGTTCGGCCCTTCCCACATGGAAGTCCTACGTCCAGTCCCCAAGCAACCTCTTGGGATTTCACTAACCAAGGGTACAGTCCCCCTTAAGGACACTACAACACCCAGCACCCCAGCTGGTCTTCTTCTCTTTCCCGAGCAAGAAGGCAACCCACTTCTCTTACAGGTAAAGAAGCCAACCTCCTGGTACAAACCCCAGTGCGGTTCTACTAGACACAAACCCCTAGCTGGGTTAGACACTGTATACAGTCCTACAGCTGGACAGAAGTCTTTCTTAGAAAAGAAAGAACAAAGCTGAGAGTTGGAACAAATAAAAACCAACTACAAGAACTCTCAGCAAAAGACTCTCTCCCCCAGATTTACAAGATGCACAGAGAGAGAGAGAGAAGAGAGGAGAAGGAGCTTGAATGCTTCAGTGCTTCAGATGCTTGAACACTTCTTCTTGGGCTCAGGCTCTTTCTCTCTTTTTCTTTGAGTGTATTTGGAGTTCAGGTTCCTCACTGGTTGTACACTCTTGAAAAATCTTCAGGAAAGCTCATACTTCTTCTTCAGCCTTGCTTCATCTTTTATATGAGCAATTTGAATAAATCCGTTGGAGTTCTAGCCGTTGCTCATCTTCTCTTTCTTCTGATAATTTGTGGTCTACGAGGTCTGCAAGCATAGAAAAAGTGTTTAGATAAAATAGTGTTTCTGTCAAAAAGGCTCATACCTCTATGTTTCTTGTTGCCACCCAGAAGTAGTAAGTAATCTCCTTTTTGTTGGCAGGAAAGAAGAGATCTAGAAAGATAAGCAAAAAGATATCCTGTCAGAAAGATAGAGGATTACGCAAATCAAGAATATTTGACTTTTTCACTAGATGCCAAAAAACATTTGGAATATAAAGGAAATCTATGTTTTTACAAAGGAATCCATGTTTTACAAAGGAATCCATGTTTTTACAAAGAAATCCATGTTTTACAAAGGAATCCATGTTTCACTTATCAAATCCTTATGAGAGCGAATCGTTATGAGAGCAAATCGATGTGGAGTCACTTATCAAATCGTTATGGGACCAAATCGATATGAGAGTCACTTATCAAATCGTTATGGGACCAAATCGATATGAGAGTCACTTATCAAATCGTTATGGGACCAAATCGATATGAAAGTCACTTATCAAATCGTTATAGGACCAAATCGATGTGAGAGTGAATCCTTATAGTAGTGAATCCTTATGAGAGCGAATCCTTATGACAGTGAATCCTTATGGCACTTTGTGAACTGAAATCGATGTATATTGAATGGACATCGATTTATCTGTTTAGTGCAAATCATTACAGAATAATGTCATAAAATTATATTTATTAGAAAATCATGATATTTAATTTATTATTAGAAAATTCATGATATTAAATATATTTAATATTCAATTAATCATGTAAATTTATATTTATTAAGAAAAACATGATATTAAATATTTTTAATAATAATTAATTAAACATAAAATTTGTTATCACCAAAATAAAATGGTAAAATATAGGAGTGGTTCAACAATCTCCCCTTTTTGGTGATGACAAAATTTATGAGAATTTTCTGACAAAAATATGTAAAGCATAGAAAATACAGAAAATTCACAGATAATACATACCATGCATACTCTCCCCTTTTTGTCACAAACCAAAAGGAAGGTTTTTACCATTGCATTCTCTCCCCTTTGTGAAAGAAATTCTTACCATTGAGGGGTTCAACAATGATTGACATAAATGAATAACTCCCCCTTAGTCTGTGCTCCCCCTGAGTGAGAGACTCCACCTGAATGAAACTTGTAAATAATTGTTAGTAAAATATTAAAATTTAAAAATAAATTAATGACTACTCCCTCTTCAGATATGAGATGGATGAAGAGCTGGCAGTCACCAGTGCCTTGAGCATCCTTTGTTCCTGATGCTCCAAGGCCATCCTGCAAATAAACTACTCAGAAGTAGGTACCCAAATCTTTTTGGGTCCTTGATGGTTAGATGCATGAAAATAACCTTTAGGAATCCAAACTAAGTGCTTAGTTGTGCAGGTGTTCACAGTGTGTCCTAGTTTATTGCAATGAGAGCAGCAATGAATATAATTTGTTTTGCAGTTCTTATTGCCTTTGTGATGCATGATTGGAACATAATTTTTAGAAACCTTTTTCTTTTGATAAAGCTTGGTTGTTTCAGGTTCCTTTTTCTGAGGCATTTTGATTTCTTTTACAAATTTTGGTAAAGGATATTTTCCTGAGTTTAATACTTGTTTTCCTTTTTCTGGAGGTGTATAACCAAGCCCTTGTTTGTCATTTCCAGATTTTGATCCTTTTAAGCATAGGGCTAGAGATGTTTTTCCTTTAGTTAATTTCCTAACTGATTCTTTTAAATAAAAATTTTCTTCAGTTAGAGTTTTCACTTTTTCTTCCAACTCTACTTTTTCATTATCCGTGCTCCTTAAATTTTCATTCAAAAGAGAATTATTATCTTTACTATCCTTTAATTGTTTTTCTAGTTGCTCCAATTCGGATTTAAGATCAGAATTGGTGTTTTCTAAGCAAATAGTGTTGTTTTTTAGATTCTTTAATTCTTTTACAACATTTTTATGTTTTTCATATAGTTCATTAAATACTTCTTCTAAGTCTTCAGATTCTGATCCTGAATCTGTGCAAGAATCAAAAGATGAGTTAGGTTGTACCTCATCTAGTCCTACCATGAGGGCTAGATTTACCTGCTCTTTCTCTGATTCTGAGCTTGATGATTCTGAGCATGTGGTCTCTTCATTTTCCCAAGCAGCCGCCATAGCTTTTCTTTTGAATTTCTTGTGCTTCTTTTTGGACTTTTCTGGTTGACCAATCTTCTTTAGTTTAGGACAATCTGGTCTTAGATGTCCAGGTTTCTGCATTCATAGCAGACTGGTTCTTTTTCTTTTCTCTCTTTCTTTTGAAACCTTCTTGATCCATTTTTCTTCTTCTTGAGAATTTTCTGAAGCTTGGACAGTACTTCATCTACGTCAATGTCTTCAGAATCTGCATTTTTGGAGCTAGAAGAAGAAGTGGAAGGAGCAGCTACAACCTTAAGAGCATTAGTACATTTCTTCTTAGATGAGCTTTCAGACAATCGCTCCATATTTATTTCATGTGTCATGAGAGAACCTATTAAATTATCAATTGACAATTTGGTTAAGTCATGGGCTTCTTCAATAGCGGTTACTTTAGGTGTCCATGAAACGGTTAAAGACCTAAGTATTTTTCTAACGGTTTCTTCATTGGAAAGAGTTTTACCAAGAGAATTTAAGCCTACTACTATGCTTGAAAATCTATTATACATAGTAGTAATGTTTTCGCTTGAAAGCATTTTAAATTGTTCATATTGTGAAACAAGAATATCTATTCTAGTTTGTTTCACTTTATCCGTTCCTTCATAAGTTATCTGCAGTTTATCCCAAATTTCTTTAGCAGATTTGCATGCAGATACTCTACTAAATTCCTTTTTGGATAAAGCACAACATAAATAGTTCTTAGCTTTAAAGTTTAAAGATAGTTTATTTTTATCAGCTATTGTAATAGCAGTAGTGCCTGGAACAGGAACAACAACAAAATCACCTACCTCTATTACCTGCCACAGATCGAAGTCTGTGCCTCGAATGAAGCATTCCATTCGCATCTTCCAATATTGGTAGTCCTCTCCATCAAAGAATGGAGGTCTGGTGACTGATTGACCTTCAACATATCCTTGAGCTGCCATGGATCTTTACTCTAAGATCGTTGGATCTTCTTTGAATGATCAGAGACCCGCTCTGATACCACTTGTTGGCCCTTTTGGTACGGCAGCAAGCTAACCTAGAGGGGGGTGAATAGGTTTTCTGAGATCTGAAATAGAAACTTAAACACAGAAATTAACACTTGAAGGTTTGGTTAGTTTAGTGTGATGAAGAGTAGCAGTGCGGAAGCAAATAAACAATCACACAAATAACACAAGAGATTTATCCTGGTTCGGCCCTTCCCACATGGAAGTCCTACGTCCAGTCCCCAAGCAACCTCTTGGGATTTCACTAACCAAGGGTACAGTCCCCCTTAAGGACACTACAACACCCAGCACCCCAGCTGGTCTTCTTCTCTTTCCCGAGCAAGAAGGCAGCCCACTTCTCTTACAGGTAAAGAAGCCAACCTCCTGGTACAAACCCCAGTGCGGTTCTGCTAGACACAAACCCCTAGCTGGGTTAGACACTGTATACAGTCCTACAGCTGGACAGAAGTCTTTCTTAGAAAAGAAAGAACAAAGCTGAGAGTTGGAACAAATAAAAACCAACTACAAAAACTCTCAGCAAAAGACTCTCTCCCCCAGATTTACAAGATGCACAGAGAGAGAGAGAGAAGAGAGGAGAAGGAGCTTGAATGCTTCAGTGCTTCAGATGCTTGAACACTTCTTCTTGGGCTCAGGCTCTTTCTCTCTTTTTCTTTGAGTGTATTTGGAGTTCAGGTTCCTCACTAGTTGTACACTCTTGAAAAATCTTCAGGAAAGCTCATACTTCTTCTTCAGCCTTGCTTCATCTTTTATATGAGCAATTTGAATAAATCCGTTGGAGTTCTAGCCGTTGCTCATCTTCTCTTTCTTCTGATAATTTGTGGTCTACGAGGTCTGCAAGCATAGAAAAAAGTGTTTAGATAAAATAGTGTTTCTGTCAAAAAGGCTCATACCTTATGTTTCTTGTTGCCACCCAGAAGTAGTAAGTAATCTCCTTTTTGTTGGCAGGAAAGAAGAGATCTAGAAAGATAAGCAAAAAGATATCCTGTCAGAAAGATAGAGGATTACGCAAATCAAGAATATTGACTTTTTCACTAGATGCCAAAAACATTTTGGAATATAAAGGAAATCTATGTTTTTACAAAGGAATCCATGTTTTACAAAGGAATCCATGTTTTTACAAAGGAATCCATGTTTTACAAAGGAATCCATGTTTCACTTA
The DNA here is from genome assembly GCA_014218235.1 of Colocasia esculenta. NCBI lineage: Eukaryota > Viridiplantae > Streptophyta > Magnoliopsida > Alismatales > Araceae > Colocasia > Colocasia esculenta. The sequence goes on along the minus strand of CM024760.1, from coordinate 20,024,410 downwards.
TCAAATCCTTATGAGAGCGAATCGTTATGAGAGCAAATCGATGTGGAGTCACTTATCAAATCGTTATGGGACCAAATCGATATGAGAGTCACTTATCAAATCGTTATGGGACCAAATCGATATGAAAGTCACTTATCAAATCGTTATAGGGACCAAATCGATGTGAGAGTGAATCCTTATAGCAGTGAATCCTTATGAGAGCGAATCCTTATGACAGTGAATCCTTATGGCACTTTGTGAACTGAAATCGATGTATATTGAATGGACATCGATTTATCTGTTTAGTGCAAATCATTACAGAATAATGTCATAAAATTATATTTATTAGAAAATCATGATATTTAATTTATTATTAGAAAATTCATGGTATTAAATATATTTAATATTCAATTAATCATGTAAATTTATATTTATTAAGAAAAACATGATATTAAATATTTTTAATAATAATTAATTAAACATAAATTTTGTTATCACCAAAATAAAAAGGGTAAAATATAGGAGTGGTTCAACAGCCTTGAGGTACCCCTGAAGATACTTCTGAAGACAAATCTATGAAAAGCAAGGTTACGACCTTCTTGCACAGAGAACCTGACCATAACCTGAGCAGCTCTCTTAAACATGAGTGTGCCCACAGATGAGTCCATGATCAGGGAGTGAAGAGGAATAAGGAACACCACATCAGGAATTACCAAGGTGGCAAAATCAACTCGGAGAGGTTCGGTGTGAGCAACCCTGGAACTGAGATCACGGATGGCTTGCCTGAACTGGCGCAGCTGCACCTCTGGAATGTTATTAAGATAGCAGTAATCGTAGTACATTTTGTAGTGCCGGATGAACTTGATTTCCTTCTGAATGAAAGGTCCAAAAAGATTTTTATGATGAATCTGAAACCATTCAGAGAGAGGTAGAGGAGCTTCTCTGGGTGGATATCTGGTGGCTTGAGTACGACGGAATTGATTGTACAGATCTCTGTTGCTCCGAGCCCACTGCTCTTCAGTTTTGGCTTCAGTCATGGAAAATTTTTTTGACTGTTGAGCCTTGGAAAGAAAGGCATAAGGGAAAATGGTATTGAGATGGGCCGAAGATTTTGGAAGGGAAGGCCAAACAGGTGAGCAATACTACCTTTTGAAGAAATTCCTCATAGATAGATTGTGCTTATTGGTGATAGAAAGAGAAAACCAAAGTGGAGGATAACAAGGTTCAAAAGAGACAGGGGTGGATGGAAGTGAGTCTCCTCTTCTTAGGAACAGGATTGGAAGAGTCTGTCCTATGAGAATGGGTCCCAACAGCTAGGACTGAATGAAGTATTGCTACTTCAAATTCATCATTGATGTCCTGGATTTCTGTGTGAGCCAATTGGGCACCCTCAGGAATAATAGTAATGAAGGAAGGAGGTGTTTGTGGATGGAAGAGAGATGCAGGGGTGATGGAAGGGAGATCAGATGGTCTTGAAGAGGAAGAAGAAGGACCGCTAGAAGAGGCTCCAGTTGAAGAAGCTGTGGAAGGAACCTCAACAGAAGATAAGGGTGGAGGAATAATGGTGGAGGAAGTAGGAGATGAAGGAGTTTGGGAAGGAAAAGGTGCAGGTGAGGAAATTGTTCTAGAGCGGGGTTGTTTGAAGGTGAGAGGAGGTGGTGGAGCAGTGCATGAGGTGGGTGGAGAAGGAGGGGCTGGAGTTGGAAGGGTAGGAAGGACAGAGGGCTCTGGAGCTACAACCTGATCTTCTTCTCTTAAAGCATCCTCTGCCGGCCCTGCTGGCCCAGATTTCTCAGCAACAACCACTTCTTTAACGAGCTCATTCTCAACATGAATTGGCCCTAGGGGTGTCAATGGGCCGGGCCTGGACCGGGCCTGGTCTGGCCCAGGTCCAGCCCGATCTCCAAATAACCGCCCAGGCCCGGCCCAGGCCTGGGGCAAAGCCTGGTTTAAAAAAAAAGCCCAGCCCGGTGTCAATTTTTGAGGCCCGGCCTGGGGCGAGCGGCGTGCGAGGCGGGGGGCGCGGGGAGGCCGAGGCGGGCGCGGGCGCGGGGAGGCCGTGGCGGGCGGGGGCGGGGGCCGAGGCGGGGCGCGGGCCTAGGCGGGGGCGCGGGGAGGCCGAGGCAGGGCGCGGGCCGAGGCGGGGGCGCGGGGAGGCCCAGGCGGGCGGGGACGCGGGGAGGCCGAGGTGGGCGGGGACGCGGGGAGGCCGAGGGGCGCGGGAGGCGGGACGGCCGGGCCGGGCCAGGCCAAGCCCGAAATCGGCCCAGATTTTTCCGGGCCGGGCTGAAATATAAATTTTAATGAAAAATTTAGGCCTAGGCCCGGAAAAAATCGGGCCGGGCTTCCGGGCCTCCGGGCCGGCCCGGCCCAGTTGACACCCCTAATTGGCCCTGGTGGCCCTGCTGATTTTTCAGAAAAAGGCCCTGATGGCCGCTCTTCCTCTTGCTGCTGCTATGCAAAGACAGGCCCTGATGGCCGCTCTTCCTCTTACTGCTGCTCTGCAAAGACAGGCCCTGATGGCCTAGCTTCATCATCCTGCTGTTGCTCTGCAATGACAAGCCATGATGGCTTATTACTTTCTTCACTTGGCCCTGATGGCCCTGCACTACAGGAAGGAGGGGAGAGATGGTAAGCGCTCTCCACAAATGCTGACAAATCCCCAAGCACCTTCCTCATACTGTCATAATCTTTTCTTAGGCTTGCTAGTTCAGATGACAGTGCCCCTAATTCATGGGCAGATGAGCTTGAGTGATAAAAAAGGAGTCCATATCCGACTTCACGGAACACAAAATTTGCCTTGCTCATCCAGGTGCTCAAAATGGGTTTCAAATTTACTTTCAACTTCTTTTTCCCAGACCTCCTGTGTGACTTACTGGTGAGGAAAGGAACTTCTTTAGCCACACCTTTTCCTTTGCCTTCTCTTGCCCTAACACGGGCTCTTGGTCAACATTTTCATTTTCTTCTTCTGAGGCACTTTCCACAATGCCTTCTCTAAACTGATCATCAATAGGGGCATTGACAATTTACTCCCCCTAACTTGCTGCTTGCTCATCAACATGTTGCTCCCCCTCAATGAGAGCATCTTCTACAACTGAGTCTTCATGAGCAACTACTTGCTCCACCTGACTGGGAGCATCTTCCATAACAATCTCATCAATGTGGCCTGACGCCACAGCTTCTGCAATTTGAACTTGATTAACTACTGGATCCCTTAGAGAGCTTTGGATGGATTCCAGTACATCTCTGAGTACTGAGCCTACTCGGGAAGTGGGAAGAGGATCCTCTTGTTGCCCAGCTAGCTAGCCCAGAGGGGGGGGTGAATGGGTTATTAAAACTTTGATCTCTGATTAAAACCTGTTTACTGAAAGGATTGAACAACTTAATAACAAGGTTAGAGTTAGAGCAAATAAGACAACAATCACACAAAACACATCCACAAGACACAAGGATTTTTATCCTGGTTCGGAACTCCTCTCCACAGGAGACCTACGTCCAGTCCCTGAGCAATACCTCAGGATTTCACTACCAAGGGTACAATCCCCCTTATGGATCCTTACACCCAGCCTCAACTGGTCTTCCTTCAACCTGAAGGGAAAACAACCACCCTGGATACCACCAGGTCTTCCTTCGTCCAGAAGGGAACACAACTAAAGAAGAAAATGTGTGAACAGGCTTCAGACTCTAGCTTAACAGCTACAAGCTGAAGCTACCAAGGCCCGAGAGAGAAAGAGATTTAACAAGGTTTTCTCTCCAAGGACTACACAAGCTCTCACAAATAAAATCTCCTTTTATCACTGAGAGCTAAGAGCTAAGAACAAGGTTGGAGTGGAAGCTTCGCTCTTGTTTTCAATCTTCTGAAGACTCGAAGAGATGGTATTCTTTCTTTTTGAAAATGCAAGTCTTGTTCTTCTATCTTATAATCTTCTCCGTCTTGAGTCTTTTATTTATACTTCTGATTCAAATTTGAACGTTGAAGTGTCCGTTGTCTCTTATCCTGGTGTACGTTAGACTGGTCACCAAGGAAGCTTCTGATCTTCAGTCTTTTATCCTTTAGTACACGCCAGAGAAATGTTTTGGAATCTTGTATCTTGTATCTAACGTTGTACAGATGAGTCTTGTCAGATATCTGCAAGCATATCAACAATAAATAGAGGACAGCTAGGACTGCCGTCGATTGTTAGTTACAGATGGAACATATATTGCAATATATAGCAAGGCTCCGTTCTGTCTAAAAAGTACGTAGACAGAGTAGCATGAAATGGAAGATATTGTCTGCATGCATGGGAGATACGATCAGAGAGCATTTAATGCGTAGCAGTCAACAGACAAGATATGACTTTGACTTTTCAACGCTATTAAAAAGCATTATACTGATACAGCAAGAAATTCGATATAAATAATCCGATGCTTTCATGACTTATGAAATCGTTATGAGTTATAGCAAGTCGTTATGAACACTTATCAAGTCGTAATGAACTGTAAAAAAATCGTTATGAACTCTAAAGAAATCGTTACAGCAATCAAGTCGTTATGAATGATAAAGAAATCGTTATGAAAGTCATAATAAATCATTGCACAAAGCAAATCGTTATGAGAATCAAAGAAGTCGTTACGAGTTCTAAAGAAATCGTTACGAGGTCTAAAGAAATCGTTACGGCTAGAGAGTCGTTGCGAGTTCTAAAAAATCGTTACGAGGTCTAAAGAAATCGTTACGGCTAGAGAGTCGTTGCGAGTTCTAAAGAAATCGTTACGAGGTCTAAAGAAATCGTTACGGCTAGAGAGTCGTTGCGAGTTCTAAAGAAATCGTTACGAGGTCTAAAGAAATCGTTACGGCTAGAGAGTCGTTGCGAGTTCTAAAGAAATCGTTACGAGGTCTAAAGAAATCGTTACGACAGTCAAGTCGTTACGGGTTCTAAAGAAATCGTTGCGATGTCTTAAGGAATCGTTGCGATATCGATTTGTTTTGAGTTTTCCGGTCAAAGAGGAAATCGTTCTGCTTATCAAAGAAGTCGATACAAAGACTTGGACAGAATGAGAGATGAGACTTACCTGATTGTCTTGAACTTTCATTTTTCTTTTATTTCCTGTTCTCAAGGCTCAAGTAATCCATTAGTACTATTTTGTTAATCATCAAAATTAATATATAAATAAATGAATTATTTATTATGGGGACAGTTTGGTCATCAATCTCCCCTTTTTGATGATGACAAAATATACTAAACATCATACAAAAAATTAAACATTCATGTTTTTCAGATTGACTTTAGTTTTCTCCCCCATTTTGTCAATAAGCAAAAAGATAGGCTGTGAGACAAAGAAGAGAGATATCATTGTATTAAGTATGAGAAAGGTAGTACAAGGGAGATAACAAGGAGGCATGCTGTGAGATGACAGCCCATGCCTTGATCTCAAGGTCTTCAAACGTCTGTTGGAAAACCCCAGAAGCAACAGAGAAGTTAGGACCCATGGATTGGGTGGCCCTTTGAATGTACAAAGCCCTTTGCTGATCCAAGAATTCTGCATACTGATCTGGGTCCAGAATGAATCTGAAGTAAGTGCTTTTTCCGAAGCTGGCACGATGGAGAAATCTATCCAAAGAGATTGGATAGAAGATCTTCTGATCTATCAGATCCTGCTTCAGAGCGAAGAAAGCTGTATATCTAGCTGCCCACTGAACATAAATCTCTTGAATAGGATTTATGGAGTTGAGATCCATGAAGGCTTCAGCTGAGAGAGAGGGCTTATTTTGATGAACCAAGGAACTGTTGATGGCCTCTAACTGAAGGTGGGTTTCCTTGTAGATGATTGCCCACACGGAGGGAGTAAGCCTTTCACACTCAGAAATGAGTGGAGCCAAAACCTGAGAGGAGATGCGGCCAGAGTGGTATTCTCTGAAGATAAACCGCAGGAAGGAGGGCAGTCTGCTCTGCTTGGCTGACATTCTACCCATCTGCTTGGCAAACATGTCAAATGCATGGGATCCTGCATCTGAATCAAATACTAGGGAATGCAGCTTTGGCAAAAGGACTAGAGAGTCAACCCGGATATCAGCAAAATTCACTGTTAGGGGAATATTCACTGGACGTTCGGATCTTAACATTACTATAGCTGAATGGAATTGAGAGAACTGGACTTCTGGCAGTTTGTTCAGGAAGCAGAAGTCACTGTACTGCTGGAAGCTTTTGGCAATGCGGATCTCTTTCAAGATGAAAGGACCCCACAAATTCTTATGCTTGAGAAAGAACCACTCAGAGAGAGTGAGAGAATGAGCTCCATGTGTAATGGATTCGGCCCTGGCAGTCAAGAACTTGTTGTATTGAGCTTTGTTGCCCTTGACATTTGCCCACTGATCTTCAGTCTTGAACTCAGTCCCCTCAAAGATTTTGGATTTATGAAAGTGGGATAACTGGGTAAGAGGAAGAACAATATTTAGGTGCTCAGAAAGGTTGAGGAAGGGAATACCATAAATGGTGGAGAGGATGCACTTTTGAAGATATTCCTTATAAAGGAATCTTTTGTGAGGTTCAAGGGTAAGAGAGTACCAAAGAGGAGGAAATAAGGAGGAGGAGATGGAAGCAGAGGATGATTGTTTCCTCTTTTTCTTGGCAGGACTGGGAGGATCAGTCCTGTGGATATGAGTGGCAGTGAAGAGAATGGTGGAAAGGGTATTTCTCTCAAAGTCATCCGGCAAGTTTGTGTCAAAGACACCAAGTAGAGGAGGATTTTCTGGAATAAAAGTAACAGAGGAAGGAGGAGTAGGAGGATAGAAAAGGTGTTTGGGATTGAAGGAAGAAGGAGGGTGAACTTGAGTGGGTTGAGTGAGAGGTGATGAGGGTGAAAATGATGATGGACCTGAGGTGTGAGAGGGAGTAGGAGAGAAAGAGGGTTGAGATGTAGTGAGAGAGGAAGATGGTTGAGTGCGAGGCACAGGATGTTTAATGGTTGGTGGTGCAGGAGGGGCTGTAGAAGGAGAGGTAGGTGAGGATAAAACTGGAGTTGCAAGATTTGAAGTGTCAGGGGCCGAAGTAGCTGACATGGGCTCTTTCCCTTTGACTGCTCTGACAACTGAAGAGGGTCCTGATGACCCTGAAGCTTGAACTGGTAGCCCTGTTGGCCGAGAGACTTCTGCTGGAGGCCCTGGTGGCCTAGGAACTTCAGCTGGACTGCTCTGAGTGGGTGCAGGAGGGACACCACTAGACCTTGAAAGATTGCCCAGCAAATTCTTCATATCAGACATCTCTTTATTGAACCACCTCATTGCATTTCGAATTGAGGATAGATCAGAGGAGGTTGAAGCTTGATTAGAGATAATGCCCTGAACACTTGTCTGAACGGATGACAAGACTTCTCCTTGAGCTTTCAGCAATGCCATAATAGGCTTCAGATTGACTTTTCTGTGACTCTTTCTTGGCCTTTTGTGAGCCACTCTCTTTTGCTTCCTTGCTGAATGACAGGCTCCTCAAGATTGATATTGCTTGCACCTGGGCCTTCACTAACAGGAACACTGGCAGGAGGTGGAATTTCCTCAATGCCTACTTGCTCCCCCTGACTAGGAGCGGGGAGTTCAACACTTTCTTGCTCCCCCTGAGCAGGAGCTTCTTCCAAAACAACTTTCTCCAAGTGGCCTTCTGCCACGGATTCAGGCACTTCAGGTTCAAAGAGACTTTGCTCCCCTTGGCTAGGAGCTTCTTCCATGACCACATCTTGTTGAGTACCTGCTTGTATCTCAACATTAGCAATTGTTTCAGACTGAATTTCTGTATGGCCTGGTGCCATAACTTCTTCTTCAACACATCCACCTTCTTTAGAAGTAGCTGAGGTGGAGGGAATGGAATCCAATACTTCTCTTAAGATTGAGGCGACTAAGGTGGTGGGCAAAGAGTCTGCCACACCAGCTGCACCTTCTTCCATCTGAACTTCTGGAGAATGAGAGATAATCTCCACAACAGGTGAGACTGAACCTTCTGCCTGGCTGGACACAACTGGTACTGCTGCTTCTTGAACAACTGCTGCTGCTGCTTGCTCTGCTGCTGCTGCTGCTTCTTCTGCTGCTGCTTCTTTTTCTGCTGCTGCTGCTGCTTCTTCTGCTGCTGCTTCTTCTTGAACTTCTGGGATATCCCCAATAATTGCTTCTCCTTCAGCCACAGAGGACTTTGACCAAATTCCATCTTGCACTGAAAAACCACTCTTCTTCAAATTTCTGGACCTTATAGACTGGCCCATCTTCTCTACTACAGCTCCAGACACATCTACTCCGAAATGCTTGAAAATCCTGGTGAGTAGATGAGCATAAGGCAAGGAAACATTTAGCTTGCTCTTTGTTTCCCAGATTTGAGTACTGGCAAATTTCATTCTCTCAATCATAACTGCGGCCAGATTTATCTCCTTGTTCTGGATTACCCAGAACATCAAGTCTGAGTCTGCCCTAGTGCATGAAGAAAAGGTAGCACTCCGAGGAACTATGATTTGGCAGACAATAAAGTGGAGCAACCGATTGAAAGCTGACATCTGATTTATATCCAATTTTCCATCCTTCAGCTTAAACCCTGGACCAATAATGCCAAGACCCTTAGCTTCATCATTTACTGAGTCCACACCACTAAAGCCTGATGTCTTCACTCCAAACAACTCATGCAATAGATCATAATCTATCTTGATCTGGGTGCCCTTCACTGTGGAGACAAGGGACCCATCTGCCTCTGACTTCAAACAAATGAAAAAGGCTTTCACAAGGTCCGGGTAGCATACCTCGGTGAGAGTAACAACATCCATCCACTGCATTCTTCTCAAGGCTTCGACTAAACTGGACATGCCACTCTTCTCAAGATTCTGAACATCCACTGCCTTATTTCCGCAAATCTTCGTCTTCACAAACGTAAACCTCTCTTGCTCCTTTGGGGACAAATACTCAGCACTGTAGCCCCCTACGCTTCCGGAGATCATCGGAGCGGCCATGGGTTAGAGGAGAAGGAGATTCTGGTGAAGGGAAATGATGGAAGAGGTGGAAGCTCTCGAAGGGATTCTTCGCGGGAAGAGGAGAAAGCTTCGAAAGTTGCAGAGAGTCGATCCCAAAATCGTTAGGGCATCGGCTTTGGGTGAACGGATAGAGGATAAAAGGGTAAAGGTAGAAGACAAGTCGTTCTCAGAACGATTTGAATAAATTATTATTATTTTATCGAAAAGTGAAGCGCCAAAGGCGGTAAAGCCAGAAAACGACAAAATCGTTTGACGGGTCAAACAGCTTTTAATACGATAGCGGTCAAGGAATGTAGACAAACTGAATTTTGCTCATTGTTAAAGAGGGAAAATTTCATTTCTATCTGAAAATTTTTATGCCAATAAAATTACAGAGATCTTTTCACACATTGCACATCCCTAATTCCCTTCTAAGAGATGTAAATCTCTCTTCAGGTAGGGCTTTTGTGAAGATGTCTGCTAATTGACCATTTGTATCTATAAAAGAAATTTCTAAATTACCACTAGCTACGTGGTCTCGAATAAAATGATATCTTACCTCAATGTGCTTAGTCCTTGAGTGCTGAACTGGATTTTTGGTGAGGTTGATGGCACTTGTATTATCACACAATAGTGGAATTGATTTGATGTGAATTCCGAAATCCTCAAGTTGTTGCTTTATCCAAAGAAGTTGTGTACAGCAACTTCCAGCAGCAACATATTCTGCCTCAGCTGTTGATAAAGCTACTGAATTTTGTTTCTTGGATGACCATGATATTAAACATCCTGCAAGAAACTGACAACAACCACTGGTGCTTTTTCTATCTACTTTGCATCCAGCATAATCAGCATCTGAATATCCTACTAATTCTATTTCACAAGATCTAGGATACCAGAGACCTAAATCATGAGTTCTAGCCAGATATCTAAATATTCTTTTTACTGAAATTAAATGAGACTCTCTAGGGTCTGCCTGATATCTAGCACACATGCACACACTAAACAAAATATCTGGTCTACTTGCAGTTAAGTAAAGTAATGATCCTATCATACCTCGATAATTCTTTTGATCTACCTTTTTACCTTTTTGATCACTGTCCATTCTGGTTGATGTGCTCATTGGGGTTGATAATGGCTTTGCATCTTCAAATCCAAATTTCTTTAACAGCTCTTTGGTGTACTTGGCTTGACAGATATGAGTGCCATCCTTCCCTTGCTTAATTTGCAATCCAAGGAAGTAGCTTAGCTCCCCCATCAAGCTCATTTCGAATTCTCCCTGCATAAGCTTTTCAAAGTACTTGCAAAGAGATTCATCAGTAGATCCAAAAATAATATCATCTACATATATTTGCACAAGAAGTATATGTTTATCCTTAGACTTTATAAATAATGTACTATCTACTTTACCTCTAGTGAAACCATGATCTAATAAGAAAGTACTGAGCCTTTCATACCAGGCTCTAGGTGCTTGCTTTAAACCATATAAAGCCTTATGTAGTTTAAATACATGATTTGGAAATTCGAGATCATCAAAACCTGGAGGTTGTTCAACATAAACTTCCTCCTTGATAAAACCATTTAAAAAGGCTGATTTGACATCCATTTGAAATAGTTTTAAATCAAATGCAGATGCATAAGCAAGTAAAATCCTAATAGCCTCAAGTCTAGCTACAGGTGCATAGGTTTCATCGAAATCTATGCCTTCCTCTTGGGAGTAGCCTTGAGCTACCAATCTGGCCTTGTTCCTTAAGATTATTCCAGACTCATCCAGTTTATTTCTGAACACCCACTTGGTGCCAATAACTGAATGATTGGATGGTCTAGGAACAAGTGACCATACTTGGTTTCTCTTGAACTGATTTAGTTCATCTTGCATGGCTAATATCCAAGATTCATCAGATAAAGCTTCATTGACTGTCTTAGGCTCTATTTGAGAAACAAAGGCTAAATAATCACAAGGAATTACATTACCTCTTGTTCTTACCCCTACAGATGGATCACCAATAATGTTTTCAGGAGGGTGATCTTTCTGATGTCTCCATTCTTTTGGAAGATTTTCATGTTGAATTTCAGTTTGCTGCAGTTCTTCCAGAGGAGGATCATCCTTGTCCTTAATTGAGGTATTCTTTAATTTTTCAGACAAGTCATCTGCATCATCAATGTCACTAATTTCTTCCTTTTTCAAGGAAGGGTTAGATTCATCAAAAATAACATGTACAGATTGTTCAATTAATAAGGAACGTTTATTGAAAACTCTATAACCTTTGGGTTTAGAAGAGTACCCCATAAAGATGCCTTCATCTGATTTGGCATCCAACTTACCAATGTCCCTTTTTCCATTGTTGTGGATGAAGCAAGGACATCCAAATATTCTGAAGTGGCTGATCTTTGGCTTCTTTCCTTTGTAGAGTTCATAAGCAGTCTTCTTCAGAATCGGCCTGATCATCACTCTATTAATGATATAACATGCAGTGTTGATAGCTTCGGCCCAGAAGTATCTTGGCAAATCATATTCTGATAACATGGTTCTTGCCATATCCAAAAGAGTTCTGTTTTTCCTCTCAGCAATTCCATTCTGTTGAGGTGTCCTTGGGGCTGAGAAGTTGTGCTCAATTCCTTGATCATCACAGAACTTTGCAAACTTTTCATTCTGAAACTCACCACCATGATCTGATCGGATAGAGACAATTGTGAACTTCTGATCTTTCTGAACTTTCTTACTGAAGCTGACAAAATTTCAAATGTGTCATCTTTGTGCTCTAGAAAGGATACCCAAGTGAATCTTGAATAATCATCAACTATTACAAATCCAAAATTCTTTCCTCCTAGACTGGTAGTCCTCATTGGCCCGAATAAATCCATATGAAGTAGTTCTAATGGCTTTGAGGTGGTTACTACAGTCTTTGACTTGAAAGAGCTCTTGGTGTGCTTTCCTCTTGCACAAGGTTTGCAAATGCTGTCCAAGCTAGAATTGACCTTTGGCAATCCTTCAACTAGCTTTCTTTTTCTGAGCTTATTCAAACCGTCCAAGCTGCAGTGGCCCAATCTTCTGTGCCACAACTCTGTTGATTGATCTTTGTTAGCTGCCAAACACACGTCTTGATCCTTGAGTTCTTCTAGATAGAGTACATACAGATTTCTTTCTCTATAAGCTTCAAAAATGACTGCTCCATCCTTTAATATACTGCACTTTGATTCTTGGAACTGAATCTGATGGCCTTTGTCACACAACTGGCTGATGCTGATGAGATTATGCTTTAACCCTTTGACCAGCATTACATCTTCAATTACTGATCTTCCTTTGATGTTTACGGATCCACTTCCTATTACTGTGCCTTTTCCATTATCTCCATATGTGACTGTTCCTTCTTCATCTTGGAGATTAACAAAAAGCTTCTGGTTCCCTGACATGTGCCTTGAGCATCCACTATCCAAATACCATTTGGATGCTTTTGATTTTCCCTGAAAATTAAACACTAAGTTTTAGGTACCCAAGTTCTTTTGGGTCCTGAGAGGTTAGTACCATTTATTTTTCCTTTTATTATCCATTTTTTGTTCTTAGTGGGACATGTTGCTTTGTTATGTCCTAGTTTGTTACAATGGGTACAGCAGGTTATTCTAGTTATTCTTTCAACTGGAGTATATTTAAATTTTTTATGTTCTTTATCCTTTTCGGATATAAATTCAGGAGTTGGATAAATGTTGGGAAAGACTTTTGTTTCTTCATTTTCCGAGGGAGTATAACCAAAACCATGTTTCTTCTTGGTTGATCTTTTAGCTCCACTCATCATTAGAAGAGGTTTGTTATTTGTGAACTTGTTTATGGTGCTTGTTAAATGTTCATTTTCTTTATTTAATTTTTCTATTTCTGTTTTAAGTTCACTCAAGTCTTCTTGTTTTTCTAGATGATTTATTTTCTTATTCTTCTCTTTTAAATCTTCACATAATAATTCACTCCTTCTTTTATGTTCAGTTATTTGTTTTTCAAGTTCTTCATTTTCTGTTTTTAGGTCTGAGTTTGTATTTTCTAAACAGATTATATTTTTCTTACTAATTTTAAGTAATTTACATACTTCTTTATATTTTTCATAAAGTTCATTAAAAGCACTTTCTAAATTATCAGAATCTGAATCATTGCATGAATCAAAGGAACAGTCAGAAGTTACCTTGTCTTCGGTGTTGGCCATGAAAGCCAAGTTGACTTCTTCACCTTCACTGCTTGAGCTTGACTCACTATCTGAGTCACTGCTGTTCTCCCAAGCAGCTGCCATTGCTTTTTTTTATACTTCTTGAATCTTCTGAAGTTGTCCTTCTTATGATCATTCTTTTTGAGCATTGGACAATCTGCCTTGATGTGTCCAGGCTTCTTGCATTCATAGCATATTACTTCTCCTTTCTTTGGATCCTTTACTTCTGGTTTTCTGAAGTCTTTGTTCTTCTTGAAAAATCTTCTTCCGGACTGATACTTCTTTTTCTTTGCTAATATTCTCTGAAGTCTTCGAGACAGCATGGCTTCTTCATCATCACTGTCTTTGCTACCTTCACTGTTATCCAAAGATTCTTCTGATATCTCATCATTCGCTTTGAGAGCATTAGATTGCTTCCTTCTGCTGGAGGATTCTCCTAATCTCTCCATGTTTATCTCGTGAGCCATGAGAGATCCTATTAGCTTTTCCAATGACATTAATTTTAAATCATTGGCTTCTTCAATGGCTGTTACCTTTGGAGTCCATGAAGATGGTAGAGATCTGAGGACTTTTCTAACCATGTCTGGTACATCATAAACCTTTCCCAATCCAGCTAATCCATTTGTAATGTCTGTGAATCTGCTGAACATCTGAGTTATTGATTCACCTGACTGCATCTGGAATCTTTCATATTGAGCTACTAGAATATCTATTCTCGTTTCCTTTACCTTGTCTGTCCCTTCATAGGTAATTCTGAGCTTTTCCCACATCTCCATTGCGGATTTGCAGGCTGAGACTCTATTGAATTCTTTCTTGCTTAGGGCACAGCATAATATGCTCTTGGCTTTGCAGTTTAAGGATATTCTTTTCCTATCATCATCTGTCCACTGAGCCTTAGCGTTTGTGACCAAAAGATCACCTTCTTCTACAATGGACCAGATTGTGTAATCATGACCTTGTAGAAAATATTCCATTCTAGTCTTCCAGTAGGTGTAGTCTTCTCCATCGAACAAGGGAGGCCTGTTGACTGACTGACCTTCGAAGTTGCTTTGGGCTGCCATAGATCTTTGCTCTTCAGATCGTTGGATCTTCTTCTTTGTCGAAGAGACGGGCTCTGATACCACTTGTTGCCCAGCTAGCTAGCCCAGAGGGGGGGGTGAATAGGTTATTAAAACTTTGATCTCTGATTAAAACCTGTTTACTGAAAGGATTGAACAACTTAATAACAAGGTTAGAGTTAGAGCAAATAAGACAACAATCACACAAAACACATCCACAAGACACAAGGATTTTTATCCTGGTTCGGAACTCCTCTCCACAGGAGACCTACGTCCAGTCCCTGAGCAATACCTCAGGATTTCACTACCAAGGGTACAATCCCCCTTATGGATCCTTACACCCAGCCTCAACTGGTCTTCCTTCAACCTGAAGGGAAAACAACCACCCTGGATACCACCAGGTCTTCCTTCGTCCAGAAGGGAACACAACTAAAGAAGAAAATGTGTGAACAGGCTTCAGACTCTAGCTTAACAGGCTACAAGCTGAAGCTACCAAGGCCCGAGAGAGAAAGAGATTTAACAAGGTTTTCTCTCCAAGGACTACACAAGCTCTCACAAATAAAATCTCCTTTGATCACTGAGAGCTAAGAGCTAAGAACAAGGTTGGAGTGGAAGCTTCGCTCTTGTTTTCAATCTTCTGAAGACTCGAAGAGATGGTATTCTTTCTTTTTGAAAATGCAAGTCTTGTTCTTCTATCTATATCTTCTCCGTCTTGAGTCTTTTATTTATACTTCTGATTCAAATTTGAACGTTGAAGTGTCCGTTGTCTCTTATCCTGGTGTACGTTAGACTGGTCACCAAGGAAGCTTCTGATCTTCAGTCTTTTATCCTTTAGTACACGCCAGAGAAATGTTTTGGAATCTTGTATCTTGTATCTAACGTTGTACAGATGAGTCTTGTCAGATATCTGCAAGCATATCAACAATAAATAGAGGACAGCTAGGACTGCCGTCGATTGTTAGTTACAGATGGAACATATATTGCAATATATAGCAAGGCTCCGTTCTGTCTAAAAAGTACGTAGACAGAGTAGCATGAAATGGAAGATATTGTCTGCATGCATGGGAGATACGATCAGAGAGCATTTAATGCGTAGCAGTCAACAGACAAGATATGACTTTGACTTTTCAACGCTATTAAAAAGCATTATACTGATACAGCAAGAAATTCGATATAAATAATCCCGATGCTTTCATGACTTATAAAATCGTTATGAGTTATAGCAAGTCGTTATGAACACTTATCAAGTCGTTATAAACTGTAAAGAAATCGTTATGAACTCTAAAAAAATCGTTACAGCAATCAAGTCGTTATGAATGATAAAGAAATCGTTATGAAAAGTCTTAACAAATCATTGCACAAAGCAAATCGTTATGAGAATCAAAGAAGTCGTTACGAGTTCTAAAGAAATCGTTACGAGGTCTAAAGAAATCGTTACGGCTAGAGAGTCGTTGCGAGTTCTAAAGAAATCGTTACGAGGTCTAAAGAAATCGTTACGGCTAGAGAGTCGTTACGAGTTCTAAAGAAATCGTTACGAGGTCTAAAGAAATCGTTACGGCTAGAGAGTCGTTGCGAGTTCTAAAGAAATCGTTACGAGGTCTAAAGAAATCGTTACGGCTAGAGAGTCGTTGCGAGTTCTAAAGAAATCGTTACGAGGTCTAAAGAAATCGTTACGACAGTCAAGTCGTTACGGGTTCTAAAGAAATCGTTGCGATGTCTTAAGGAATCGTTGCGATATCGATTTGTTTTGAGTTTTCCGGTCAAAGAGGAAATCGTTCTGCTTATCAAAGAAGTCGATACAAAGACTTGGACAGAATGAGAGATGAGACTTACCTGATTGTCTTGAACTTTCATTTTTCTTTTATTTCCTGTTCTCAAGGCTCAAGTAATCCATTAGTACTATTTTGTTAATCATCAAAATTAATATATAAATAAATGAATTATTTATTATGGGGACAGTTTGGTCATCACCTCTGAACTATGCCCAACGGACTCAATATCCTCTGGAGGTATATCCTCAATTCTGCTGCTAGATTCTGCTGCTGCTGCTTCCACAGATGGTGCTGCTGCTACTTCTGGTTTTGCTGCTGCCTGAACTGCTTCTACCTCTGGAAACACAGGAACTGCGCTAGCTGCTTCCTGACCTTCTTGGGCTTCGCCAATGATGGCTTCACCCTCAGCCACAGAAGTCTTTGTCCAGACCCCATTGACAACCGAAAAACCACTTTTTCTCAAATTTCTGGACTGGATATCTTGGTCCATCTTTTCAGACACATCTCCCACCACGCTAATGCCATAATGTTGACATATCTTGGTGAGCAGATGAGCATAAGGTAGAGAAACGTTCAGCTTGCTCTTTGTGTCCCATACCCGTGCGCTTGCAAACTTCATCTTTTCAATCATAATCTCTGCAGTGTTGATTTCTTGGTTCTGGACAGCCTAGAACATCAGGTCGGAGTCCGCCTTTGTGCAAGTGGAGAACGTGGCACTCCTTGGGACTACTATTTGACACACAATGAAATGCAATAAGCGATTAAACGCATTCAACTGGTTGATGTCTAGTTTTCCATCCTTCAATCTGAATTCGGGACCAACAATCCCTAAACCTTTCACCTGGATATCCACAGTGTGAACTCCACTGTGTCCGGAGGTAGTCACACCAAAGAGAGATGCCAATAGGTCTCGTGTGACCCTAATATGAGTTCCCTTGCCCATGGAAGTCAGGGTTCCGTCTTCCTCTGTCTTCAGACATACATAGAAAGCTTTCACAAGGTCTGGATAACTTACTTCTGATAGAGTGGCTATCTTTTTCCACTTCAATCTGCCCATAGCTGCGACGATACTATCCATTCCATTCTTCTGCAAGTCAGCCACATCTACTGCTTTGTGGCCGCAAAGCTTGGTCTTTACTGAAGCATATCTTTCCTGCTGCTCGGCGGTAAGAAATGCAGCTCCATAGCCACCGACGCTACCGGAGACACCAGAAGAGGCCATGGTTTTGGATGGGAAGAGTTTTGAATGATCGAAATGGAGAAAGGAGTAGAACCCCTCAAGAAATTTCTCGTGGGAAAAAGGTGGAAGCTTGAAATCTCAGGGAGTTGATGCCAGAGTCGATAGGGTATCACCTCAGGCAGAAGGAGGAAGATGATGAAGGGATGCGAATTGTTGCCGCACAGATTTCGAGATATAAAGAAAAAGTTAAAAGAATGACCTTTAGAATTTAGAGGCGCTATGATGACAGAAAATGACAAATTGACTAGTTCAATGGAATAAATTCTTATAAAATAACGAACCGACATGACAAACTTAAAAAGATAGACAATAATTGGAATTTTGCTCAATTTTTAGGAGGAAAAATAATTTTAAAATCTGAATATTAATATTTCAGTTTTAAACAGATGATTCTTTCACAATTTACACATGTCTAATTCCCTTCTAACAGAAGTAAATCGCTCTTCGGTAAGGCCTTTGTGAAGATATCTGCTAACTGATTGTTTGATTCAATAAATGAAATATCAATGTTGCCATTTGCTACATGATCACGAATGAAATGATATCTAACCTCAATGTGTTTAGTCCTTGAGTGCTGTACTGGATTCTTGGTTAGATTTATAACACTAGTGTTGTCGCATAACAATGGAATTGTCTTGATATGTAACCCATAATCCTCAAGTTGTTGCTTGATCCATAGGAGTTGTGTGCAGCAACTTCCAGCAGCTACATACTCAGCTTCAGCTGTTGACAGAGCTACTGAATTTTGTTTCTTTGAGGACCATGATATCAAACAACCTGCAAAAAATTGACAACAGTCACTGGTGCTTTTTCTGTCTATTTTGCATCCAGCGTAATCAGCATCAGAATATCCTACCAAATTAACTTGACATGATTTTGGATACTATATATCTAAGTCATAGGTTCTAACTAAGTATTTAAATATTCTTTTGACATTAATTAAATGGGATTCTTTAGGATCTGCCTGATACCTAGCACACATACATACACTAAACAATATATCAGGTCTACTAGTAGTTAAGTACAGTAAAGATCCTATCATACCTCTGTAGATTTTTTTATCTACATTCTTACCATCTTTGTCACTGTCCATTCTTATTGATGTGCTCATGGGTGTTGATAATGGCTTGGCATTTTTGAATCCAAACTTCTTTAAGAGTTCCTTGGTATATTTGGCTTGACATATGTGGGTGCCTTCTTTTCCTTGCTTAATTTGCAATCCAAGGAAGTAGTTAAGCTCCCCCATCATGCCCATCTCGAATTCTCCCTGCATAAGCTTCTCAAAATACTTGCAAAGAGATTCGTCAGTAGAACCAAATATTATATCATCAACATATATTTGAACAAGCAGAATATGTTTGACCTTAGATTTGACAAATAGTGTACTATCTACTTGACCTCTAGTAAAACCATGGTCTAGTAGAAATGAGCTAAGCCTTTCATACCAGGCCCTAGGTGCTTGTTTTAAACCATATAAAGCTTTGTGCAACTTTAAAACATGGTTGGAAAAATCAATGTCATCAAAACCTGGAGGTTGTTCTACATAAACTTCCTCCTTAATAAAACCGTTTAGAAAAGTAGATTTCACATCCATTTGAAATAATTTTAAATCTAATGCAGATGCATATGCAAGTAGAATCCTAATAGCCTCAAGTCTAGCTACATGTGCATAGGTTTCATCGAAATCTATGCCTTCCTCTTGGGAATAGCCTTGAGCTACCAATCTGGCCTTGTTTCTTAAGATCACACCAGCTTCATCCAATTTATTTCTGAACACCCATTTGGTGCCTATCACTGGATGATCCGATGGTCTAGGAACAAGTGACCATACTTGGTTTCTCTTGAACTGATTCAGTTCATCTTGCATGGCTAAAATCCAAGATTCATCAGTAAGAGCTTCATTGACCGTCCTAGGCTCTATTTGAGAAACAAAAGCCAAATAATCACATGGAATCATGTTACCTCTTGTTCTTACCCTACAGATGGATCACCAATAATGTTTTCAGGTGGGTGATCTTTCTTGTGTCTCCACTCTTTTGGAAGATTTTGATGAGAGATATCTCTTTGTTGCAGGTCTTCCATAGGTGGATCTTCCTTGTCCTCAATTGAAGTATTCGTTAGTTTCTTGGACAATTCATCTGCATCATCATTGTCACTATCTTCTTCCTTTCTCAAGGAAGGGTTAGTTTCATCAAAGATAACATGTACTGACTGCTCAATTAATAAAGTGCGCTTATTAAACACTCTATATCCTTTAGGTTTAGAAGCATACCCCATGAAGATGCCTTCATCTGATTTGGCATCTAACTTACCAATGTCTCTTTTGCCGTTGTTGTAGATGAAGCATGGACATCCGAATGTCCTGAAGTGACTGACCTTCGGCTTCTTTCCCTTGTACAATTCATAGGTTGTATTCTTTAGTATGGGCATGATCATTTCTCTGTTAATAATGTAACTTGCTGTGTTAACTGCTTCAGCCCAAAAATATCTTGGCAGATCATATTCTGACAGCATTGTTCTTGCCATGTCCAACAGGGTTCTGTTCTTCCTCTCAGCAACTCCATTTTGTTGTGGTGTCCTTGGTGCTGAGAAATTATGCTCTATACCTTGATCATCACAGAAATTTGTAAATCTTTCATTTTGGAATTCTCCTCCATGGTCTGATCGGATTCCAACAATACTAAACTTCTTGTCTTTCTGTATCTTTTTACTGAAGCTTACAAAGTTCTCAAAAGTGTCATCTTTATGCTCCAGGAATGATACCCATGTGAATCTTGAGTAATCATCTACTATAACAAAACCATATTGCTTTCCTCCTAGACTGGTGGTCCTCATTGGCCCAAATAAGTCCATGTGAAGGAGTTCTAAGGGTTTAGAGGTAGTTACCACATTCTTCGACTTGAAGGAACTCTTGGTATGCTTTCCTTTCGCACATGGTCTGCAGACACCATTTATTTTTGTGCTTACTTTTGGTAGACCTTCCACCAGGCTTCTCTTGATCAGCCTTCTCATGCCATCCAAACTGCAGTGCCCCAATCTTCTGTGCCACAGCTCAGCTGACTGTTCTTTGCTTACTGCTAAGCAGATATCTTGATCTTTCAGTTCTTCAAGATAAAGCACATATAGGTTCTTTTCTCTGTTGGCTTCAAAGATGACTGCTCCATCCTTCATGATACTACACTTGGATTCTTAAAATCTGATATGATGTCCCTTGTCGCATAGCTGGCTAATGTTGATGAGATTGTGCTTCAGTCCTCTAACACATAGGACATCTTCAATAACTGTTTTGCCTTTGCTGCTCACTGATCTGCTGCCTATCACAGTCCCTTTTCCATTATCTCCATAGGTGACTGTGCCTTCTTCAGCTTCTAAATGAGTAAACAACCTTCTGTTTCCTGACATATGCCTTGAGCATCCGCTATCCAAGTACCACTTGGATGCCCGAGGGTTTTCCTAAAATGAAAACATCAAGCTTTAGGTACCCAAGTTCTTTTGGGTTTTGGTTGGTTAGTGTCATCAATTTTCCTTTTTATTATCCATCTTTTATATTTAGTTGGACATGATATCTTGGTGTGTCCTAGCTTGTTGCAGTGACTGCAACATGTTGTTTTAGTTACCTTTTCATATGGAACATGTTTATGGTTTGATTTATATGAAGTATCTTGTTCAGGTACGAATTTTAGAGTTGGATATGTTTTAGGGTATACTGTTGTGTCTTCATTATCTGGGGGTGTGTAACCTACTCCATGCTTCTTTTTATCTGACCGTCTAGCACCTTTTAATATTAAAGAATTTTTACCATTAGTAAATTTTTCTAACGTACTTGACAATTTTTCATTTTCTTCTGTTAGCATTTTAATTTTATTTTTTAATCCATCTACTGTTTCTTATTTTTCTAGTTTAATTATTTGTTCATTTTTTATCTTTCAGATCTTTACATAATAAGTCATTTCTTCTTTTGAGTTCAGAGATTTGTTTCTCTATTTGTTCATTTTCTGATTTTAAGTCTGAGTTTGTATTCTCTAGAAATGCGATACTTTTCTTACTGGCTTTTAGTTGTTTGGATACTTCTCTATATTTACCATACAGTTCGTTAAATGCTTCTTCTAAATTATCTGAATCAGAATCATTACAGGAATCAAAGGAAGAGTCAGAGGTTACCTTTTCTTCTGTGTTGGCCATGAATGCTAAGTTGGCCTTTTCTTCCTCTTCTTCACTAGAGGTGGACTCGCTGTCAGAGTCACTGCTATTGCTCCAAGTTGCTGCCATTGCTTTCTTCTTGTATCTCCTGAACTTCTTGGAACTGTCTTTCTTCTTGAATTCAGGTTTCTTGAGCTTCGAACATTTTGCTTTGATATGTCCGGGCTTCTTACATTCATAGCATATGGGCTCAGTTTTCTTCAGATCTTTTTCTTCTGGCTTCCTGAAATCCTTGTTCTTCTTGAAATATCTCCTCCCAGACTGATATATTTTCTTCTTCTTGGCTAATATATGTTGCAGTCTTCTAGACAACATTACTTGTTCATCTTCGCTATTACTTAGGCTTTCATTTTCATCTGACGATTCTTCTGATCTGTCCTCTTCAGCCTTGAAAGCATTAGAGTGCTTCTTTTTGCTAGAAGATTCTCCTAACCTTTCCATGTTAATCTCATGGGCCATAAGGGATCCAATGAGTTTCTCTAAAGACATTCTCTTCAAATCATTTGCTTCCTCTATTGCTGTCACTTTGGGAGTCCAAGAGGATGGTAGGGATCTGAGGATTTTCCTTACCATGTCTCCCATCTCATAGCTTTTTCCTAATCCAGCTAACTCGTTGGTGATGTCGGTAAATCTGCTGAACATTTGTGTAATAGATTCTCCTGACTGCATCTGAAATCTCTCATACTGTGTTACCAGAATATCTATTCTGGTTTCTTTTACTTTGTCAGTACCTTTATATGTGATTCTTAGCTTCTCCCACATCTCCATCGCTGATTTATAGGCTGAAACTCTATTGAATTCTTTCTTGCTAAGTGCACAGCATAATATGCTCTTAGCTTTGCAGTTGAGAGATATCTTCTTTCTATCATCTTCTGTCCATTTGTCCTTTTCGTTGGTGACTAGAAGGCCTCCTTCTTCTACAATTGACCAGATTTGGAAGTCAAAGCCTTGTAGGAAGTATTCCATTCTTGTTTTCCAATATGTGTAATCTTCTCCATCGAATAGAGGTGGCCTGTTGACTGACTAGCCTTTGGAGTGACCTTGGGCTCCCATTTGATCTTTTCTCTTCAGATCGTTGGATCTTCTTCTTTGTTCGAAGAAACTAGCTTTGATACCACTTGTTGCCCAGCTAGCTAGCCCAGGGGGGGTGAATGGGATATTAAAAATATTTAATATTTAAAACATGTTCACAGAATAGTCACAAAAACACACTTCGCAGATTGTTAGTGTTAGTGAAGGAAAAATCGAACACACAAAAGCAATCACACGACACAGAGAAATATCTTGGTTCTGATCTCCTCTCATTAGGAGTCCTACGTCCAGTCCTTGAGTAATATCTCAAGATTTCACTAACAAGGGTACAGTCCCCCTTAAGGACACTACAGCACCCAGCACCCCAGCTGGTCTTCCTTCACAACCGAAGGGAACAACACCCTGGATACCCCACCAGGTCTTCCTTCACAACCGAAGGGAACAACACCCTGGATACCCCACCAGGTCTTCCTTCACAATCGAAGGAAACAAAACATGAAAAGTGAAATTAGATCAAGCCCCTAGATCAAGCTTATACAATGCTAGATCTGAAGCTAACTGAGAGGAAGATCTACAGTGAGGGACACTCTCAGTTTACAGAAGCTCTCAAGACTAATACACTGAATGCAGAGAGCTAAGATCTTGAATAGAAGGGAGTGAGGCTTTGCTCTTCAGAATGCTCGCAGAAAGCTTGTCAAGGATTTTTCGTTTTTGAAACTCTCCATTATTTCTTCTGGAGCTTCAGTCTTCTATATATATCTTCTATTTGAAAATTTGAACGTTGAAGTGTCCGTTGTCTCTAAGCTTTTATTTATGTTAAACTGCATGGTCCTGTAGAGCTTCCCGTTCAACGGTCTTCATGCACGCACAGAGAGAAGATCTTCTGTAATATCCTTTGGCTTCTATTTTGTCCAACGTTGTATGACTAGTGCTGTCAGAGACCTGCATGCATTACAAGCTTAAACAATAGACAGCTAAATTGTCTCTTGTTGTCAGTCAACGTTAGATTGATTTTATACAGAAGTAGAAGTTCCATTCTATTCTTCTAAAAAGATGTTTACAGAATAAGCATGAGAATGGAAGATATTGTCTGTATGCATTGCAGTGATATGTACTATCGTAATAAATGCATGGCTGTCAAAAAGATATACGTGAGGACTTTGACTTTTTCAACGTATTAAAAAATTAGCTCGAAAATGAAATCATTATTTTCCATGAAATTGTTACATGTATGACTTATGAAATCGTTATGCAAATGAGTTGATATTCATGTAAATCGCTGTGCACTTATAAGCAAATCGTTATGCACAAGTCATTATAATCAAATCGTTAAAGACAATGTGAATGAATCGTTATTTGCTGTATCAAATCCTTATAAGAGTAAATCATTATGACGGTATAGGCAAATCGTTGTGAACCAAGTCGTTACGAGCAAATTGCTGTTCTTCACTTAAGAAATCGATGCGATAAGAAAATCGATGTGATCACTAGAGAAATCGTTATGATAGCAAATCGTTATGTCTACTAAAGAAATGGTTATGATAGCAAATCGTTACGATCACTAAAGAAATCGTTATGAGGGCAAATCGTTACGAATACTTAACAAATCGATGTGAGGGCAAATCGTTGCGATCACTTATCAAATCGTTATGACCACTAAAAAAATCGTTATGATAGAAAATCATTACGATCACTAAAGAAATCGTTACGAGGGCAAATCGTTACGAATACTTAACAAATCGATGTGAGGGTAAATCGTTACGAATACTTAACAAATCGATGTGAGGAAAAATCGTTGCGATCACTTATCGAATCGTTACGATCACTAAAGAAATCGTTACAAGGGCAAATCGTTACGAATACTTAACAAATCGATGTGATGGCAAATCGTTACGAATACTTAACAAATCGATGTGAGGGCAAATCGTTGCGATCACTTATCGAATCGTTGTGATCACTTATCGAATCGTTGTAGCTTTGATGAAATCGATATGACTTACAGAGAATCAATGTGGACTTAGACAAATATTGATGCTTTGAACTCTCACTGTTGTAGTGTGATGAATACTTACTTGATTGGCTTGTTTTTCTTTGGTTTATTTCCTGTATTTAGACTTCATAGAAAGTATGTTAGTAACATTTATCATAGTTTAGTTAATTACCAAAATAAATATGTAATTTATTTAAATTACATGGGGATAAACTGATCATCAAGGGTAAAGTTGGAATAGTGAAATATGTCTTTACGTAACTATGGTAGGGTCACAATGGCCTGTATTGAAAAGGCATGCACGTAGGCGGCCATGACGCAAGGGAAACCTATGTGGCCAGCTTTACACGTGGCCCAATCCCAACTCACCTGAAGATTCCAACGCATTAATTATACCCATTCAGTTGGGTGCCTAACATTTTTCATGAATAAAATGATGATGTTTAAGATCACAGCTTGACACCCTTTATTGAACCCAAGGATATTAGTGGAAGTCTGATGGCAGTGAAGAAGAGCCCTTCTAGTCACTCATTCTTCGCATTCTATGTAATGTGAAACTAATCGTTGGGAAGATTTAGATGATTACTCACTTAAACTGAAGCCAGTAAAAAGTAATGCACATCACAAATCTGTCATCCCCTCTCCAACAGAATGTCTCCAAAAGCTTATAGATGCAAAAAAGTACATGTCTACTAAACCCTTTCGTTAATAAGGCAGCCACTGTTGGAACTCAGATAGTGCCAACTTCTAGCTATGTTCCAGAGCACCATATCTTAGTGAGTGGCTCAACTTGCCCTCAAACATTGACACCAAATAAAACCACCCCATTCAAAAGAAATTGAACTAATGATGTTAGTGTAATTTAAATCAGCTATGTTGGCCGCATATAACATCATGAAGCAGATATTAACATTCAACATTGTGACGGTTAAAACCCACATTCCAATCAATCTCTTCCTATGCTTAGAATAACTTAATTATTACCATTTGCTGCCAAAAATTCTGCCCAGACCAACTTTGGGGTAGACATATTCTAAACCCCATATTCTTGAGATACTCATCTTTACCTCTGCTCCTTTTTGTTCACCTAGTGGCATTGCGATTTTTAACATTATTGACTGTATTAACTCATTTTAACACAAAAAACTATAATGGCATAATGCTCGCTCCAACACTTTCACTATGTCAAAACTATTACCTTCACTACTTAATACTTTAAGCACTAGAGACCTAACCCTATAAGGCACTATTCTTCTTTTTCTTACAGAACATATGCATACCCAAATCATAAACATAGAGCAGACAAATAAGACAAATAGAAAGTTCATATGTCTACAGCTTACCTCAGCAAATTAAGGGTAAGGCTGCATCACATATAGTTTAGACATAAAATAGAGAACTAAGCAAGTTAGCTCGCATGTCAACTTCTAAACAGAGAACAACATGTCAAATAACAAAAGCCGACGTAGATTGGAAGGTAGCTGCAATAGAAGGTGCACGATAAAACACAAACAATTATAGCCACAAGATTAAAATACGAAAAAGAACAACACCACTTGTGTGCGACGCCTCAGGTTTCCTGGATCCTAATTATCATGTTAGCGTTTTGGTTTCAATTTCGTGGCCTTGGGTGGAGGCAAAACACATTTATGAACCCAGGAGAGGTCGGATGTTTGATGTGGATGGTGATCACCTAAACATATCTACCCGTTCAGACTTGTCTTAAATACATCAGCCTAGCTAGGAGGATGCATTTAGGTGGTTGTCCAATAGTGAAGCTAGAGTGTTTATATATCTGTTCTGATTGAGGTGTCAAATCTCTATCAAGTAGTCGTGTCTAGACAACATTATAGCATTTTTATAGTGTGTTGTTCAACTGTCAGTCATTTGAACTCGAATGCCAGAAGGCATGTAGATTGCATGGCTAAGAACTTGTATGGTCAGATGCATCTGCTACTACGTTGGTCAGGCCTGTAAGGTGCTAGTCTTATGTGTCAAATGTTAGACAGGTCTGACAAGTGAAGGCATCAGTGTAGAGTGTCGTGTTTTGAACACATCAGCCTACACAAACACATTTCTAACGAATTACATCATAGCACATTGATGCATTTAAGTTGTTAGACTTTTATATAGGGGCCCCTCTCCAAACTCTCATCCTCTTCCTCTCCATTCGGTGGTCAATAGTGGTTAGTGGACAAGGATAATAACAGTGTGATGCTCGACTTTGAGTGGTGGTGTGGTGACAAGGAAGAGGTAACCAACTAAAAAGCAAGCCTCATCAGGTTAGGTTCTTCATTTTGAGTTAGGATGACTTCTTCCCACTCCTCAAACTTGGATTCTCAATGGTTCCCACATTAGACCATGATTTAGGGAAGAGATCTTGGGTTACTTCATACTTTGAGTGTTCTCTAAGCTAAGAGTGTCGATTAAACTTCATTTCCCTCTGATTTCTCGCCAAATGCATGCTCACGACCCCAAAATTGGTCAAACCAAAGATCGGTCAAACCAAAGACCGATCAAAATCAGAATGCGACGGTCTGTCAGGTCGCGTCAACGTTGTATGCGCCTGACATCCGATAAGACCATTCTGACAGAAAAGACAAGCATCAGAACAGTTAGAACGAAGTCTCGTCGCCTTCAGACAGCGCGACAAGAACGCGACGCCTCCAGACGGCGCATCAAGGACACGACGCCCAAAGGAGGCGCGACAAGAAGCATGTCGCGACCGACTCTACTGTCGTGACACTGTCGCAACCAGTAGGCCCGTCGCGACCCTGAGGACGGGGCCAAGGCCCAAAGAGAGCCGGATCTTACATCAACCAACTTGAGTTGACAATGGCTCTAGTCTCATATTGGATACTACAAAGAGTTGGACCGATTTATAAGAAAAGGAATCATCTATCTTAATGTCTAGGTTTTGGAGAAAGACAAATGGTTCCGAACAAATGATGTCTGGACGCAACCTTCCTTGGTCCAATATGGCATATCAATATTATACCATTTATTTGCGGTACACATAACCTCAATTGACATCTAGGTGAGGAGGACATTGGCCATATAAAGAGGGAGGTATTATTATGAGTGGGTAGTGTGAGCACCTCGATAGAGTGTGAGGCCCTCAGCCAGCTAAAGTTTCATTGGCTTTATTTCCACATTAGATTCTACAAAGAGTTGGATTGGCTTATAAGAAAAGGAATCCCCTATCTCAATACCTATGTTTTGGGAAGGACAAATAATTCCTAATAGAATGAGCGCAAAAGAGCATCACAGGGATGGGTGATAAAGCAAGGGGGACATGAGAAAGAGATCATCACAGGCAAGGAGCACGATGACGAGAAGAAGAAAAAAAAAATTCTACAAAAAGGTGGCCCAAGTGTGTGGGTAGATCTAAGATTAAAGGTTGTTTCGGTTTCTAACTCTATAATTGTTATACTCATGTATATACTTTATACGTAGAACTTTTACATTCTAATACTTATTATGTCACTTCACTATAGTTTTTTTTTAATTAATGAACCCCTATCCTTTATTTTTAATATTTATTGACAACCCCTTATATTATATATTTATTAGATGAATATTTTTGGAAACCTTTATCTTATCAATTGAGAAAATTTTCCTTTCTTGATGGATATTTCATTAAAACATTTGAGACTATAAAGAGTTATAAATAATGTCATGATTAAACTATATAAACATAAAGTATATATGCATATAAAATTTATAATGATAGAAACTAACATTTAAAAAATTTGAATGCATTCTTATACACAAAATCATGATGCACTAGACATCTAAATTTGGCAAATATGTCAGAAAGTCAAAACTTCCCAATGTTCCACTTAGGAGGCCCAACACTCATCTAATATGAGTCTCTCAACTCAATGTATTCCTAATAAAAGTAATATTTATTACAATATGTAATAACTGATAAGATGATAAATACACTTTCATGTGATTAATTCTAAGGAAAGGATTAATTCTCAGTTGGCCGGGTAAATTTTTTACTAACTGACCGGGTAAGAAATGAGATTCTTAATTTACATGAAAGTGACAAAACATGAGAGAAGACATTTTTTTTTTGGGAAAAAAAGTGGGATCTATCATCCTATCTTGTCTCTTTTTGGTCATCTACATATAAACTAATAAAAAAATATGTGTATAACTTCATCAAGAGAAGAGTTTAATAACACCTTCAACAACACCACCTTCCTCAAATTCCTTATGCAGTAAAGCCTGTAATTTGCCTTGCTTGCGCTGACCTTCACGAGACCCAATTCACCTTCTCAAGCTCTTTTAACATAGGACATTATGAAATCTGGTGCTTTTTATTACCACATCACAGACAATCACCTAACTTCCTCCAACACTCATTGGATCTATGGCCCATTTTGCCACAATACTTACAAGGTTCATTTTTTTTGCCTTTGTACACAACTCCTTTCAACTTTTTATTATCTTGCTATTCCATCTTACCTTCAGATTTTCTTTTCCCAACATCTGATTTCTGGTTTCCAGACCCAGGTATAGGTTCCTTCTTGTTAAACCTCTGCTTGCATCCTGATATTATTGGTTATTTCAGCAACATCCTCACATAGCTGAGCCTTTTTAATTATTTCAGAATAATTCTCAATATCCAAATGCATCAATTGACTGATATATTGAGGTCGTAATCCATTGAGAAATTTTTTAGCTCTCATTTTCTCAGTACTAACAAGATGAGGTGCATAATTAGATAGCCGAGCAAATCGAGCTTCATACTCTGCCACCGACAAATCTCTTTGTTTCAACATTGAAAACTCTATAACCTTCTTTTCCTTGCACTAGTAGAAAGAAGTCCAATGCCCACGGTTAATACCGTCGGCGGTTAAGACTATTACCGTCGTCTATATGTATGCCCACGGTTCCACCGTCGCCTATCAACCGTGGGCTATACTGCCGTTGGCTATACTATAGCCGACGGATATCCAACCGTAGAGTTTGATGCACCGTCGTCTTTTCTACTTTTTTTAATTTTATTTAAATATAATGGCCAACGGTTGGGACCATCGCTAATTTTATAATATCCGATGGTGCTCCCCGTCGTTAATATGATAATATCCCTGTCGTCCTTGTATAATAGCCAATGATACTATCCGTCGTTATTTGCTAATGTTCAACAGTTGTACACTGTCGTCCTAATATATTAGCCGACGGTACTATCCGTCGTTATTTGCTAATATTCAACGTTTACTCACTGTCGTCTTTGTTGCTAAATTTAACGACAAAATAGCTTCGAAAATACCTATAGCAAATCTATAGCTAAATTGAGCTACGAGTTAGCTGTAGATATTTCCTTAGCCAATCCGTACCCAATTAGCTACGAATTAGTTACGCATATTTCCATAGCAAATTTGTAGCTAAATCGGAATTCCAAAAATATATTTTTAAAATAAATTTCTCATGATTTTTTTACATGTATCTGTAAACCTGCTCATTCATTCAATGAAAACATACAACTACACACATACACATGTCACACATCACACAAATACAAACATAAATCCATAATTACAATTAATGTCTCATCAGAATGTTCACAACAAACGTAAGATTGTTTTCTAAAAATATAAAAAGACAATGATGACGTGCTCCTAGTCGTCGTGAATACAGAGATTATCATCCTCATCATCATCTCTCTCGGCCTCACGAGCCTCAGTAGCATGATCGGGACAAGGAGGGACCTACAAACAAGAAAGAGAAGTAACAAATATCAGAAGAGAAAATGCACAAAAATATAAATAAAGAACAGAGATCATAATAATGCATGAACGACATAGAAATTGAGATATAGCAATGTAAAGAATACATGAAAAAATTTCTACCATTTGATCTGCGAGCATAAGGATAGTCTTCAACGATAGCTTCCTACAGCAGAAATTAAAAAGGTCTACGAGACTTGGTCCCAATAAATCCATCACAAGAACATTATAATCACCTTCGACCCCAAACCATCTTACATTTGGAATTCCAGCTGAAAGAAAAAGAGAGAACATCAATCCCCAAGGCCCATCAAAAAGGAAGTGAAATATCTGATGTTTAACATCGATTTATATTAGGTAATTAGTTTATACTTCCTCCTTGTAGAATTCTATACAATTTTGATTCATACAACAACTGAGGATGCTTGGTCTTCACATTTTCCTGAAAAAAAATGAAAGAAGAAGAAGAACAATCAACAAAAGTAAGGACTGGATATATCCTCATGAGTACAGTACATGTTGCTAAAGCATAATGAGCAACATACGCCATGACTGCAAGCTAAATGTCAGATTAAAAAATCGAAATAGCAGAATATGTATTGTTTCAGCAGGTGGAACACACTCATTGAAATTTGTGGTTATTAACATAATGAAATCTTTACAGACAACATGCTAAGAACATAAAACTTTAACACAATTTCAACCAGAAGAAGGAAAGCACACACATGCCTTTAAGGTTACAAGAATTTTGAATATCAGTTATTATTAACCATATGGACAAGATTTAAGATTCAGAATAATTTTGAACATGATCGACAAAAGGCATAAGGCCAGCCTTAGACTTACCCAAGTTCTTGGATCCATTCCTGCATTTAGTCAGCAACAGACTTGTGCCATATTTGTGATTTGATGATCTCTATAGATAGAGCTGCCGAAAATTCTACAGAAAATTAGTTAGCTCCACTCAATGACATACATAAAAAATAGACCCAAACATTTCACATATCAAATTTTTGGTCCCTGTCAGCTGATGAAACACTTCAATAGTTAAAATATCTCAGAATTAGGCCTTCCAAAGCTTAAAACTGATCAAGATTTAAGAATAAGTCAACAATGTCAAGAGCTATATCCATTTTGAAATATTATTTCAGAGGATTTTCCACAATGGTAATATTCTAAACTTCTGAGCACAGAATTCTGAGCAACAGAAGTAGGGAATCAAAGACTAAAAAATGGCGAACAAGTTCTCAGCTTCCACAGTCCCAAACAACATACCACCACCCCAGACCCTCCATCCGGTATTTGACGTTCCTCGGCTGCAACAGCTATCTTCCTCAGCTCTAATATGGCATATTCACGGCTACAGAAAGCATAAGCATAAATACACGCATGAATGAACACTCTTAGAACTAAGTTTACTGTTTTCGGAAGAGAAATGCAAGGTGCACCTCAAGGCCCACACTGCTGCCCTTGATCCAGCCAGGATTAATGGAAAGGCGCGAAATTGTTGTTCTAGCTGAACCATGGGTGGGGGTCTGGGAGGGTGCTGCACACCCAAGATGAAAGAGCAAAATGGTAGGAAAAGCAGTCCAATCACAAAATTTCTTATGAAGGTGTGGAGAAATTCCAAGTTTATCTTAAGCTTTATTCTTTTAGCTAAGCACTTAAGATAGATCACAGGTAATAACTGGGTAAATACATCATTTCCCCTTGTAGTTTCTTCAAACATTAGAAGGTTCTGTGAACACAATCATTCATCAGTTGGAATCTTCTTCCAACTGAGAAATGATACTCACAAATACACGAAAGCCCTGCGACATGTCAGAGAAAAGGCAGTATTCATTCTATCATTCTATCTGCAGGTGACTTATGCACTTATTTCTGCCCGTCACTCGCTCTTAGACTTAAGTTAATCTCTTCAGTTCACAATCTTTTCGTATTATAGGAGGAAAAAATGCAAATCTGGAACAATAACCTAATAGCTACATGTCTGATCCATCTCAATCAGCCCAACCATGCAGTTCTCGGATCAATGGAAGACTCCCTGTGATTGAATAGGGTTTCACATATCCAACCACTTCCTCAGTTGCTTTGCACAGAACTTGATAGCCACGAGACTCAATGTCACAAGCAACCCCAGACATAACAAACTCATCAAAACTGACTTCAATCCTGAGGAAACGAATATAATTACCACCACAAAAAGATGTACAGAAAATAAATATGTGTGAAAATTGAGGATTGTGACACGGCCATGTCCTGCGGTTCCATTGGATATTTGGATGGATGTTAGATGTGTTATTAGTATGAAAGTATGTGCCAGAAAACATGTCTAAGTGAGTGGATTGTGGACAGTAGAGTAGTCAATGGGGTTCTCCAAAGGACTAAAAAATGGCAGAGTGATACGTGGTGGTGATGTAAGTTAGGGGGGGGTGGAAGTTAAGTTGAGAACTCTTGCTCATTCTGTGTTCAGAATGAGCAGAGTTTCTGAACTAATGCCTATAGTGCTATGGTCATTTCTGAAAAATTCTGAACTAATGATAGCTATGGCTATTTCTGCTCATTTCTGAACTAATGCATAATGCCTATAATGCTAATGCCTATAGTGCTATGGTCCTTGGGCTTCTGCATAAGGTTTTATTTCACTTCAATATTGTTATGATTTTAAAAAAAAAAAACTTCAGGAAGTGTTCAGAACTCTGCTCATTCTGTGTTTCAGAATTTTTGAACTTCAAAATTTTGAACTCTACTCATTCATGAACATATATCCATATGGTCCAATAGTTGCCAGGATGCAGCTCCAAAAGTTTATTTCATGAACATATATCCATATGGTCCAATAGTTGCCGGGATGCAGTTCCAAAACCGAAAATCAGACACTTTACGTCAAACATGATAGAAGAGGAACACCCAACATAATTGATGATGCTGTTGATGGACTATATCCGAGAGAAATTTTAAGATGATGGAATGAAGGATTTCGAGAAAGTAATCGATCATCATACAATGATTTAAACAAGAAAATGAAACCCAATGAGCTAATTCCCATCTGACATGAAACTTGACACAAACCAATAAAATAGTCATACCACGTTCCAAGGAGTCTTACTGTGGACGAAAGAGCGAGGCTGAGGGAGTTTGGGCTGCTGGGAGAGGGCGCGTGGTAGGTATTCTGCCCACTCTTCCCCTTCCGCTGGCAGGGCAAGGCGAGGAGAGGGGTGCCCGGGCGTCGGAGAGAGAGCGTGAGGCCGGCAGTCCTCAGCCGCTATGCTTCTTCCGCGGGCGAGGCGAGAGAGAGAGGCGAGCGTGTCCGGCTGCGTGGGAGAGGGTGCGAGGACGGCGGGGAGAGAGAGCGGGCGGCGGTCCTCTGCCCGCTCTGCTTCTTCCACTGGCGGGGCTGGACGAGGCAAGGTGGGTGTACCGAGGGCGTCCGGGCTGCGTGGGCGCGAGGCCGAAGGTCTTCTGCCCCCGTCTGCTTCTTTCGCGGGCGGGGCGCGTCTGGGCTGCGTGGGGGGCGAGGACGGTGGGGAAGGCGCGCGATCGGCGATCTTCTGCCCCTGTCTGCTTCTTCCGCGGACAGGACGGAGCGGGGCGGGGAGAGGCCAGGGCGGGGCAGGACGAGGCGACGGCGTTCCAGCGCAGGTGGGCGTCCTGGCGATGGGGAGAGGTCGCGTCTCTGCCTCGTCTGCGCGCTGGGAGGGGCGAGGCGAGGCGAGGGCGTTCCGGCTCAGGCGAGGGCGTTCCGGCACAGGTGAGGGTGTCCGGGCGATGGGGAGAGCCGGGCGCGCCTCTACCTCTTCTGCGTGCTGGGAGGGACGAGGCCTGCGCAGTTTCCCTTTTTTGCGGGGAAGAGACGTCGTGGGGGCAACCAAATTCTAATTTGACGGGGGTGGGAGAATTAAGGAAATAAGATGACTTATACCTATTAAGCCACGGTTCAAATAGAAGATATGTATTAAAAATAAATTATATATATTAAACAACGGTTAATGTGTTGTCTATTCTCAAATAAAATATCGACGGTTAAAGACCGTTGGCTTTATGCAGACCGCCGACGTTCTTTTTAATGGTCCTTACTTGTCGTCTATTCTATTTGTACTGACTCTCTCAGAAAAGAACTTGCTATTAAAATGTTGTAAGAAGTCAGCCCAAGTCAAAGGTTGGGTTGGTAACATAGTTTCCATGGATTCCCACCATGCTCTCACATCCTTTTCCAACTGAAAAGTAGCTAGTAATACTTTCTCTTCATCGGAGCATTGCATCACTCTAAAAATTCTTTCCATTTCCTTTACCCAATGTTTTGCTTCATCTAGATCTGAAGATCCCACAAAACGAGGAGGATCCATATCTTTAAAGTTTCGATGTAATTCTTATGTCCCTCGATTTCCACCACCTTGGGCCAATCGTTGCAGGGCTTGAGTCAACCCTTGTACAGTCCTTTGCATTAATTCTGTTCATTGTGTGTTTTCAGCTTCCATGATAGAAATTCTTCCCTACACAATCCAAGAATTCGATATTTATCGATACCATAGTCATTTAAATCAAGATTCCAAGTAGGCACACATGCACAATTAATTATAAAGTCATCCTCATCTCATTAAAACACCTTATACTGATCATACATTGTTACAAAATATTTTAGCACTCTACCTGTGTCAGACAAAAGTTAATGGACTACTTCCATCAATTTTTTTTCAACTGACACCCCATGACTATCCTTTTATCCACCACTATACATGTGTATTTACATCTTATACACTTATTTACAATACTACTATTACTTCAGTTGTTCGGGTCTTTGGGAATCGATTCCACTTTCGGGTCTATAACTGACCCTTCTGACTCTTCACATGGTGCATCTTGATCATGATATATTTCGTGAGTGACTTCATGAATTGCATCACATCGCTCTTCAGCTCGATTCAGTAGCAATTCATGTGTTATTGTAAGCCAATCTAGTAATTCTTGAATAGCAGCGACACATTTAATAACTTGAGCCACATTTTTTGCTCATCCATAACCTGCTAAAATTGTAACCCAATCTTTAATCACTGAATGGAGGGCTCCCTGATCTCGGCTGTATTCTTCCCCATCCAGCCGCCATGTTTGCAGAATCTCAAGCAATCGGTCCCTAGCGTGTCCAGCCATTATGCTGAAATAAATGAACATGACAATTTTATAAATTAGATCTATAAAATCTCCTAGTTTGTCACACACTCCCATTAGCTATAATCCCACCTCACAGATTATTTACAAGACCTTAGGTGATAATCCTAGGATGGACTACCTGCCCAACCGTTGCTCTGATACAACTCAATCTGTGACGCCCCGAGTGCAGTGAAAAACCCAGGTGCACACAGATGTCATTCAAATTAAGTGTAACAACATGTGGGTAGAAGGAAAATATGACACTATATTTACATATAACAACCTTATATCACATAATCATAGTTCTTCACTTGGTACCAAGTAATTGTACAATAAGAGACAAAAAGAAAAGTATAAAAGTGGTCCTTCATGTCTACTCCTCAGTCCCTTGCTCGCCCTCTTCCTTATCAGTCTTACTAGAACCTGGAAAAATGTTGTAATCACATTATGAGCTAATTGCCCAATAGGTAAATTCATACTACCCGAGGTTTAAGTGATTAAGACATTAAAACAGTGGTACAAAAACTTGATGAATAAGTATAGTGAAAATTGACATGGTAATGAGAGGGTATATCAAGCTTAAGTAGAACACCTTGACCCATGTGTAGCAAGAATGTTACTGTAAGGATGTTAGGCATGTACTATCAAGTAAAGGATAAAATCAGAAACAAGAAGAGTCAAGTAAAACAAGTTTATAAAGGTATGTTCTCAGGAAGTGAGAATTTTTCATGCATAGTACAAGACATCATTGAAAAGACCTATGAGCTGCAAGTAGAAATCACCCATGCCCCTCGGGAAACCAACAAAGTTGCGGACAGCTTAGCAAACTTTGCATTATCATGTCCCTCTCTTGTCACTTGGAATTGTTGGGCCGATCTGCCTCCTTTTGTTAAGGATTTCTACCACCGTGATAAGGTGGGGGATCCTTCCACTAGGCCATAGGCCCTGATGTACTTCCTCTCATTTTATATATGAAAATCTAACCTCTAGCCGCTTGGGGAAGGTAGTGGCACTCTCACTCTATGAGGCCGCCCATACCTACTTCTCGGCTATATTTAATTTTTTTTTCATGTATTGAACAACTAGATATTGAGCATCAAGTACTCACATGTACACTATCTGAAACTAGATGTCTAGTAAATTTAACATGAACTTTAGGTGCCACACCAGATCCCATTCACACTTCCATGGGCATAAGTACTTTTGGGTGCTCCTCCCAGGACTAGGTCATAGCCCTTTAATTGGCTCATTCCAGCATTGTAAATCCACGAGAGATTTAGAGATCCCAAGTTCTAGACATTACAAGTGAATTTTTAAGAAAATTTGAGACAAGCTAACATGTAAGAGTTGATCCATGAATACTTTATAAATCACTTTTAAAAGAGGGAGTAACTTAATAATTATTTCAAGTAAATCTGAAATTTAATATACCATAATTCATGTAAAAGTTATTTCAAGAAAGAACTCTGATTAACAGGGTGTGTCGACCTGAAACACTGAGTGTGTCGACCTGAGTCACTGGAAACAGGGGTTAGGTTGACCTGAATACAGGGTGTGTCAACTTGAATGGAAGAGTGTGTTGACTCTCTGAAGGGTAGTGTCGACTCTCTAAATAGTAGTGTTGACTCTCTGCAGAGTATGAGTCGACTCTCTAAAGGATAGTGTCGACTCTCTACAGAGTAGTGTTGACTCTCTGAAGGGTGAGTGTTGACTCTCTGCAGGGTATGAGTCGACTCTCTGAAGGATAGTGTCGACTCTCTGCAGAGCAGTGTTGACTCTCTGAAGGGTGAGTGTTGACTCTCTATAGGGTAGTGTCGACTCTTTGAAAGGTGAGTGTCGACTCTCTGAAGGATATGAGTCGACTCTATGAAGGATGCGTGTTGACACTACTCTGACTTTTCTGAACCTACTAATCAAAGAGTTGGTCTTACAAAGTTTAACCTCATGTCCTCTATCAAAGAACATGATACAAATATCAATATCAAGTTTTGAGAAAATAATAATAAATTTTAATTTCATAAGAAATTACAGAGGTCTGCGATGGTACTAAGAAAAATTACATAAATATATAAATGACCCAGAAATCAGATGATGGGCTTTTAAAGTGAAACTTCAGATGAATTATTTGTTTCTGATTTATATTAGTTGAAATTCGTAATCTATAAACTTGATTAAGGATCAAGGGAAACATTACTATCTTATAGGTAGTGTGGAGATACCTACCTTACACTTTACTTCCTTCTTTTCTTTCTTCCCAATAGAAAGCTGGCTTTTACTCCTTCTGTGAAACTCCTCCTTTCCTGGTGTTTCTTCTTCTTCCAATGCTTCCACCGCCAACCCCTTTCTATCTATATATATATTTACTTGCAATTGCATGCTAAACACTTTCACATTCTCACAGGTAACTTTCTCATCATTGCACCCACTTTCGCTTAACACCTCACACACTCAAGCATGTTACACTAACAAGCACACACTTACACGTATGTATGTACATGCAGAAATGTTTATCCCTTTCCTTGGTATTATTTTATCATTCATTTTTGATACACACACATATGTTTACACTAATGCATATATACACTTTTACACGTGCCTACCACTATCTACACGTGTTCACACTTGGATGCAAGTTACTTCTGGGTGAAAGAATAATCAATTTATGTAAACAAGTTACGTAAATAAATTATTATTCATCCAGATCTTTTTGGAACCTTAATCTAATATTTAAATTACATTCGATCAAAATGAAATTTCAACCACAGTCTAATTACAACGTGGTAGGATTTATAGTAATTTTTATTTGATTTTCTAAAATAAACATTTATCAGGTACAAATTGATCTAAAAATAGATAAATTAAATTTACCTCGTTAATTGTGCATCAAAATTCTCAATATCCACATGGAATCAACATATTTTTTTGATAATTATGGTAATTTCAAACTTAATTTTCGTTACCAAAATCCAGTGTCATCTTGTCGGTGTACATATGTCCGAAAATAGTACCGACATAGAACAATGTAAATCTTTGAATTTTTTTTTTTTTGCAGATATGCTAGACTTATAACTTTATACTTGGTATTAATTTGAGGCATCACAGTCAATAGCCGGTGGTGGGATCTGAAATAACCATTTTAAACCCAAATTTATATTTTGGAGCCCAAGATTTGTATTTTGGAACCCAAATTATTAAAAGCGTAGTCGATATAATATTTTGGAACACATTTATATTTTGGAGCTCAAATTTATATTTTGGAGTCTAAATTTGTATAGAGCTCAAGTTTATATTTTGGAGTCCAATATATATATTTTGGAGCCAAATATTAAAAGTCCAGTTAATATTTTTAAACCCTAATGATAGTATTTTGGAGTCCAATGTTTATATTTTAGAGCCCAATATTTATATTTTGAAGTCTAATCACCTGTTACCGTCGATCGCCGTCACCGGTCGCCGCTACAATTCACCGCCACACCCTACTTTGTACCGTCATGGGACATCTAAAGTGGCGCCACACAAGGGCATGCACCACCTTTGCTGCCAATTTATTACACTTACTGCACTTCTCCTTCATCAATTATTACACTTCTGAATAAAATCATAATGCTAGTCAACAATGGAGATGCTCAAACAACGGTCTCAATAAAAGAGAATTTTCTTCACTATTTACACGTGCCTCAAATCCTAATGCTAGTCATTGTAGGGTGTTAATTGACAATATCTTTCCTTTATTGGAATTCTCATGATGGAGTGTCACGCCAATGATTCCATGGCAGTGATTGTCAGTTGAGAGACTACTACCATCTCCTTATGTTATAACCATAGGGGGATGAGGTATGAGGTTGTTTCTAAGACTACAATCTTAGAAATTCCAATGACCATATGTGAGTGGGGATTGTTTCTATATAAAACCCATTAAATTCTTCCTTAAAACCCCTTACATGCACAAAATTTGTGGTAGATCACAGACACTCTTGTTGCTTCTTTTGAAGAGCATATTACTAAGGAGTCAAAGATTTGGAGCATGAGAAACAAAGTGACTCGCCATCTCTCTAGACCTCCATAGATAATAATATAAGATTATAGGTAAGCTTCCGCTCTCTCTAAAGGTGTTTGATCCTTTATCTACATAGAGAAATCTTAGGATACTTGATCAACCATGTTGTTGGCTGGTGGGATATAGAGAGAAAAATTATTAATTATATGTGACCAATTAATGACACCAATAATCTTGTTAAGCAAACATGCTATCAATGGAGAAAACATGGTGGGCCAGACAATAACTATGTAATTATATATGTTCGTGCTACATGAGAAGAATGTACTGTGATGTCAATAAAGGACCATCAAGAAGAGGCTCTCACGCTTGTGCAAGAAGGAATCTTTCAGAAGTGTGAGAAGCATTTCTATTAGAACAGCTAGAGGGTTCCAAAGGCAAAATGTACTTCACGAGAAACTTGTCATCTTGTATTATAAGAGCAAAAAGAATAAGTAAAATTGGAGATCACTCTATTCCAAATGTAGATGTAAGTTAAATTATTCTGAAATAAATAAAGTTAATTCTATTCTAACCCAATTTAACTCTAAATTAGCCCTCTATGTTGAAGAAGTCGTGTATAAAAAAATCATTACTTTCATATTTTCAAATAGAGTTGAGTAGGATTCTAGATGACTTTTGTAAAAAAAATTCAATCTCATGTTGATTGCGATTTATATACTTGACTTACAACAAAGAGTTGGCCTAAATTGAATAGTCAAACAGATCACACTTTGATGACCAAGTCAACAATATGATTAAAAGAATGACACGTAAAAGATATATGCATGTTTTTTGAGATGGAATATTGAAAGAAATTAATTGGAACTTGAACCTCATGGTGGCCTTACTCTAGAGAATGACTTGGCTAAAAAAAATAACTTCTGATATGGGGACTAAGTTCATGCTTGGAATTAAATATGCGACTTGAAATTAGATAAAAATTTAATAATCTTTAGACTCAGAACCATTGGCATCTTTTTTCTCTACATTAAATATAATCACTTCAATTAATAAGTTCAACTCAATATAGAAAATCATGACTGAAATCAAATTAAACTTGTTAGGATACGGTTTCAAATGATGACAATGACATCATTTTGAGAGTAATATTATGAAAATGTTATCCATACACTGGTAATATGCAGTGAGCTAAAAGATATAACATAATACGTAGGGGTTCTTGGGGGATGACTGACACTATAATATTTTTTATTATATAAAAAAAATCCAATGGTGAAGATTGGCTCTATTATTGAAAGTTTTTTTTTAAATGACTATTTCATCTTTTATCTTACTAGTGGTTTTATAAAATAGGAAATAAACTTTAATTATATATATATAATAAATGTGTATTTAAATACAATAAGGTGTAAAATCATAAAGAAGATATATACATTTGATTTGAACTATTTATCTTCAAGTATATAGTCTCCTCTAAATTAGTTGGCTGTGACTAATCAAACTTAACTCTATAAAATTCATGAGAAACACTTTCTACCCATGAAATGGGTAGAATGTCACCTAGGTGTGCAATCTGATTAATCGAGTGCTCGAGCGCCATATGTCAACAAGACGGAGGGTTCGACATCTGACTAATCAAGTGGCACACCTAACAACACTTTTACGAAAGTGTTTCTCAAAATGCACATGGACATATAATGACATGTATTATCACGTCACTAGTTGTTGTCAAGTCTCCACTATTAACATCTCTTCACTACTGTTGTCACCACTACCAGCGTAATTGATGGTTTCCAATCATTGTTATTTGTCGTTGTCATTACTGCCATTATTACTAACCGTCATCAATCACTATTATCTACAGTCACTCTTGTGCCATGATTATGTCTACATGAGATGTGACATAGTTAAATTAGATTGATTGTCCTTCCATTCAAGTGATAAATATTTCTCACTAAAAAATAAATAAGGCTCATTTTTAATAGAGATTACTTCATCACAAGTTATTACTTTTTTGGTGAATTAATCACATAAAAGTATGCCTATAAATTAAGGCAGTGTTTGGAACTGATTTTGAAAAAAAATTAAAATTAAAAATTTGTGAAAAGACCAGTGGTATTCCCAAATGACTCAAGGTTCTCCTCGGCTTTGGTGCCTCCAAAATTTGTCACGAGGAGTGAGAAAGACTGATGTCGCGCTCGTTGGAAAAGCGGGTGTAACCCAGCTTTTAAGCCTCAGTTTGGTAACGAGTTAACTTAAAGTTAACTCAAAATTAACTCAGAGTTAACTCAAAATGCAGTTTGGTAACAAAAAAAAGTTAACTTAAGTGGGTTAGATTAAAAGTGGGTCAGATGTGAGTTAACTCACAATTTTCCAACTCACCTCTGCCACTTTGGAAAACGGTTAGGCTAGAGTTAACCTGGGTTAACCCAGAGTTAGGCCAAAAAGTACTTTGGAAAGTTAGAAATTTTAACTCGGGTTAAATTGGGTTAGGATAGATGTAAACTGGGTTAATCCGGGTTACTCTAACCCACCTCTGGAGGTGGAGTAG
The DNA here is from genome assembly GCA_014218235.1 of Colocasia esculenta. Classification (NCBI taxonomy): domain Eukaryota; kingdom Viridiplantae; phylum Streptophyta; class Magnoliopsida; order Alismatales; family Araceae; genus Colocasia; species Colocasia esculenta. The sequence continues at coordinate 19,982,554 of CM024760.1, read as the reverse complement.
AGTTAACCCAAAATAACTCTTTTTAAAATACACATTTGCCCTTGCTTTTTCAGGTGTATTTACACCTTTTCTGCATACGGCCCCCATTCCCATCCCTCCCCTTCTGCCACCCCCGTTTCGCTGGTACCCGGGCTGTGAGAGCGTGAGAGAGGGATTGCGATTCCTGGTCGTCTTCCTCCTCCAATCCTCCTCCGACTTCGATCCCCTGTCAACGGCTGGGAATCTGCTCCTGTCAACATCTGCTGTTGTGGATTCTGTGTTCGTCTCCCCTTCTCCCACCTCCGTCTACACCAAATCCGTGTTCGTCTTCCTCCTTCGACTTCGTTCGCCTGTGACGACAGGGAATCTTCTTTTGTGGAAATCGCCTTTGGTCTACTGCAAAACCTGCTGGGGTCACATGCTACTGGTGCTCACGAGCTTCTCTTTTCGCATGCAGGTCTTCCTACTCTGCTCTTCCTCCCTCGCTCTCCCTACCTGGCTCTAGGGTTCACGGCTCTGCAGAGCCTCCTTTGGTTCGACAACGCATCATACTTGTCTGTGATGCAATGACCGTGGTCACGGGGTGTTCAACTTTCCTTTCCCTAATTTTATTTCATGGTAGATGATCTATTTAAGCAGATGTTTGGTCTTCGGTGAAGTCTGCTGCACTGGCTATTAGCCACCTCTCTGTGGTAGTGTTGAAGGGCGTTGGTGCTCTGGTTCTTCATTCTGCCCTATTTCCCCTTCCTCTGTGGGTGTTCATTCGGCGGTATTCTTGTGTTCTTGAAGGCCGACAGTCTGGTATTTTTTCATTGTGCTCTATACTCGCCTCCTCTGTGGGCGTTCATCTCATTTTTTTTATATGTTATTGATTGTTTTTGTGGTATACCCCACTTCTCTTTGTTGTTCACTCTGTGTTTGGGGGGATTTGGTTTAGGTATATTTCTGTGTTTGCCAATTTTAAAACTGCCTTATGTGATAGTTTGATTATTATGTTAATGTGTTAATTTGTCAACTTCTAGCTCTCTTTATTAGGCTATGTTGAGATGTATACAGGTTATTTTTAGATTCTAGGCAGCTATTTATGATCTGTATGGATCTTGAGAAATTTTTTGTTATATACAGATAATTTTTGCTATATATGGGTAAATTGTCTCTCATCTATTTGATTATCCCATTATGTATTTGTCTTCATGGAAAATTTGCATCTGGATTTGGCAATCACATTTGCATTTTGAATCTACTGTTCATTTTGCTTGTGTTCATGGCTATTTGAGTCTTACTTGTTTTGTTTTTTTATCTCATCTGTTTGTTTATCCCATTATCTGTTTGTTTAGCATTATCTATCTATCCTATTTATGTACTGATTTCTCTTGCCATGAACGTGTTTTTATGTAGTTCTCCTGTCATCATTCCTCCTGCCATGATTTAGATACAAACATGTACATCCATCTTTGAGGTTTTTATGTAGTTGTAATCATGTACATCTTGTTGTTTCTCCTCCTACCATGAATGCGTAGTTCTATCTATCCTATTTATGTACAGGTACATTGTGTTTCTTTCACTGCCTAGTGTTTATAATGTAGTTCTCTCACTGCCTACATATATTATAACTTTCTACTACCTAGTGTTTATATGAATGTAGTTCTCCTGTCATTAACTGGTTTTTATGTAGTTCTAATAATGTAGATCTTGTTGTTTCTCCTCTAGCCATGAATGTGTGGTTCTATCTATCCTATTTATGTACTGGTACAATGTGTTTCTTTCACTGTCTAGTGTTTATAATGTATCTTTCACTGCCTAGATTTATTAATCTAGATACTGGTTCATAGTGTTTATATGAATGTAGTTTTGTAAAGACACATGTTTGGTTCACAGTATAATAAATATATAATTGTGGACCCATGTTTTAAGGTTTTGAAGTGCTTTTAGGGGTGAAGATTTGAAGGATGTCTCAGCTAGGTACTTCAACTAATTTGTGAATTTAATTTTTAATGTTTACCTTTCTTTAGTGATCATGTTTTTTAGAAAAAAATTTATATGAATTTAGAAAAGAATTTATTGCTCCACAACTACTCTAACTAATATATAACCACAATTAAGTGTGATATTATTTTTTTCATTTGTATTCAAACAGTAATTCTCCCTTTATTGATAAAAATGGAAGATGGGCAAACTAGTTAAGAATTAGATGTTAGAAAGGAAAATCATGCTCAAATTCTGCTCAAAACCTGCTCAATGCCAACAAAATTTTATTTAAGTTTGTTTGTCTGTCCATCTTTAAATCTTCAAATGTCATTTCTGAGTCTCTCTATTTTTCTGAGTTATCCTCTGACCAGTGTGTTTGTCTGTACAGTTACCACTTTCTGTTTGATAATTTTAAAATGTTAGCCATAACCTGTGAATTCATCAGCATCATCAATACCCAACTTTTGTACAGGTGGCTACGTGAACCATATTCCATCCCCATATTCTATCTTAAACTTAGATGAAAACAAGTGTGTATTAAGTTGATAGCAAGCACTAAACGAAGTTTGTAGCATCCAAATCATGTAAATTGAGGTTCTTTAATTTAAATTTCATTGATTTTCTGCCTATTTATTCATATAGTTTTAGAAAATGCGGAGAACTAGCCGAAATAGGTAATTGCTGTATGATGTCTCTTTGAGGTAAACGATGCTAGCAAACTTTCTGTGGTTTGAGTTCCTTAGAGTTGTCCTTTGCACGCCTGCTTTCATTTTCCTGTGCTTTCAAATGTTTTATCATCTCTAGCTACTTTAAAGTGCACATGTTGAGAATTTGTCAATTAGTGAAATCCATGAGGGATCTGTTGAGCAGTATTGATTCACCGGTTGGTCTTTATCTATTATGTAATATATTGGGCTGCAACACCAAAACCCTTGGTTGTAGAAGATAGCCATGTATAGTTGATGGTTAATGTTTCTTTGATGGATCATCACATGGAGAATTGCATAAAAATCTACCACTGGTCTAAGTGGCATATCTGAAAAGATCATAGGAGTTTAGACATCTATTAGTCCTATGATTCTGCAAACTTAAACTACCTAATGAGTTATTCTGCTCAAACTCGGAGTCTGCTTAAGCCTGCATCTCGTGGGTAAGTTGGCCACAACAGTTGGCTTAGGAAGTTGACTGTTTCAGAACTAGGAAAATGTTTTAAATGTTGATTTTGTCCATGTGAGGTGGAAATCAATGCCTAGCTCTCCTCACTGTTTATCTTGTGCTAGCCGCTATTATCTTTGACATCCAAGAATGAGACTACCTGGATGATAATCTACTTAAGTAACAAATGTGTAACTTATTTGTTACATAACTTCTTCCTGTTATGCGACTTCTTTAGACTTTTCTCTCTTATGTCTGTTTAAGATTTTATTTGGATTCTTCTAAATTGTAACTGTAAAGAAACACAACTAATTAATTCATTCTCTATATATGTTCTAGAATGCAGAAAGGCACCAAATATAACTTGAAACAAACACCCAAAGTAACCACACAACCACCTTGGAATTCTAATCATCCAGATCTCATGTTTGTTTTGCAGACAAACACCTCCAATAATTATGCAACATGTCTAAATCCACAAACCCAACTATGGAAATCTAAATCAAATTTTAGGTGTTCTTGGATCTGATGGAGACCCCAGAACATAATGTCACATCCTATTTAGTAGAGTATTTTTATCATGTTCTGTAAACATCCATTGCAAGCCAGGTCCACCCTAGGAAGCCTTGATCTATGTATTTCACTAAAGTGGGGTTAGCTTGTTCTTCTTATACTTTGTTCAAGCATCCTCTCAAGACCTGTCTCAATTTTATTTTTACCTTTGTTTGTTTAAGATATTATGTTGATGATCATATCTATTTTTAAACAACAAAATAGGTATATATGGACCATCGATATGGATCAAAAGCTTATACGTCTACTTAGGGAGGAGTTAGTAAGTGGTGATTTTGTCCCGAACCATGCCTGGCAGTTTATAGTTGAGACATTCATTGACCAATATGAGGTCAATGCAACTATTTGTCAATTACAAAGTAGACTGATTTTTTACAAAAGTATTTACCTGATCACTAAAGACCTGCTAGAAAATGGAGGTTTCAAGTGGGATAAAGGCTCCAATCAAGTGGTCGGAAATGACATTTCATGGAATGCCTATGTTGAGGTTTGTGACTGCCACCTAATGTAGGTTAAAATGCCCCAAATTATATCATTGTACCTTATTTTTTTCATATTCCCTTTGCAGTTCAATCCGTTGGTGTTGTCGTTAAAGGAGAGAAGCTTACCTTTCCTCAATGACATAATTCAATTATTTAGTGAGTGGGAGGGTCCTTCTTGAACTATTGTGAATCACATAATTGTTGTTGTACGTGAACTTAGTAGTTCTTGGACCACCATGTTCGTGTTCATGTGTTTTAGAAAACTCTCATGTTAGAACTTCGTATAAGCATAATTTTCGTTGTCTGTTAATCTACTGACAGTCCATTGTGCATATGTTTAGATGAGATTGGGACCCGTCCCTCCTCCAAGCCGCGTATCTCTAATTGGTCTTTCAGACAAGACAAGATTTTATTAGACGTATTGACTGATGAATACCTTAGAAACTATGCACACCAAGGGACTTTTAAAAACCATGTGTTCAATGATATTTTGGAGCGCTTTATTCGAGAGGCGGGGGTTAAAAGACAGATTAGTCATTTGCTTTAATGTTGGAAAAATTTAAAGAAGTTATATCATGCATATGAATCGTTGCGCACGAGAAGTGGTTGGGGGTGGGATGAACAAAGATATGTTCCGATTGCCCCGGATGAGGAGAGTATCCAAGCAGCTATAGAGGTAAGGTCTCATTTATAATATTAAATTTTACAGTTTATTGGTAAAATGTTTAGTTACCCAACATTAATCTTTATCCAATGCTACAGACAAATGCAGATCTCGGGAAACTTATTGACAAATGCAGATCTCGCGAAACTTATTGTCGGGTTCGAAGGAGCGGCTGCAGATATGACCGTCCTTAGACGAGCCATCGACGTAGGTGGTTTTAAAGTACCACAAGGTATGACAATACCATATCGTTCTCATGTACTACAAACATACTAACTGATAAGGCTCCTGACTAACCCATTCTTTGTTTAATAATAGGAAGAATATAATCTACACAAAGTAGTGGGGGGAACTCTCAACAGTGATGGATGGGAAATGGTCCAATACTTGTTCAATGAAGAATTTGGGTTGACTTGGCCACTATATTACTTCTATCACCATTTTACTTTCTACAAAACTTATTATCTCATTACTGAGAACCTAATTAATGTTGCCGGGTTCCAATGGGATGAGAATTCTACGCAAATAATTGCATCTGATCTAGTTTGGCAGCAATATTTTGAGGTTGCATTCTTCCACCTCTATCTTAACTCGGTTAGTAAATGATGTTCCTTGTATATTTCTAACTGCATAATTGTGTTGCAGTTAAACCCTCTGGCTGTGTGGTTCAAAGGGCGAGCACTCACCATCCGTTCTGATCTCATACGCTTGTTTAGAGAATGGCTAGCATTGTAACCTTATTACTTGTATGATTAGTATATGTTGTGGTTGGATCCATGTTAAGTTATCTTTTCACGTGCTTTATTATTCTACGTTTATGCTATCATATTAGTGTTGTTTCTCAAATCCTTAATCACATGTAATAGTGAATTGTTGTACTTCTATATTTGGTTATTTTTAGACTTAACAAAGTTTTCTTATATCATGCAAATGATGATTATATGCAGGTGTTCCGATTCTAACCCACATATTTTATAAATGACAAGTTATCCTCATACTATAATATGTTTGTCAATACCTGCATTATATTTGGTAGGATGACATGAATGATGCAACCCCACATATGTGCATGCATTTACAAATGTATGATAGTAGTGTAGCAGGTGACTTCATTTGTGACAATCTGTGGGCACTGGGCAATGATGAGTGAATTGTTTTATCCAATTCAACAGTTGGATGGTCAAATAGGCAACCCTGTTGAAAATGCGGATTTGAAATTCTGAGCCCCAAAAAACAACAAACTTAAACTCTCACTTTCAGGATTTTTTGTATAGGAACTCACATACTCTATGGTTATGTTAAAGGAAAAATCGTTGACACAGGTAATCAATTAATGTTATTATACATCAATTTTCATTTTATTCTTGTTGGTTACATGTATTGATGGTTCTTTTTACAATTGCAGGTTTGTATTGATGTTCAATGGGGAGACAAGAATTAAATGGAAGGCTTATAAGAGACAGCATGTTCTTATGTTTTGTATATCATGGGCGGATTGTGACTCTTGTTGTACATTCAGACTCGTGATAATGTAAATTGATGTAAAAAAATTTACTTCTATTATATATATGATGATTTGTGGTAATGTTGTGGTTGGTATGTTTGAAAGATGTAGATTGATTTTAAGATTTTATATTGTCGCAGTTGTGTTAAATTTACAGGGTTTAAATGACGTAAAACAGAGGAAATGCTGTCCGTTTGTTTCTAGAAAATTATAAATATTTTATTTAATTTTAAACTTGCAAAGTTAATTTTTTGAAAAAAAATGAACATATGGTTGACGTTTTTTCCAAATTTGTGATAGTAGAATGTGATAGTAGAATAAGTCATGCGTAATTGTGCAAATCGAGAAGGATCTATTATGTAAACGTGTTTAATTTAAATTATTAACAAAATATTTATCCAAAAAGAAAATAATAATGAATAAAATATATGATAATATATATAAAAATATACGAGAAATGATATAATAATAATATGGTAGCATAAATTATTATAACTTGAATATGATGTTAGCATATAGTGTTAATAAATTTAATGTTAAATATTATATTATAAGTCATAAAATTATTATATTTCACAATAAAATTAATATGATGATAGTATATAGTGTAGTCATCATATCATTTATTTAATGATCATGTGCATGTACATAGGAAAATATAGATATATGTGATAATTTATAACAGAAGTATGGTAGCATAACATATAACAAAAATAAGATAACATAAAATATAATATAATAAATATCATGGTACCATATAGTATAGAAAATTAAATGATGAAAATTATATTTCATATTCTCATTATATCTCATAATAAATTTAATATGATAGTAGTAATTACATAGCACAAGATAGATGGTAGCACATAGTATAATAAAAAAATAATAAAGAAAAGTAATGGAGGGTAGAGGATAAGAGTATTTTAGGAAAGACAACACAAAAGTAGAGGGTTAACCCACTTTAGCCTACCCAAATCACAAAAATGTAAAGTGAGTTAACCCACTTTAACCCCGAGATTAACTTTTGCATTACCAAAGCAAACTGTATTTAACCCGGTGTAAAGTTATGCCTGAGGTTGAGTTGGGTTAACTCTAACCTTTTTCCAAAGTGGCAAAGGTGGATTGGAGTTAACCTATTGAGTTAACTATTTTTTTGTCCTGACGGTACACAACATTAATTGTTACTTTCTCTTTTCTCAACATAATATTAATTACTACTTACTCTTTTCAAGTCACTTTTTGATATGAAAGTGGGTTAACTCACTTTATCTTACGAAAGGAATCAAGAAAAAGTGAGTTAACTCATTGTAATTAAACTAGGTTAACTACACAAGAAAATAAACTAAAAAGTGAGTTAACCTTGTATAACTTTAATCATGAGTTGGAATTATCTCTAACCCTAACTCATTGTCAAATAGAGGCTAAAAGATTTTTGATCGAGTGGAGAGAGACAGAAGCAAGGGAGGCGTTTCAAGAATTTTTTCATTTGATTTTTTTTTTTTAATTTGTACACCTCGTCGTCCGTACACAAAAATTGCCTATGACGAGGTGAAATCGCTGCTTTACAAGACTTGGTACGAAAACGGGCTTTTTGAGAATTTTAACTTTAAGAAACGCACATACAAACGATGCCTAAATAGTAAAGTATATTCTTAACTAAATCCAACTGTATTGATTGCATTTAAATAAAAAAAGAGTGTAAGTTCATTTATAATCTTGGATCCACGTATTTATGAATATATTTACTTGTATATTGTTTTATACAACATAAAGAAAAATTTATAAATATAATTTATTTAAGATCATGACAATATATAGCTTTATAGAACATGGACAAATAGACCCCGAGCAAATGCTTCATGTTTTTCAGAAAGAGTATAAATATGATATAAATATCTAATCTACTTTCTATTTAATCAACATTAAATCTGAAAATTCTAAACACCATTTTACTAATAAACTAATTCAAGACTCGACCATCCACAAAATTACGGGACATAATAGACATATGTTGACTAGTAATTATCACTAATTTGAAGTTATTAGATAATCATATTTATATTTTTAAACTTAATTTGCTCATCAAATAAAATATTCTACTAATATTATTAATTTTAAATCTATGAACTAATATCTTGGTGGTAGTGATGGCAATGGAGTGGTGCCGGGTGGGTTTAAATTAAGTTATAAAATTCCTAAATTCAAAGAAAAATATTTAAATCTCAACTGACAAAGTGAAATAGTTAATTAATCGATGTCAGAAATGGCTAGGTGCGGACCCCTCACCTAACATAGTTACTTAGTAGATGCAGAGTCTGCACTCCCAACTAATCTCACGTTAATCGAATAAATATTTTAGTCTATAGTCGTATTCAAAAAACTCAATATCTAAATATTCTTTCCAACTTTGTAATTCGAGTAAGATTTTGAAATTAAAATAAAACACGGTTTCCAAGTAGTTTTGTTTAAAGCCTTTCTTATTAAATACATAATAGAATAGAAAGTAGTAAAAACAAGAAGATATAAGCATGTGGTGGTCCATGCAAGTGCAAATGCTGCCACTTCAACTTTCTCTCTCTCTCTCTCTCTCTCTCTCTCTCTCTCTCTCTCTCTGCACCGGCCGTTCTTTGGGAGCGTCCAGGGCTTTATTCCCTCCTCTTCTTTGATTCCATCTGGTTTCTTCCCCTCCTACCTCCGCCATAGCTTGCTCGCCGCGTTCGATCTGCGTCTGCAGCTCCCTGCCACTTCTGCTTGATCAAACTGGGCTCCTGCGCCCTGCGCGTTAACTCCAGATCCATGTTCGTCTGCGCGCCATGGACCCGACTCTGAAGCAACCCACTTTCCCAGTTGACGAAGAAGACGAATGGGGTATGGATTCCTCCTCCTCCTCCTCCTTATCATCATCTTCGTTATCACCACCACCACCAGCGGCGGCTATCGCCGCCGTCATCAGTGCCATCATGTCCTTACCTTTTGCTTCTGTCTATGGTTTTCTTTCTCTCCTCTGGCGTCCTAGATTTTTTAGTAGATTCTGGGTGTTGCGATTTTTTTACAGGTTGTTATGTGTATTCAGGAACCTCCGCGTGTTCTTCTTGAGGAGATTGATTATTTGTTTCGCCCTTTTTTTGTTTATGTCGCTCTTTATGTGGTGAACAGACAGTTTTATGTAGACTTCTTGATATTGGATTTTGGAACTGAAATGAGGTGCGGCTGCTTCGCTGCTTTATGTTTTTTATGTTCCGATGCTCGATTTTTGTATATTTTCTGTATAATCTTTTTCTATTTCACCATTTCCTGTTTTCTGGAGAAAAGCACATCTGTTATTTCTTGATGTTTGAACTTCTTATTCTTCTTATCCTCCTCCTCCTTCCTCTTTTGTATCTTCCGATGTTCTTTTCCACTTTAATTGGATATGTGGAAGGATCTAGCTATGTCGTTGGTCAAACAGAATGTTCAAAATATGTGACGATGCTGTTCTAATGTATCTTATGCACTGTCAGGAGCTGTAAGATCGTCGATGAGGCCCACGATTCTTGATTTCGTAGGTATTTAGTATTTGGTGAGTGCTATGTGCTTTGATTGATTTTGTGTGTTTCGAGTGAGAAGTCCTTAGGGATATGCCAGGAGCTAGTGTAAAGCGTATGCGGCAATTTCGTGTCAACAAAATTTCCAACAAAGCCGCAAGTTAACACTGAGATTTACGGCTGGGGTGGGGAGGTGGGGTGGGTGGAAAGTAATCCTTTAAGCTTTGAATTTTTCGATGAGATTATTACTCACTAGGTTAGAGAGATTTTAGTAGTGGTGTTTCTTAGATGATTATTACAGAATGGTAGTCTAAGGGGACAAGTTACTGATACATAAACACAAGAAAGCGGCATTATCGAGACATGAAATAGCGTAAACAAGAAACAATGCTATTACATGAAAAGAGTTGTATATTAAGGTTGAAGGCTTTTCATCACCATATGACAATGTCTGACACCTGAGTTGTAATTACCAGGCTCTTCAGTTATAGACCTCTGCTATGTTTGATATGCAATTGAACTGTTCCAACAGGAACTATAAGTATCCTTGCTACTATTGTAACCATGTTCCGTCATGCCGTTCATTTGAAAGTTTTCCCCGCTTTTTAATGGCTAACAAGCTTAAGGGAATTTTGAAGGCCCTTTCCCCAATCAAAGTTTTTCTACCAGATATAGGCACCATGCTGTAGAGGATTTGGATATCATGGCAGCTGGTCTGAAAGTTTACTACGCTTGACCAGACAAGGATGTTCTGTTGACCATGCACTTAGCAAAATTTTATTTAGAAAATCCTGGATTTATAATGCATGGATTATCATGTTGTTGCTGATGTGTGTTTTCCTCCAGACTTTGTGAATCCTATTATTTAGTGGAGGTGACTGCTGATTTTGATTTCTTCAAACTCAGGACTTACTGATTTTGTACATTCCCATAGTTGTCAAGGCGTCAAGGCGACCAAGACGTAGTTGGAGTCTCGGATCGCCTAAGCGTTTAGGCTCCCGCCTAAGCGGTGCCTAGGCGTTTAGGATGGAACCAAGTATGAGCTGCTTTCAAGTGTCCCTCTTATATGATATTTATATCTCTATTCTCTAAAAATATATATGATGATGATGATTCAATAAAAAATATCATAATATGACAGACATAAAGACATTGACATATCATAATATGGTAGATATATTATTAAAATAATACATAAATTTGAGAAATATAGATAATAGCTATGTATCACAAAAAAAACTTGCGAAAAAAATAAAATGTCACAACAAAAAGGTCAAAATTATTTGAAAGCAACAAAAATTAAATTACAAGTAAACAAACTCACATTATACATCATAAAGTCATAAAAAATTTTAATTGACATCTTCAAATAAATAAACACACTAAATAAGAACAAGAAGTGCAAATATCATTCTATTATCAGAAAACTAATTTCCAATTTTTAAAACAAACCAGTAAATACACATACATGTAAATATATTAAATAAAAATAAGAAGTGCAATATCTTAACACACTTAAAACAAGTAAAAATTAAATGAGTCCATCACATAATCTCACAATATGTCTAAAAATTGAAAAGAAACTAGAAAATGACAATTCTCATGAGTTTGGGTGATGATAGTTTTGGTTTGACCAAATCTTAAGAGGTCTCGGACAGATTAAGTGTTGTTAGTGAGAGTGGATCCATTGGAGAAGTCACATGTACGTTTGACTTTTTTCACCGGATTTTAAATTTTTAATATTTCATGTGATTTATTTGAATTATGAAATTTTTAGTTAACCCAAATTATGAGGGATTAAAAAGACGTTATTTTGATGGAATCACCAAAATCACAATTTTCTTATTGGATGAGAGAGTTGACTTTTTATTGGTAAGAGATATGATTTTTTTGATATTTTTATTACATTCAAATAGGAGGGAGGATACTTTCTTATTTACATGTAATATCTTAAGTAAATGAAATTACAAATACTAACATTTACTTTTTCCTAAAATCGGGCTGGACTCAGTCCCCGGCAAGGTTACCACGGGCTGAATTAGATACCTGAAAATCGACCCGGATCCACTGTCTAAGCGGGATATTGCGGATCCCTAATGGGTCTAGGTGCGCCCAAGCGTGCCTGGCGTGCGCCTTGGGGCGCCTTTTTTACTCTTAAAAAGGTGGGGTGTTTTTAAACGGCTAAGGAAGCGCCTTAGAGCTTAAGCGGCGCCTAGGCGTCTACCTTGACAACTATGTACATTCCTTGGAAAGGTTAGAACATTTTAAATAGGAAATACTTATGCAGTGTCAAGGTTCCATCATATGACAGAATACCCAACAGCGCTTCCACAAGGTGTTGATGTCATCTCAGATTTTAAGGAACCTAAACAGGATTTTTCTGTGGGAGCTGACATGTGCCTATCAGCCTATGTCAATTTGTAGTGTGGAAAATGAAAAGGAAGAGACGCACTTCTCCATCTTTATTACCTATTGGCTAGTTTTCTTTATTATAATCTAGTGTAATAATCTACCTAGTCAGATGATCTCCAAAAGGAGTTAAATTCCATGTTGAGAAATGAATAGGAAGATTTATTTACTGCTTCAGAATTGGAGCATCAACTTGTCCACATTTATTTTGTTTTGGAAAATTCTCGACTGCTATCATGTGGTTGTTCTTTTTGGCCTGATCTTACATTTCAAATTGAATGTCATCTCCTTAGCAAAACCAGTGTCTTTGAATATCCACAAATTTTTGTGAATGTGGACACTGATTAGCAGGCATATATTTTTAAAGTGGTGCTCCCAATTTTCCTTTTTCACTACAAATTTCTTAGAAGATTAGATTTGTATAATTATCTTGTGAAGAAAGTTGGAATACCTGAGCTAATAAAATATGTTCAGTACATTTAGAAGAGTGGGTGTGGAAAAGTGCTTGATGGGAATATTGCCAATGGGCGTGGAGTATAGTCTTTATGAATTCAACATTAATTTCTTGTTCTGCAGGATGATGCATGTTGCCCGATCCATTGGTTGCCTTGGATGCAGTTAAGTCTGTGAAGAGGATGAATGTTGTTTATCTCAGGGTCCATGTGTTGCTTCTCAGACCTGTACTACATTTTGGAAGTTATGGCTTTTGACTGAGACCTTGAAAATTATTTATTTGAGTTTCTGAATTGAAGCAATACACGAGCAGACTTTTGTGTAGGAGGGAGGGGCAACACTGTTCTATGGAATTTGAACTCTTAAGGAAAACATCACCACTTGTGTGGGCTATTTTCTGTATAGAGGAAACTTTTTGGAACATACTGCCACCATATCTTTTACATCCCCATTCTTTTTTATTGTCATTGTCTTATTTGAATTTAAGGTTCTATCTTTTCAAAGAAAAGTACAGTATTGTACAGATCAATGTTTTGAAAATTGGACTAATGATCGAACTGGAGAAGCCTTTGATCTAATCTATTTTGGTTTGACTACTTAAAACAGTTTGGGTCGGACTGGTTTATTATTTTATTTTACCTAAATACATCTATATTATGCATACTTATATTTATTTTTAATACAATCATTGTTATGACACGCTGATGTTTAATTTTATAATTAAGTGATTGACTTTCATATTGTTAAGAAGATATAGTAATTGACATTGAACTGGGCTGGACCGGTGTAAAATTACAATTCTTAGCTCTAGTCCACCCGGTTTCTATAATTGTCTGGTTTTTTTGATGAACCAGACTGAAAGAATAGCTCCTGGTTCCGGTCTTTTTTCTGGTTGGACTAACCAATCCAGTCTGGATTTTAAGACAGTGGTGTATAATGTGGATGGAAGGTTTCCCTGCTGCATGGTGAGAGGCAAGGTAATATCTGCATATGAGTCAAAGACTCAAAGGTTCAGCGGACTTGTTCAGTGTTATGAACTTGATTAGTTCATGGAAGATTGGAACTAACCGCTGCCTCATGTTCCATTCTTAATCAATTTTGAGTACGCAAAATAATTTAATCCGTAGGATTTGTTATTGGCCAAGTCATTACTGCAGCTTTAGAATCTGAGCTATTGGTTCTTGCAGTCTCTCTCTCTCTCTCTCTCTCTGAATACATGCGGCTTCTCTCTCTCTCTCTCTCTGAATACATGCAGGTAAAGTTAAAATTTCTCTCAATTGGTTGTTTTTGGGAATGTGCTGGTTGATGATCCCTGCCATAAAAATTAAAAATTAAATGTTATTGAGTATGAGATCACTTTGCTAGGTGGTTCGGATTCAGATAGATCCTTTGGCATGCGTTGCTCTAGTTAATGTCAGCACTATTGGTGTTTGTTCAGAGTTGGAGAATTCAAGTCAGTGGCCGCCAGGATTTGTGGTCCTTACATCATATGTGAAGAATGTCATGAAGCCTCTAGTTGATGGACACCGGGCTAGCTGGCAAGCAGAGAGGAGATATCTCTGAGAGATCCCATATTATGACTTATGAGTGGCTTTCTTTAACCTGATATATTACATGTTACATGTTTTAGATCGATTTATATATTGCCTGTGGCAGGTGAGAATAGGTCAAAGATGAAGAACCCAGTTATCATCTCTTCTCTTATCCAGCAAATCTTCAGTTTCATATTAAAAATACTGTGCAAGATAAACATCAGACGGACATATATAACGTTGATTCTTCCTATCTTCAGACACTGATGGGTTTGTGATCCCGAGTCTGTCCATTGGAGATCCTGAGCTCGGTAGCCAACATATGTCAGAAGTAGCAGACCCAAAACCTTCTTCCAAGGTGAGTATCTGACTTTCTTCTTTCCTTGTTTATATTGTTGTCGAAAAAGAGCTGTCGTTATAAATGATCTTGCCTAGATATTTCTTTTTTTGAAAATGAGTTTTCACGTATGGCAGCCCGTCAAGGAAGAGAAGATTTACTTGGGACCTCACGGCGCTCCACCCTCTCAGGCTAAGCAGCAAGATCATAGCCCCTCCTCTGGCCATAAAGTCCGCTTCAAGAATAAACTGAAGGAAGCAGATCGCAGGTTTGCTGGGTCAGGACGAGAAAACAAGGTGGAAACCCTGCGAGAGCTTGTGGGCGGCACGGCGACGAGCCTCACCATGTCGAAGAGCCTCCCCCGCGACTGGCTCGACCCACATTGCCACGAGTCTCAGTTTGAGAAGCATTCCCGCTGAGAGCAGTATCCCTTCTTCCCGTTTTTGTCATTGTCAAGAAAGAACTTAAATTACAGGACGGTACTGTAATTGTTAAGAAGGGTTATTATTTGCTTGATTTTGGATACTTGTTACTGACTGAGATAGCATGATGCTTAAGATGTTCCATTTTGCCACGGGCTCAGCTGGTGGTGTCATAGTCTGGTGCCCTTTTGAACATTATTATAATAACAATTGTTCTATGAATCATCTCAGCAGTTTTAACTCTATGAGACCTTTTCTTCTTCTTGTGGTGGTGGTCGTGGTGACTACTTGGTATTCTGATGGACGTAGCTATTTGTTGAAGGAGCATTATATTTCTTTGGCCGATGAAAGATGATGCCGTTGCTGAGTTTGTCGAAGTTGCATCTGTCCTGTGTCTTCTGCGGCTCACACTTGGGGAAGGAAGTTTCTTTCTTTTTTTTTTTTCTTTGTTTCTTTGTTTCTCCCACTTGGGATCCGTAATGTACCATTGAGTGCTATTTTTTTAATATCGTCATATATATGTTGATTTAAATTTTTGTAATGGACCATATTTCTAATTCTACATCTTTGTCGTCAATTTTATCACTCCGACCTTACCAGCGCTGAGGTAATGTTTAACTCATTTGTGAAATGTCAATTATACTAATTGTTAGGGTTGTCAACTATCCATTTAACTGACCCATGTATGATTGATTCCTTTGACTTATCTAAGTTGCTTGCCAACTATGGTTTACCATACTGTTTGGATCGATCATACCGCATTTTTCATGGTAAGGTACGACACCGTACCGTACTATTGAGATACGGTGGGAAAAGAATTTGTTTGATTTTTTTTTTTTTAGTTTTATAACTTAATGAATATTTAAAATGAGTAAACTTCAAAAGAAAATGAGTAAAATATTAGAACATCACATAGAGAGGTTGAAAAATAAATTTTTTTTATTTAGTTATTTAAATCAACCGAACACAATCATTTAATGTTCATCTAATATTGAGGATACAATTATGAACTCTTACAAGTCAAATATAGTACTAATATCGTCGTCTTCATGTTACTCATCTATAGTACCTCAAAAAGGGTTAATACTCACCCAATATATACTTAAAAGGGTTAATACTCACCCAATACACACTTAATGGACCGCAAACCAAGTCCAACTCGTGGATGCAACTTAAAATAAGTTTCCATATCAGTTCCATCACGAATTGGGAAGAGAAATGTCCAAGTTGAGGAAAGATACACTCAAATTCGTGCCTAAAGATTTCCTAATTAAATTAGGCAACTAACAGCCCCTCTCTCTATAATAAAGTCTCTCTCTCTCTCTCTCTCTCTCTCTATGTCCGTACATCGAGATGTAAATTCTACTGTACTAATTTGCTCATACGTGCTTCCTAGCATTTCAAGTAGTGAAGATGAGGAGTATGCGTAATGATGAGATTAGTGCGGTCTGAACCGATCAGCACCAACTCCACTACAAACACGACCACCAACTCCAATGTGATTATTATATAATTTTATGATATGAACAATGTATTCTATTAAATCAACACCAAGAATTTGAAAACAGAAACAAAACTGTAACATCTTAAACTTTATAATAAAATATTAATATGACACTAAGAAATTAAAAAAGATAGTAATTATACGTAAGACAAGACCACTTATATAAAACATAATTATTTTTAATTTTAAAATATTTTTATATTATTAATATAATTCTGATACTATATTTGATTGTGTGTATTTCGACAAGATGACATTCAGTTCCAAAATAAAGTCAAATCTGAAGTCATCATAATTAATAAAAAAATGTACTGATTCTAAAATATAAATATCAGAAAATATTGATCCATAGATGTTGAAATTAAATCAACCTAATGGTTTATGAGATAATTTTTACTTGATGAAAATTAATTAAAAAATTAAACTAAAATAACTATAATTTGTATCATCTCTTAATTAGCTTATGTTTGAAATTTCATCTCAATTAGACATTGTTTAGACCCTTTAAATATACCAGATATGAGTAGGGAAGGAAAAAAATAATAATTCAACAGATTGGATCGTACCAATTCGCAGCGTATCGTGACGTGACGCCACCGTGCGAGCCCAAACATGGTTCGGTTCTCCCGTACCGCGACGATTTCCCGCAGTACGGCGAACCCTGTTGCCAAATGGGGAACTATCTTTTGGATGAAATCTTTACCATTAAAACCCAAAATTTGTGTTCCTGTTTCTGTTTTCCAACTTAAAATTGAAAATAAATGTGAAAGTAAACATATCTATTTTCATTTCCATCTCTGAAACTTTTTATATAAAGTGGAAACGGAAGGCTTTTGTTTTTGCTATCAACTAGCAAAAAAGGGAAAAATGAAATGATGGAACATAAAACGAGATCTTCTAGTAAGTGCAGGTAATGGTGCAATTTCTTGAACGAAAATATCCATCTTATAAAATTCTTACAACAGTTGGTGGCAAAGAATAAGAGTATCGGCAAATATTGTTGTAAAAACAGTGGGTATAAAAGATTTTACATGACAATAGAATATCCATAATCTATACAATGCAAACATAGGCAACGTTTGGTACTGATTTTCGAAATCCGAAAATCGACAAAAATTGATTTCTGTTCCGACGCGTCTTGGCCTCCCGCTTTTGCCTTGTCCTTACGAGCGTGGGCGACGAGGAGCCTCGACACCTGCGTCCGCAAAACGCTTGTGACACAAACCTTTTTTTATCAACCCCTCCTGCCGCGAAATCGGCAAAAATGGGGTTTCATCTGCTTTTCACCGAGGGAGAGAGACGACGCGCTTCTCTCCATCTCTCTCCACGCCACAAAATCGCCATCGGTGCGGAAGCCAAGCAAGACGGGTTCGTTTGAAACCGCTGGAGATTTGTCAAAGATTTTTTATCTCAAAATCTCCCCCCCCCCCACCCCACTTGTTACCAACGACTCCATAGTGACATTCAACAAGTTTGCATAAATCAACAGAGGCATCATTCCAAGAAAATAACAAAAGATAAGCAAAGTAGACATGCTGAAATATGAATAGGAATATATATATATATATATATATATATATATATATATATATATATATATATATGGAAGTAGTGGAGGCGTTTCAAAAGGAACTTGCCTTAGAGAAGATATTGCCCCCCACTACAGGTACGAAAAGAAAACAACGATCTTCTCCTAGGGTACAACCCCATCCAACGAGATGACAGTCGCACACTGTTGATCTCGTAAAACGAAAGCTATCTAATATTTATGAAATGATCTCTACTGAATGTAGGGCAAAAGAAGCATGCACCAAACACCGATGACGCAGAGGACAAGGCAGTTTCTAGCAGAGGGGAAGGCGCGGCACGTAGCGATGACGACGTCTGTGTCGAAGGCGAAGGCAAGATGCGACCAGAAAAGAGCAATTCCATGGTGGTGTTCATGGTGTTGCAGACGGAGACCGAGAGAGAGACCGTAAAGAATTTTCTTTGGGAAGAAGACTTGGTCCGCTTGGTTTCTTTTGTTGCCCAGTTGACGAGCCCAGAGGGGGGGGGGTGAATGGGTCCTTTTAAAAAATTATTTGATTAATACCTGTACTTAAAACATTCACACAAAGACGTTCTTCGATGAAGGTTAGTGAAAGTTAGAATAAACAACAAACACACACAGGAAATCAATCACAACACACAAAGTTTATCCTGGTTGGGACCTCCTCTCCTTAGGAGTCCTACGTCCAGTCCCTGAGCAATAACTCAGGATTCCACTAACTAGAGTACAGTCCCCCTATGGACACTACAACACCCAGCTCAACTGGTCTTCCTTCACACGAAGGGAACTACAACACCCTAGATGCCCCACCAAGTCTTCCTTCACTACAGAAGGGAAAAACAACACCCTGGATCTCCAGGTCTTCCTTCACAACAGAAGGGAAACAACCAGTAAACATTAAGCAGGAAAAGCAAGCCCCTAGATCAAGCTTTTGCAAGCAGTGATCTGAAGTTAATAGCCCTAAGAGCAAGAGATCTAATAATGCACTCTCCCAGAACTACACAGGCTCTCTTGGGATTTCTAATACAGCACAGAGAGCAGAGAGCTTGAGACAATTTCGAGTGGGATGCTTGGCTCTAGGATTCTCGCAGAAGATCTGAATTGCTTGCATTTAGTGCTTGTATAAGTTCTTTTGTCTCGTATTTATATCTCCAATTTGAAATGTATTCGTTGAAGTATCTGTTGTCTCTGGTTTAGTGGACGTTAGACTGAATGGTCCTTGGAAGCTTCCAGTCAACAATCTTTTATCCATTTATGCATGCAAAGGGATAGGATCTTCTGAACTGTCCTTTGGCTGCTACAGGGTCCAACATTGTATGACGAATGGTTGTCAGAGACCTGCATAAATTAAAGGCTAAAACAGTAGACAGCTAAGCTGTCTCTTGTTGTCAGACATCGTTGGTGTGAGTATTCACCAAAGTAGTAATGCTATTTTGCTGTTCTAAAAGATGCATAAAGAGTAAGCACGATAATGGACGATATCATCTGCATGCATGCAGAGATACGTTCAGTCTACATTAAATGTAAAGGTGTCAGAAGGATATGCGTGACGACTTTGACTATTCAATGCTTTGACCAATAGCAAATCGTTGTACATAAGAAGTCGATACATTCATGACTTATGAAATCGTTATGATCAAGTCAATTTAGCTAAATCGTTGTAAGACATAACCAAATCGTTATGTTTACTGAAGAAATCGTTGTGGAGAGAAAATCATTGTGTTCAGTGAATAAATCGTTATGAACACTTAGGAAATCGTTGCATGAAGCAAATCGTTGTGTTCAATGAAGGAATCGTTATGAACACTTAAGAAATCGTTGAATGAAGCAAATAGTTGTGTTCAATGAAGGAATCATTATAAACACTTAGGAAATCGTTGCATGAAACAAATCGTTGTGTTCAATGAAGGAATCGTTATGAGCACTTAGGAAATCGTTACATGAAGCAAGTCATTGTGTTCAGCAAAGAAATCGTTACGAACACTTAAGAAATCATTGCGGGAAGAAAATTGTTATGACGACTTAAGAAATCGTTACGATGAGCAAATCGTTATGAGAATGATTTCAGGTTTATGAGGAAATCGTTAAGGCACTTATGAAATCTTTACAGTTCTACTGAAATCGTTGAAGCATAAGGAAAGTCGATGTGGACTTAGAGAAATTTCATGTTGAACTTAATATTGCTTCAGAAGGGTAATACTTACCAAATTTGCTTGATTTTTCTGTAGTATTTCCTGTACTCAAGACTTATAGAATGTATGTTAGAAAACTTGAGAAGGTTTTGTTAATCACGTTTTGTTATTCACCAAAATCAATATGTAATTAATTAGAATTACATGAGAACAGAATGATCATCAAACATACTGATCATCATCTTTCTCTCTCCTTATAACAACCACCCACGCCCCACTACACACCGGTTCACATCTTCAGGGACAGGCGCGTCCCACAAGCCCTCCAAGCAAAAGAAAAAAATAGATTGGCAAAAGAGTAATGACCCAATAAGGCCCGCAGTCACCTCACACGCACACTGCCCGCCCAGCCCCGCTCGACCCGACGCGGCGGGCGGGCGCGCGTGTGTGGTCTTGGGCATACCTCCTTCTAGTCCCATAGGAACAAGTCCTTAGAACCACAAGGGCTTATAAAGGCCACTCCCTTACTTGTGTTTTCCAATATGGGACAAAACCCATAAACATATAAGGCACACTCTCCTACCAAACCTTTAGTTTCCCTAAAGCTTGTAGCCACCCTTCTTCTACCCAACATTCCCCCACAAACTCATGGTTTTCCAGGAGGAACACACACCAAGAGCGACACATATCGTGTTTTTAATAGAAGTACCTTTCGGGTTTAAACTTCTACTTGAGTATTCCAAATCCTTTCTTCACATAGTCGAAGTGAACTAAGTCTTGAACTTGACTCTTTTGGGTGAAGATAATCAATGGAAACAACATGATATAAACATAGATAACAATCTGCAGAGGTGGTGCTTTACGGCCATGCGCCCCTTCCTGTATCATAAGTGCATTTAGGAATAACCCAATCCCTTTAACTGCAGTCCCATAGTAGCACTCACTTAGGTGGGCTTCTCCAAGGATGCACTGCTCACATCCTACCTTACCAGGCTTGAACCCATTAAGAGTAAGTAACTCAACCTTAACTTGCAGCTATAGACACTAGTATTAGGATTACAGGGGTGGAATTCAGATACAAGGTATCTAGAATTTTTAGTGTCTTCCAATTCTCTCAACAATTTGTTGTTACCACATTGAATCTTCTTTGTAGGATCTCTATTCAGATAGGTTGGGTTACTACTGCAGGAGAACAATTAATGGATTTCAATCCCATCCCCATCCTAAATTTCAGGACTTGATTTTTATTAAGTCCTTTAGTTAGAGGATCTCTTGTGTTGTCCTTGGTACCAAAAAAATCCATAGCTATCACTCTCTGAGACACCAATCCTCTTACAAACTTTAGTCTGATTTGAATATGTCTCCTTTCTTTTTTATTGTACTTTGAACTTTGACCTTAGCAATCGTGGTCATATTTTCACAAAGGATAGAGACCGCAAGTATGGGCTTACTCATTAGGGGTAGTTTTGTAAGAAGTCCCTTAATCCATTCAGCCTCCATATCAATAATGTCCGAAGTACACAACTCAGCCTCAAAAGTAGACCGAGACAACATGGTTTGTTTAGTGGACCTCCAGGCCACTGCACCACCTCCCAGAGTAAAGACATACCCTGCTACACCATTACTCCATGAGTTTTTAGCAATCCAGCTTGCATCACTGTATCCTTCAAGGACTCCAGGGAATTTCCCAAAATGCAAGCTCAAGGAAACAGTACCCTTAAGGTATCTCAGTATCCTACCCAAGCCTTCCCAGTTAGTATGGTTAAGACAACTAGTGTATCTACTGAGTCTAGTCACTACATATGAAATGTCAGATCTAGTACAGTTTGCCAGATATATTAAGCTTCCTATAACTTGGGAATATCGTAATTGAGACACAAGTACACCACTTTTGTTCTTGTAGAAGACTTTAGAAGGATCATAGGGTGTACAGACAATTCTGCAATTTTGATAACCATATTTCTCTAATACTTTCTCAACATAGTGAGATTGAGAAATTGCTATCCCTTCAGTTGACTTAGTCAACTTCAGTTCAAGAATTATATTTGCCTCACCCATATCCTTCATTTCAAATCTACTACTTAAAATGATTTTGTCTCATTTACTAATCTCTTAGTGTTGCCAAAATTAGTATATCATCTACATATAGGCATAGAATTACACAATCATCACCTTTCACTTTATAGTAGACACATTTATCAAACTCATTTACTTTAAAGCCAAACGACATGATAGTTATGTCGAATTTTTCATGTCATTGCTTAGGGGCTTCAATCCATACAAGAATTTAACAAGTCTACAAACTTTACCTTCATTACCAGGGGCTACAAACCCTTCAGGCTGATCCATATAGATCTCTTCATCAAGATCACCATTAAGAAAGACGGTCTTAACATCCATCTGGTGGATAATCAGATCATATATGGAAGCCAAGACTATTAGCACCCTAATAGTAGTCATTCTGGTAACATGAGAATAGGTATCAAAATAATATATTCCCTCCATTTGTTTAACCCCTTAGCACCAACCTGACTTTAATTTTTCAATGGTTCCATCAGTTTTAACTTTTTCTTAAAAACCCATTTGCATCCAATAGTCTTAGATCCAGGAGGAGGATCAACTAACTCCCAAATGCCATTTGCAAGAATAGAGTCAACCTCACTCTTATGGCTTCCTTCCAATACTTTGCTTCAGGTGAAGCCATAACATCTCGAAAAGTAGGGGGGTCTTCTTCAATCTGGTATGTGACAAAGTCACTACCAAACTCCTTGAAGACCTTTTTCTTTACCCTCCTTGATTCTACTTCTTCATGATCACTAGTATCAGTGAGAGATCTGGATGCATCAGCCCCCACATTAGTCATTCTTTCCACATATTGTGGAATAGAATCAGATGTGGAAGCTACAGTCTCAGAATACAGTTGTTGAGGCAAATCAGTCTTCATGGGAAAGACATGTTCGAAGAATGTAGCATCATGAAACTCGACTATGGTGTTAACATCTATGCCAGGGATTTCTGATTTGATAACCAGAAACCTGTATGCATAGCTATTTTCAGCATAGCCTAAAAAGACTGCGTCAACTGTCTTAGGTCCCAGTTTCTTTCTCTTGTGTTCAGAGACAAGTACCTTAGCAAGGCACCCCTACACTTTGAGAAATTTCAAACTAGGTTTTCTATTTCTCCAAAGTTCAATTGGACTACTATCTTTATGTTTTAGGGGAACATGATTTAGAACAAGACAAGCTGTGTAGTGGTCCTCGTCGTTCAACCCGTAACCTAATAACGAGCCTGATCCGACTCCGCCTCCCGCGAATGAGGCGTAGCCTCGTAAGGGATACCATTCACAAGTCCGTAGTAATATAAAGGAAACTGCTCAATTATATATAAGATTTCCATCTCACAAATATTTATATAAAATATATATAGCCATTTCTCAACAGTAACCAGACACTAGTACAGAAAAGACCTGGGGCATACCCCGAGGTGTATAAAGAAAGAAAATTACACTGCTAGTGGTGCAGACCCAACCCCACTACGACGCTGCTCAGAACTAGACGAATGGCGAGAAGCCTCCTGCTCTCCCTCACCTGAAAAGAGTAGGGGTGAGCCTCACAAGTCACTAGCTCAGTAGGAAAACTCCCCCAAAAACCAAGCAAAACCAAACTCAAAAGTAGCAAAGCAGGAAGCTACGTTAGCTATTTATAGAACTAACTAAGCAGGATATTAAAGCTGTAAAAACTACTTACCACATGCTATTAGTTGAATCATCTCTAATAAATAAACGGCAAACCACAATCAGGTGTACATGCTAAAGTATAAAAACGCCAAACTCGGGCCACGAAGACTGGTTCGCGACACCAGCTACCGACCTGGACAAACCACACAGGACTACCTCTCAGTCTCGCAGCCACGGACTAAAGGTCCAACTACCGCTCTACTAGAACAAGCCAAGAAACTGTGGAGACAAACTAACACCACTCTTGCGGACCACACTGCCGTAGGCCCTGTCTGGCACCTTCAGGGACTCTGGCCTGAGCTCTCTAAAGTGAGGCACTAGAAAATAGGACTAGCTGGGCCCAGTATGTCTACTGATGTCTGTAACCCCCAACCACGAGCGCGCTACAAGCGACAAACACAAACTCTCACAAGTCGCTATCCCATGCCGTCTTTCCCTCAGCCGGACGTACAACTCTACACAAGAGTGAGGGTGTCCAGGAAGACGACACAGACCTCGACGGTACACAAGTACCGAGACAAGCCCCGAACACTCATGTGCCTGGCTCACACAAAACCTGGGCCTCCCAACTGAAGAGGTAACTATGGTAGGCGTTGTACTACTCGCCATGCACACACAAACCATGTGAACACCGTGTCAACCACATGAACTACACACTCCTCGAGCGCTACAGGTGCCAATGCACCGCTTACCATTGCCATGCACAACACAAATCGATAATCCAATAACGACATAACCATGCACAAGCATTCAGCCCTCGGGACCCTTAACACGACAGGGTCCTCAGTTGCCTTTTGAACGCGGCACCTCGACATGTCGCGTTCAGAAGCAGAACGCGACGGGTCGGGCTGTCGCGTTCAGAACGCGACACCCGAGTCTGTCGCCTTCACAGGTGAAACCCTAATCCGGGAACTCATCTCTGGATTTCCCACACAAACAACGTAAAACACTAATATAATCATTCAAACATGCTCTACACATCTCCCTAACATGGTATCTATAATTTATAATGCAAATAGTAATCTATACATGCATCACACGCAATCCACAACGCAAAACAGGGCGGAATCTCCCTACCTTCGCGAAGAACGTGAAGAAGGGCGATGCCCCAGTGTTTCCCCCGCTCCGTGCAACGTCCTCGCGGCGAGACCATGTCGAAAATGACCCCAAAATGTCGAATCGCCTCAAACTCCACCTCAAAACCTCCTCCCTGGCCGAGCAGAGCTTTCTGAGCTCTATTCGGCCGACCTCAACTAAAAACACCTCACAGTTGAGAACGCGACGCACCCTACTGTCGCGACAAGAAGGTAACGTAGGAGGCCGTCACCTTCCAACTGCCAACGTCAGCAAGTCCGCCCGGCGCACGACATGCGGCGGACATGCAGACGAAGACCTCAAACAGCGGTAACCAAAATGCGACACCTAGGGCCATAGCATTCAGGTCACGACGCCCAGCCCTGTCGCGTTCACAAACAGTGAACCAGCAGGTGCTTTGGCCTGAACTGCTGTTCCACAAAGCCTCGAAAACCTGTGTAAACACTTGTAACACACACTAATGGACCACACAATGGCCCAAAAACCACTAAGCCACGATCCGAACGGTCGATACGCTACAAGCTGTGTTCAAAACTTCCCCCCACATATACTTAGGTAGTCCTGAACTCTGCAGGAGAGAGTTGACCATGTCAATAAATATACGGTTCTTCCTTTCTGCTATCCCATTAGACTGAGGAGAATAAAGGGCTGTTGTTTCATGAATAATGCCATGTTCTTGGCAAAATTCAACAAACATACTAGAGGTGTATTCTCCTCCTCTGTCAGACCTTAACCTCTTAAGAACCTGACCAATTTGTGTTTCTGCTTCCTTCCTAAAGATGATGAACCTCTGTAAAGCCTCATCCTTAGACTTGAGCAAATATACATAACAATATCTACTACAGTCATCTATAAAGGTAATAAAATATTTTTTATGATCCCTAGTTAGCACACCATTAAACTCACAAATATCTGAATGCACTAGATTCAGAACCTTTGAATCTCTAACCACAGAATGAAAGGGTTTCCTAGGCTGTTTGGCCTGTACACAGATACCACAAATTTTTGTTTTATCAATAGCATGCTCAAGAATCAAATTCAAGTTGATCATACGTTTCAAAGAGTTGAAATTTAAATGGCGTAAACGTCCATGCCATAAATCAGATGAATCTGTAACATTAAAAGTAACTGGAACAGAAGTATCAACATCTAAGCATTCATTCATCACATGACTCACATGTTGCCCGACTAGCAAGCCCAGAGGGGGGGGGGGTGAATGGGATTCTTTAAAATTTGATTATCTAAAACCTGTTCACAAAAACGTTCACACAACAAGCACTTTGATGATTGTTAGCATTAGTGAAAAGTAAACAACAAACACAAAGTAAGCAATCACACTACATAAGATTTTATCCTGGTTCAGACCTCCTCTCCACAGGAGTCCTACGTCCAGTCCCTAAGCAACAACTCAGGATTCTACTACCCAAGGGTACAGCCCCCCTCAAGGACACTTACACACCCAGCCGCAGTTGGTCTTCTCTTCACAACCCGAAGAGGAAATACAACACCCTGGATCCCACCAGGTCTTCCTTCAACACGAAGGGAAACAAACACTCTGGAATGTGTTCAAGAAGACAAGCCCCTAGATCAAGCTTATAGAACAACGCTCAATCTGAAGCTAAGACTGAGAGGAAATGTTCTACAATGAGGAGCACTCTCAGTACACAAAAGCTCTCAAGGCTAACACCAAGAATGCAGAGAGCTATGAGCTACACAAAGCAAAAAGAGTGAAGCTTCGCTCTTTCAGATGCTCACAGAAGATTGTAAAAGATTGTTGTAAGCGCTATCTTGTTCTGGAGCAACAGTCTTCTATATATGTTTTCCATTTGAAAATTGAACGTTGAAGTAACCATTGTCTCTAAGTGTTGGTGTACGTTAGACTGTATGGACTTCAATAGATCTTTACGTACCATGCAAAGAGGAGATCTTCCTCGATGTCCTTTTCTCTTCCATTTGTCCAAGGTTGTATTGAGATGTGCTTGCAGAGACCTGCACACATTAAATGTTAAAACGTAGACAGTTAAGCTGTCTCTTGTTGTCAGTCAACGTTAGAGTGAGAATACATCAAGATAGAAATTTCCATTCTGTCTTTCCAAAAAGATATTACATGCAGGAGCATAAGAATAGAAAATATCTGGACATGCATCGTGCAGAGAAATGTACGGTTGTATTTAATGCTTGGATAACATAGAAATACGCGGGATGACTTTGACTTGTCAAGATATTCAAATATCAAGTCATTATAGCTCATGAAGTCGATATGAACATGACTTATAGAATTGTTGTAAATGAGTCATTGTTCATGTGAATCATTGCTCATTCGGAAACAAATCGTTGTACGCATAAATCGTTATGCATTCATAACCAAATCGTTATGAGCAAGTCGTTATGAGCAAATCGTTATAACCAAATCGTTATGGGCAAATCGTTATAACTAAATCGTTATGAGCAAATCGTTATAACTAAATCGTTGTAAGCAAATCGTTATGCTCACTTACGAAATCGTTGTGAGATTGAAATCGTTATACTCACTGACGAAATCGTTGTGAGATTGAAATCGTTATACTCACTTGTCGAATCGTTATGAGAGCAAATCATTATGCTCACTTATGAAATCGTTGTGAGATTGAAATCGTTATACTCACATGTCGAATCGTTATGAGAGCCAATCGTTATGCTCACTTACGAAATCGTTGTGAGATTGAAATCGATATGATCATCAAATCGCTAAGGCACAAAGTTGCTCTGTTGACTTATTGAATCGTTATGATGTTGAAGTCGTTATGCTCACTTAAAGAATCGTTATGAGATAGACTTCAATAGAATAGCGATGACTTATGAAATTGTTATAGAACCAAAAATCGATGTGGATGAGGAAATTGTTATGATTCTAAGGAAATCGTTACAATAACTAGAAAGTCTCTATGTACTTAGAATATTTCATGCTTTAAACTGTAAATGCTACAGAATGATTGTAGTACCCCGAAAAATTCCGTAATTTTAAAATATAGATAAATTGAAAATTTATCTATTAATAAATTCAAGTAGTTAAAAAGGTACGCATCATTATTGCATGCGTATAAACCCCTATAACAATTTCGTAAAAATAATAGTTATACTTTAAATAATGTTCTCTAATGGCCCATCATGAAATTTGGGCACAAAAAAATCGTTTAGACCAAGTTTAAAAATCTATGCGACTTATTAACATAATTAAGGAATAAGTCGGAGAACCTATTATCTTATGAGCTAAAGTGGATTATAAATTAAAATAAATGTATGAGTAGACTTTAAATAATATGGGTCGATAGCCCATTATGATATATGGACCAACGAACAATCTTGGCCCATGAATTAATTCTCTAATAAAAGGATAATTAAAAATCCATTAAGTAAAGTAAGTACATGGGTTGTACAATTAGGCTCATTTGAGTTATTGGGCCAAGAGTAAGAGCCCAAATGATGAATGTTAGAAATATTGGCATGAATAATATTTAATAAAATTAAAAATAGAAAATTAATTGAATAAGCATGATAAATATATTTAAATAAGAATAGAGGGTGAATAATTGGAATTAAATCAATACCCATTAAGTTAAATTAGTAATGTGTTTTATTAATGGTCCTAACATGTATTGTTAGGCCCAAAAATGAAGAGCCCATCATGAGATGGGAAGTAATTGGGCTAAATTCGTACCTAAAAATAGTGATAAATAGAAAAGGGTTAAGATAATGACTATTTTAACTCTTACTTATCTTAAAAAGAGTCCCCATCCCATCCTAACACATTACCCATGAAATCTAATCTCTTCCCAACCCTAATTAGGAGATAAAGGAGAGAAATTGGATGATAAATAAGAGAAATTCGGATTTAATAGGAAAATGAGAGTTTTAAGGTGAATGGACTCTTGTAGCAAGCCATAGACACCCCAATTCGACCCTATCACCCACTAGATCGTGGATGGAGCTCTAGGAGATGAGGGAGAAGGCTGAAGAACGAAGGAGCAAGAAGGGAGGAGCTTGGAAAGGAGGAATTTCATCTCGTTCTTCATCAAAAACCCTAGCTTTTCATTCTTGCAACGAAAGGTAGGCAATCTTTCAAGCTAAATTCGTGTAAAAATTATCCTAGGTAGACTTCATGAACCTCTTCAAAAACGCTCTCATCTCGTTCTATTTCGCTCGTCCAGTTGGGCAAATTAATTGCTTGAATCCCTGTTGTTACCATGAACCTGAATCCTCATGTTTGCTCTATACCCCCGCATGTACTTGTTCTCATGCCATGAGAAAATTCTCATATATACTACATCATATTAGCTTTCAAACGCCCCTAGTTTCGTTCTATTTCAATCTCCCATGAGGGAGAATTAATTCTTTGAATCTCTGTCAGATCCATGCACCCGACCCTTCATGATTGCTTTTGAACCTCGTGCATACTTAACTTCATACCATGATAAAATTCTCATAGATACTACATCTTGTTAGCTTTCGAACGCCCCTGGTTTAGAAATTTTTGATCATGTATCCATCATTAATTAATTCATTGAACCTTAACTGCGCATGTTTAGGTCATAGAAATGTCACACAATCAAAGCATACCTAAACCTTGTCTATTTTCAAATTAACTATACAAGTTGATATATCTATGTGTCTATTTTCATTTAAAATTGATTTCGTAATTTTTGGATCATCAGGCAATTTTATATTGAATTTACAAGTACCCTGTATCAAATAGGATCTGCCCTGAAAAAAATAGAAAAAAAGGGCCGGACCCTTCTGATATCGCGACGGCGCGACTCGCTGCGATATCATCCGGGTAGCGCCCTGCTGTCACGTCGCGTTGAGAACACGGCGGACAAAGCCGCCGTGATACCCACCTTGAACCGGGCCAGACCGGGCGGTTCGCTTGTCGCGCCCAGCCGCCTTGTCGCGACGGGTACCCCCGTCGCGTTAACAGAAAAACAGCCAAAATCTGAAATTGCTTATATACCCTTGCTCTACTTGCTAATTAGCCATTGTTTAGCCTTAATTAAACATTGTTATTAATAATTTGATCTGAATAAATATTAATGTGCAATAATTGCATGAATCTAATTAACTTAAAAGCTTTGTGCACAATCCATCATGCTCTTTTGATTTCATACACTTGCACACACTTAACCATCGTGTTGCCATTAAACCTTAGTAATTTACTCAATAATGTATCTGGTAATTAAGTGAAACTAATTACCTAATTTCTCTATTATTTAAATGACACATGTCTTCATTTTATTCGCGTGATTTGTACACTGTTACCGTTTTCCCTCGGCCTTCGAGCACTCGAGGCACGACGGACCCGTTTTCTACACACTTTCTCTTGACTTGGACCACCTCTCCATCGGGAATGCTCTCGACTGGACCAGAGACTCCTTGTCAAGGCCTCCGTAAGTCTTCTTGGCTTTGGCGCACGTCCATTGCCGACGAGCTGGTTGTACCCTTAAAACCCGTTACACCTTTAGGGATCAGTACGATCCAAACGACCTTAGTGAAGTTCTCTCTTATCTTGTGATCACACCGGACCATCTAGCCTGTGTTCGTAGCACGGCTAGTGGGGCAGATGTGACTTCTACGAGACTGCCGGTACCCGACCTGGTGCTGTGCAACTATTACTATCGTGGTTTATCGTTGTTTTATGATTGTACCCCTATCTCATCTACTATCCTTGTACTCTCATCTATTCACATTCACTCTACTATCTCGTATATTCATCTAGTACTCTCTTGAGACTCTTGAGCTGTTGTGGCTCCCATTGCTTGTACTATACATGACTGTCTAGCGCCATAATATGGGTCCTGTGACCCTACTAACTCGAATGCATACAGTGCAGGGCACGGAGAGTGTCCAAGGGGCTCCAATCTAGTCCTGGGGGCAGAGAGCCACTCGAAAATACCTGCAGGGGCTATTGACGGTGTTCTGCATTGCACCGGTTCTGACTATACTATTTTGGCTAGACATCTCTTTGTTATAATACTAGTCTGAGGAGTTCAGACGTACTGTACTATCATGAAACGGCTACTGTCCTAAAGTGACTATTTCCGTACTCGACTAGTGCACCGTGGTGCAACCATACACGTTATCTCATTACATGTTATCTCTTTACACGCTATCTCTTTACATGCAATCTCGTTACACGCTATCTTGATATACAAGCTATCTTGTTACACGCCACCTTGATACAAGCTATCCTATTACATGTCATTTTGATACACGCTATCTTGTTATATACTATCTTGTTACACGCTATCTCGTTATGTTGTCATCTAAGTTTTGAAATACTCTTGAGAAATGTATTATCGTTCACTTGTTATCTTGTATTATTACTCTTGACTATACATGATCGTTCTCTCTAGTTAACCTTCGTTACAAGACATTAATCACTTAAAGCATGCTTGTTTACACGAGATATTAAGTCCTACTGAGCGTTATCGCTCACCCTTCATTATTGTTATTGGTTTTCAAGTAAGTCAAGTGATGACCTTACACACAAAACGGGATTGGACTGGAGTGATGAGCGTCCTGGAGTCATAGCGATGGATTGTCCCCAGTACCCTAGAGTTAGTTTAGTTAGTTGCTTAGTTATCATTTCCAAATGTAATGAAGTTATTGAGCCCTATGTTTTGGCTCTGAATTAGTGGTTGTAATAGTTTAGATGAATTATCAATAAAATGATGAGTTTATTGAATATTATTCATTATTGCTGCTCTGATATTGGGAATGTATGCGCAATTTACGTTACCATACTCGTTGTTCATGCCTCCCCGATTTATTCCGCTGCTAAATTGGCGGGGCATGACAGTTGGTATCAGAGCCTAGGATGTCCTTAATTAGATATCCTAAGTCTAGGATGTTCTAGGTGAACTGCTCCGACACATGTCTAAGTAAACCACCATACCTATGTGAGAATTGGGTAGAACCATGGTTAAGATTTGAATACATTCATCTATATATACGTATCAACTTAGTAATACTTTAGCACCTAAGGTCTAAAAAGGAAAAAATTAAATGTTATTGCTCGCAGGAGATTAGTGGAGATGGCTGGCGAGCGTGCACAAATGCAAGACTTGCAAAGGACCGTACAGGGATTAACACAAGCCCTTACTAACGTGATTCAAGTAGGAACAAGAAATGGGGCAGGAGACTTATACGGGAACTTTCAACGAATGAATCCCCCTATATTTAATGGAACTCCGGATCCCGATGAAGCCGAAAATTGGGTGAAGGCAATGGAACGGATCTTTAGTGTAGCACCCCGGAAATTTTAGCTGTATAAAAATTCAAATAAATGGAAATAAATAATTTCTATAAGATCAAAGAATTTAAAACATACGTATCAATATCGTATGTGCCAAAGCACATCGGAAAAATCCGTAAAAATGGGAAATCAACCCCAAACATTATTCTTAAGGGTTCCACGAAGAAATTCGTGTGACAAAAAAATCCATTTAACCAAGTGAACATCACATGGTGACCAATTATCCAAGTTAGGAAACAAGTCGGAAAAACCGTTAACACGGAAATACGACGCAACCAAAAAATTTAATAAAAGTGTTGGAAAGACTTCCAACATTATATATTAATGACCCATTATCTTAATTGGCCAATGGACCACGCATGACCCAAAAATCAAAGGAAGCTAGAAAATGCATGGAATTCGTAACTCTAAATAGGCTGAAATTAGAAAGAGGCAATTTGAGTGAATTGGGATGCAATCATGCATTCTTGGCAACCCAAATTCGTGCCTAACTATGGTGGGAAGTTTCCTAAAGCATCACCCACTTAAGGGAGGAAGAAATCCTCAAAAGATAGGAAACTACCCTGTCAAAACCGCAACTTAGCTTTCCTAGTCATAGTAGGACTCCTAAAACACCATGGTCGCTAAATACTCTTCACCAAACCCTAGGAACGAGTTTTAGAACTTGCTGGGGTTGTGTGGAGAAGTTCTTGGTGGCTGGGGAGCAGGAGATCATCCACACCAAGCCGTTCTTTTTCCCCGTTGAGTCTGCTGCGACCTGCACAGACGGTCATCTTGAAGTCGACCAAAGGTAGGTCAAACCTAACCAAACCTTAAGGCTTATACCCATGGAAAGAGGGTCAAGTCTACGTTCTAACCCAAGTGGAATTCCCAAATTCCATGCAGTATACTCGGAGCAGTAAACGTTCTCCTCCAAGTGGTCTGAACACGGGTTTTCTGAAAAAAACATGACTTCTTCAACCCAAAAGGTAGGTTTTCTCGAGCCAAACCTTAATATATCCTATACCAATGTGTAGAGCATCAAGTTAACTTTTGTTTCCCACTAGTTTCATCAAATTCTAATGAGTATATTTTGAGTTATAAGTGTTCTTCCAAAGTCGCGCACTGTTAGGGCTTTTCCCGTTCATCTTATTATGCACGTGATTCAAGACTGAATTAGACTAAAATTCCTTCATGAAAGGTCTTCTACTTGTAGTCACGATCATCTTCTATGTTGTATGTTTCATCCAAAAGTCTTTGGTTAGAGAGTTATAGGCATGGGAAGAGAGTCACTGCATGATACTGTGATTTTGGGCTACACTTGACTTTTTGTTCTTCATATGTTTTCTCGGAATTCGACCCGAATTTGATCAAACCACAAACATCAAAGTTCTTTTACTATTGTCTCGTCATCTTTTTGTTGAACGTTTGTCTAAATGTCATTCGTTGGAGAGTTATAAGAGGGGTAAGTAAATCCTACATGAGACGTGTTTTCGGGTACCCTTGACCTGTAAGTTTTTTTTTTGAAGGGCACTAGTGTCGACACTACCTGATCTAGTGTCAACACACTGTCCCAAAACAGCCCAAAGAGTGTTCTGGGAAGGTCTCTAGTGTCGACACTACTTGAACTAGTGTCGACACATTGTCCCAGTTTGACCCAGAAAGTTTCTGGGAGCTGATCTTGTGTCGACACTACCTGATCTAGTGTCGACACACTGTCCCATATTGGCCAGAAGGTTTTCTGGAAGCTATCTCTAGTGTCGACACTACCTGATCTAGTGTCGACACTACTGACCTTTTTGCCTTGTATTTCAAGCATTGTGTCGACACTACTTGATCTAGTGTCGACACTACTTGACCAGTTTTCATTTTTTGCCTTGTGTTTGAAGCATGGTGTCGACACAGTAAGGGGTGTGTGGACACTACCTTTGCAAAATACTGCATGTCTTGGGTCTATTCATTACATGATGTCTACTAATGGCTTAAAAGTGTGTAACCCAGTGAAAAATCCTTAATTACATGAATATTATTCTAATTGCTTCTTAATGATATGATCATACATGAAACTTGTGATTTACTCTTGTTACCATTCTAGCTTGATTTAAATGATAAATATTATCCTAAAATCTTGTAAACCCATATGTAGTTAACTGCATTGATCATTGCAAGCCATCATGTAAAGCGTTTTCCGAGAGTTTGAAACCGACGGATTGTGAATTGACACGAGTACATCACTACACACTTATGCATCTGGCGTGCACTTCCTTTCTTCTTGTTCTCGTGAGCGTGATATACAATCTAGGCTAAAGCCATTAATGTAAAGATTGAACTAAATTATAAATTGTACCATTCTGCTGCTGAATTTATCTCTTGACCATTGTCCTCATGAATCATGTTCAATTTAATTATTTTTCTTTCATCATCATCGTGAACATGACATTACACATGCTACATTTTGAAACTCTCATTGGCCATTATTTATGACTATGGGTATCTACAGTTAAAATTTTACATGAGATGGCTGACAGGGCACGACGTGTGTCCAAGGGCTCCAATCTAGCCCTAATGACGGTGAGTCATAAATATACTGTAACCATGGGGTATAATGATTACTGGCGTTGCATCTGCGCTGGGAGTACTTTCTTGCTTGTTGAATGTTAGATACATAACCACATACACGTGACCTGTGTGCATTCTTGGTGGATCTTTCCTTGGTGTACATTAGTGTCTACGTGCCTGATTAGTATTACTTGATCGTGCTTGGCAATCTTGCTTGCTTGTTGCGTGATATGGCCATCCTGCATTTATTGCAACTAGTGATATCTTGTTTTCTTGAAAACTATTGACATCAAGTGAAATCTTGCGTGCTTGTACATAGTGATCTATTGCTAGTTCTCTCTTGTTATATCATTCCAGATCTTATTCTATCATGATCACTCTATCTAGCTTGTTTCATGTGTCCTGTTTTAACGGGTTTTCATTCGTACATGCACATCATGACATTCATCATGCTTACCTAGTCTAAATTGCTAATCACTTATATCATTGCCGCACATTGAGATATAAATCCTACTGGGCTAGTTTGCTCATCCCCTACTTTTACCCAATCTAGGTGGACTATGACATTCAAGAGGAAGAGCAAGCCGAGGATGGGAATGCGTCCGAGTGATGAGCGTTCCAATTATGAGTCTGTCTATAGTTAGTTTACTTGAGTATTAGTACAATGTAGTAGGAAGTGAGGTATCATGTACTTTTGCTTTTATTGAGTCTCAGTCTTGTACTAGTTTCCAATTTTTATAAAATGAGTTGAGAACTGATTACAATTTATTTTGAGTTCAACATTTGGGCCCTATTATGATGTTGTGTTGATACACATTTAGTGCGTGCTAGCTAGATGCTTATTTGCCGACTATCCACGTCTCGGAATGTTGACTCGAATTATTCGAAATAATATCCGCTGTGTAATTCTCGGGATGTGACAATTTAGTGGTATCAGAGCCTAAGAATACCAAATAGGATATGTCTTAAGAATATGAGATACCTATGGAACCTAGGT
Source organism: Colocasia esculenta (assembly GCA_014218235.1). Classification (NCBI taxonomy): domain Eukaryota; kingdom Viridiplantae; phylum Streptophyta; class Magnoliopsida; order Alismatales; family Araceae; genus Colocasia; species Colocasia esculenta. Next base: position 19,946,713 of record CM024760.1, on the reverse strand, counting down.
CACGAAATTAAATATAGTACCTGGTGAGAATGGATAGAGACTGGGAATTTGTTAGAAAGAATTAAACACTCCTACCCATTGACTCTTATAATATATCTAGAGACAATAATTGGTTTCCATCCTTTTCTCAGGAACCCTCATAACACTCTCACTCAATTGCAATGGCTCGCAACTAGTGGCAAGCTATGCAAGACACTGTGGCTGGACTTACTCAAGCCCTGCAAAATGTAGTTCAGGCTGGAAATCAGGCTGGAGCTGCAAGGAATGGGCCGGTGATCTGTACCGGAATTTTAGGAGTTTGAACCCTCCTCGTTTCTCTGGATCCCCTGACCCAGATAGGAGCAAAAAATTGGCAAGAGGAGATAGAAAGGATTTTCCAAGTAATGCAATGCACCAATAGAGAGAAAGTGGTACTGGCCACTTTCCAATTTACTAAAGATGCTCGAGCATGGTGGAAGGCCACCTCGGCCCACCTGCCAAACGTAGCTGAACTGGAGTGGGCCGGATTCCTGGAGATATTCCGAGGAAAGTATTTCTCTAAGAGAGTGAAGGAGAAGAAGGCAGCAGAGTTTGCTGCACTAAAACAAAAGAGCATGTCTGTGGCTGAGTATGAAGCTCAGTTCGCTCGCCTGGCAGTGTATGCCCCACATCTTGTGGGCACAGAAAGGTTGAAGGCCAACCGTTTCATGGATGGACTCAGGCCCATGTTCATTGAAAGGCTCGGACCACACAACATTCAAACTTACACTGAGATGGTCCAAAGAGCTCAGCTGGTAGAAGACACCATGGCCAAAGTAGAGGGCATGAGGGGCAAGGACAACTCTAAGCCGGTCTTCGTCAAGAAGGGAGCACCTAATATTGCCCCAACCTTTCGCAACAACAACGTCAACAACAACAACAAGAGGCCGAATACCGGAAGAGATGCTGCGGGAGACAAAAGAGTTAAAATAGAAGGTAGGCAGTTGGCTAAGAACTGCAAATTCTGTGATAAACTAGGACACCGAGCGGAGGAATGCTGGAAGAAGCTCGGGGCATGTTTGCGATGTGGTGGTCGTGACCACCGTATTCCTGATTGTCCAATGATAAAGGACCAACCAGGTAGAGCTCAGAATGCACCACGGCATCAGGGACGCCTTAATGCTGTCATAGAAGTCGACCTACCTGAGGAAGGGGGTATGGTGGAAGGTACCATTTCCATACACTCTCAACCTGCTTTTGTGCTTATTGATACTGGAGCTGCATATTCGTTTATTTCCACCACATTCGCTGCAACTCTACCTGTCAAACCTGTACCCTTGAAATCCAGGATCACTGTAGCCTCTCCATTAGGCTCAGAATCTGAACTCACTCCCTACTTGCCAAAATGTGAAACTTTAATTGGAGGACACAATCTCCCTGCCGACCTTATCTTCTTAGACATGAAGGGTTACGATGCCATTTTGGGTGTCGATTGGCTAATTGAATATGATGCTGATGTAAATTGTCGTCATAGGTTGGTCACTTTTAGAAGTCCAAATCTTCCAACCTTTTCCCTACTTGGGAATCGCTATATAAAACACCCCTATCATGATATCATCCCTAAAAGCTTCTAAGCTAATCAACCAAGGTTGTGATGCTTTCCTAGTTTCGGTCATGGTGACTGGAAAGAAGAAACCAAATCTAGAAGACATCCCCATAGCTAGAGACTACCCGGATGTCTTTCCAGAAGAATTACCGGAATACCACCTGAACGGGAAGTAAACTTCACCATCGAGCTACTCCCTGGGGCAGCCCCTGTTTCCAAAGCTCCATACCACATGTCCCCCATTGAATTGCAGGAGTAAAAAGGCAGATCCAAGAATGTTAGATCAAGGGTTCATCAGGCCTAGCACATCCCCCTGGGGGCACCTATATTATTCGTCAGGAAGAAGGACGGATCAATGAGGCTTTGCATTGACTACCGTCAGTTGAACCAGTTGACAATAAAGACAAGTATCCACTGCCCCGCATCGATGAACTGTTTGATCAGATCTCTGGTGCACAATATTTCTCCAAGATAGATCTAAGGTCGGGCTACCACCAACTGAGAATAAAGGAACAGGATATTCACAAGTCTGCATTCCGGAGTAGATATGGTCACTATGAGTTCGTGGTCATGCCGTTCGGATTAACCAATGCTCCAGCGGCTTTCATGCAACTTATGAACAATATTTATCGGCCATACTTGGACCAGTTATAGTGGTGTTCATTGATGACATCCTTATTTACTCCAAATCCAAAGAGGACATGAAGAACACTTGAAGATTGCTCTGCAAGTGCTGAGAGACATCAACTCAATGCCAAACTTAGTAAGTGTGAATTCTGGATGGAAGAGGTGTCTTTCCTTGGCCACATCATATCCAAGGAGGGAATCGCTGTAGATCCATCTAAGGTGGAGGCGGTAAAAAACTGGGCAAGGCCGACAACTGTGTCGGAGATTAGAAGCTTCCTGGGTTTAGCAGGGTACTATCGCTGCTTTATTAAGATTTTTCAAAGGTAGCTGTACCATTGACCAGGCTTACCAGGAAGGAAAATCCATATGCATGGACTGAGGAATGTGAAGAGAGTTTCCGGGCATTGAAAGAGCACCTCACCTCAGCACCTGTGCTCGCACTACCAGTCACTGGGGGTAGTTTTGAAGTGTACACCGATGCATCCGGGATCGGCTTAGGCTACGTGCTGATGCAAGAAGGGAAGGTTATATGCTATGCATCCAGACAATTAAAGAAGCACGAGGACAATTATCCCGTACATGATCTGGAGCTAGCTGCGGTGGTCTTCGCTTTGAAGATATGGCGTCATTATCTTTATGGTGAGAAATTCATTGTGTTTTCTGACCACAAAAGCCTGAAGTATCTGTTTTCTCAGCAGGATTTGAACATGAGACAGAGGAGGTGGTTGGAGTATCTCAAGGACTTCGACTTCTCTATTCAATATCATCCAGGAAAAGCAAATGCCATGGCAGATGCTCTTAGCAGGAAGCCGATGGCTACCTTGTCTAGTCTCATGGTGGGTGAATGGAGATTGTTGGAAGACTTTGCCAAGTTGGATATTGATGCTGACACTAAGAAGAAGGGATGCCTGATTGCAAGTGTTAGAGTACAACCTAACCTACATGAAGACATTATAGCACTCCAAAACAATGACCCTGTACTTGTGGAATTAGGCTAATCTAGACCAGAGGCCAGATTTCTCATTAACTGAAGATGGAAGACTATTGTTCCGGGATCGAGTCTGTGTACCCGACTATGCAGAGACAAAGAAAATGATCATGGAGGAGGCCCACAAGACCAGGTATACATTCATCCTGGAACTACCAAAATGTATCATAACTTGAAAAGAAGCTTTTGGTGGCCTAATATGAAAGGGGAGGTGGCTGAATATGTCGCCAAATGCCTAACCTGTCAAAGATCAAGGCAGAACACTTGCGACCTGCAGGTAAACTTAAACCCTTAGAAATCCCGACATGGAAATGGGAAGGAATAGGGATGGACTTTATTTTCGGACTACCTAAATCTAGAGGTGGATTCGATAGCATATGGGGTAGTCGGTCGCCCTAACCAAGTCTGCTCACTTTTTACCAATAAAGAATAGGTGGTCAGTTGATGTCTTAGCTGCAATATATGTGAAGGAAATAGTCAAAACTACATGGAGTACCGGTGTCTATCGTGTCGGATAGAGACCCTCGGTTCACATCCCACTTTTGGAAAGGACTGCATTATTCCTTGGGGACTAAACTTAACTTCAGCACGGCTTTCCATCCACAGACTGATGGTCAGACGGAGAGAACCAATCAGGTGATTGAGGATATGCTTAGAGCTTGTGTCCTAGATTTTGGAGGTAGCTGACATGAACACTTACCTCTTGCAGAATTCGCCTACAACAATAGCTATCAGGCTAGCATTCAAATGGCACCATTTGAAGCACTTTATGGCAGGAGTTGCCGATCTCCAGTTTACTGGTATGAAGTTGGCGAAAGGCAAGTGCTAGGACCAAAGATGATAAGGGAAACCACAGAGAAGGTGAAGCTTATCAGGGAAAGAATGGCAGTAGCACAACAAAGGCAGAAGTCATATGTAGACAAGAGAAGGAGAGACCTAGAGTTTCAGGTGGGTGATCATGTATTCTTAAAAGTATCCCCAGGCCGTGGAATTAGAAGGTTGGAATTAAAGGCAAGCTATCACCAAGGTTCGTCGGGCCTTTCGAAATCCTCGAGAGAGTAGGCGAAGTTGCATACCGTCTGGCACTACCACCCAGCTGGAAGGAGTACACGATGTATTCCACGTATCTATGCTAAAGAAGTATGTACGTGATCCCTACCATGTCATAGAGTATGAACTCCTGGAGTTTAACAAAGACGAGACTTACAAGGAAATGCCAACTGAGATCGTTGATCGTGAACTGCGCCAATTAAGGAACAAGGTCATCCCACTGGTAAGAGTTAGATGGAATCAACGCCTAGAAGAAGACGACACGTGGGATACTGAGGAAGCAATGCGCAAAAGATACCTGGAGTTATTCACAAGTAAGTACATCTCACTTGTACAATAATTTTCTATACATGAATTTGGGGACCAAATTCTCTTAAGTGGGGGAGGGTGTAGCACCCCGGAAATTTTAGCTATATAAAAATTCGAATAAATGGAAATAAATAATTTCCATAAGATCAAAGAATTTAAAACATACGTATCAATATCGTATGTGCCAAAACACATCAAAAAAATCCGTAAAAATGGGAAATCAACCCCAAACATTATTCTTAAGGGTTCCACGAAGAAATTCGTGTGACGAAAAAATCCGTTTAACTAAGTGAACATCACATGGTGACCAATTATCCAAGTTAGGAAGCAAGTCAGAAAAACCGTTAACATGGAAATACGACGCAAACAAAAAATTTAATAAAAGTGTTGGAAAGACTTCAACATTGTATATTAATGACCCAATATCTTAATTGGGCCATGGACTTTGCATGACCAAAAATCAAAGGAAGCTAGAAAATGCATGGAAATTCGTAACTCTAAATAGGCTGAAATTAGAAAGAGGCAATTTGAGTTGAATTGAGATGCAATCATGCATTCTTGCCAACCCAATTTCATGCCTAACTATGGTGGGAGGTTTCCTAAAGCCTCACACACTCTAAGGGAGGAAGAAATCCTCCAAAGATAGGAAACTACCCTGTCAAAACCGCAACTTAGCTTTCCTAGTCATAGTAGGACTCCTAAAACACCATGGTTGCTTAATACTCTTCACCAAACCCTAGGAATGAGTTTTAGAACTTGCTGGGGTCGTGGAGAGAGTTCTTGGTGGCTGGGGAGCAGGAGATCATCCACACCAAGCCGTTCTTTTTCCCCGTTGAGTCTGCTGCGACCTGCACAGACGGTCATCTTGAAGTCGACCAAAGGTAGGTCAAACCTAAACCAAACCTTTCAAGGCTTATACCCCTGGAAAGAGGGTCAAGTCTACGTTCTAACCCAAGTGGAATTCCCAAATTCCATGCAGTATACTCGGAGCAGTAAACGTTCTCCTCCAAGTGGTCTGAACACGGGTTTTTTGAAAAAAACATGACTTCTTCAACCCAAAAAGTAGGTTTTCTTGAGCCAAACCTTAATATATCCTATACCAATGTGTAGAGCATCAAGTTAACTTTCGTTTCCCACTAGTTTCATCAAATTCTAATGAGTATATTTTGAGTTATAAGTGTTCTTCCAAAGTCGCGCACTGTTAGGGCTTTTCCCGTTCTTCTTATTATGCACGTGATTCAAGACTGAATTAGACTAAACTTCCTTCACGAAAGTTCTTCTACTTGTAGTCACGATCATCTTTTATGTTGGACGTTTTGTCCAAAAGTCTTTGGTTAGAGAGTTATAGGCATGGGAAGAGAGTCACTGCATGATACTATGATTTCGAGCTACACTTGACTTTTTGTTCTTCATATGTTTTCTCGAGATTAGAGAACGAATGTGATCAAAACCCCAACATCAAAGTTCTTCTACTAGTTGTCCTCGTCATCTTTTGTGTTGAACATGTGTCTAAATGTCATTCGTTAGAGAGTTATAAGAGGGGTAAGTAAATCCTGCATGAGACATGTTTTCGGGTTACCCTTGACCTGTAAGTTTTTTTTTGGAAGGGCACTAGTGTCGAAACTACCTGATCTAGTGTCGACACACTGTCCCAAAATAGCCCAAAATGTATTTTGGAAAGGTCTCTAGTGTCGACACTACTTGAACTAGTGTCGACACACTGTCCCAGTTTGACGCAGAAAGTTTCTGGGAGCTGATCTTGTGTCGACACTACCTGATCTAGTGTCGACACACTGTCCCATATTGGCCAGAAGGTTTTCTGGAAGCTGTCTCTAGTGTGCGACACTACCTGATCTAGTGTCGACACTACTTGACCTTTTTGCCTTGTATTTCAAGCATTGTGTCGACACTACTTGATCTAGTGTCGACACTACTTGACCAGTTTTTCATTATTTTGCCTTGTGTTTGAAGCATGGTGTCGACACCAGTAAGGGGTGTGTCAACACTACCTTTGCAAAATACTGCATGTCTTGGGTCTGTTCATTACATGATGTCTACTTAATGGCTTAAAAGTGTTTAACCCAGTGAAAAATCCTTAATTACATGAATATTATTCTAATTGCTTTCTTAATGATATGATCATACATGAAACTTGTGATTTACTCTTGTTACCATTTTAGCTTGATTTAAATGATAAATATTATCCTAAAATCTTGTAAACCCATATGTAGTTAACTGCATTGATCATTGCAAGCCATCATGTTAAATGTTTTCCGAGAGTTTAAGACCGACGGATTGTGAATTGACACGCGTACATCACTACACACTTATGCATCTAGGGCATGCACTTCCTTTCTCTTCTTGTTCTCGTGAGCGTGATATACAATCTAGGCTAAAGCCATTAATGTAAAGATTGAACTAAATTATAAATTGTACCATTCTGCTGCCGAATTTATCTCTTGACCATTGTCCTCATGGAATCATGTTCAATTTAATTATTTATTTCTTCTCATCATCATCGTGAACATGACATTACACATGCTACATTTTGAAACTCTCATTGGCCATTATTTATGACTGTGGGTATCTACATTTAAAATTTTACATGAGATGGCTGACAGGGCACGGCGTGTGTCCAAGGGCTCCAGTCTAGCCCCAATGACGGTGAGTCATAAATATACTGTTAACCATGGGGTATAATGATTACTGGCATTGCATCTGTGCTGGGAGTACTTTCTTACTTGTTGAATGTTAGATACATAACCACATACACGTGACCTGTGTGCATTCTTAGTGGATCTTTCCTTGGTGTACATTAGTGTCTACGTGCCTGATTAGTATTACTTGATCATGCTTGTGCAATCTTGCTTGCTTGCTTGCGTGATATGGCCATCCTGCATTTATTGCAACTTATGATATCTTGTTTTCTTGAAAACTATTGACATCAAGTGAAATCTTGCGTGCTTGTACATAGTGATCTATTGCTAGTTCTCTCTTGTTATATCGTTCCAGATCTTATTCTATCATGATCACTCTATCTAGCTTGTTTCATGTGTCCTGTTTTAACGGGGTTTTCATTCGTACATGCACATCATGACATTCATCATGCTTACCTAGTTCTAAATTGCTAATCACTTATATCATTGCCGCACATTGAGATATAAATCCTACTGGGCTAGTTTGCTCTCCCCTACTTTTACACAATCTAGGTGACTATGACATTCAGGAGGAAGAGCAAGCCGAGGATGGGAATGCGTCCGAGTGATGAGCATTCCAAATGAGTCTGTCTATAGTTAGTTTACTTTGAGTATTAGTATAATGTAGTAGGAAGTGAGGTATCATGTACTTTTGCTTTTATTGAGTCTCAGTCTTGTACTAGTTTCCAATTTTATAAAAAGAGTTGAGAACTGATTACAATTTATTTTGAGTTCAACATTTGGGCCCTATTATGATGTTGTGTTGATACACATTTAGTGCGTGCTAGCTAGAGGCTTATTTTCCGACTGTCCACGTCTCGGATATCGACTCGAATTATTCAAATAATATTCCGCTGCGTAATTCTTCGGGGACGGACATTTAGGAGTTATGCAATGTTCAGAGCAGGAAGGAAAAAAGTCCTTCTGGCAACCTTCCAATGGCCCGATGCTAGAGCTGGTGGGAAGCTGCCAGTCGACAACTACCCAACATCAACATAGAGTGGGATGAATTTTTAGGACTCTTCAACACCAAATATTTCTCCGAGAGGATTCGTGAGAAGAAGGCAAATGAATTCGCCAATTTAAAACAACGAATGATGTCTGTAGTAGAATATGAAGCACAATTTGAAAGACTAACACAATATGCACCACATTTGGTGAGTACGGAAAAGATGAAGGCAAAGAGATTCTTAGAAGGGTTGAGACCTGTGTTCTGAGAAAAGTTGGCTCCACTAGACCTTGTAGTATATTCGGACATGGTATCGAGAGCTCAAATAGTGGAGGACACCATGGGACTTCTTGGAAAGATTTATAAGAAGAAAGCGTTGAAAAGGGAACGTGATACCCATTCCAATGATAACAAAGAAAGAAATACAATAGAAAGCAAGAGAATGAAAGGAGAAGGAATTCTGTAAATTTTGTAAAAAGCCAGGGCATCAGATGGATAACTGTTGGAAGAAATTGGGCAGATGCTTGCGTTGTGGAAGTCAACAACATCGAGACATCAACTGTCCAATAAAGAAGAACCAAACTCCACACCAAAGACGATTACGAGCCCTTGTAGATACAAATCATGCCAGTAAAGGTAGACAATGTGCCATCACTAAACCCTTAGTTTAATTTTATATTATTTTTTTGATAGCAAAGCCCTAAGTGGGGGAGATGATGGAATGAAATATTCAGAATAAATTGATAAATCGTATCATGTCATATAAATTTGGGGATCAAATTCTTTTTAAGTGGGGGAGGATGTAGTACCCCGAAAAATTCTGTAATTTAAAAATATAGATAATTGAAATTTTATATTCTGTAATTAAAAATATAGATAATTGAAATTTTATCTATTAATAAATTCAAATAGTTAAAAGGCACGCATCATTATTGCATGCGTATAAGCCCTTACAAAAATTTCGTAAAAATAATAGTTATACTTTAAATAATGTTCTCTAATGGCCCATCATGAAATTTGGGCACAAAAAAATCGTTTAGACCAAGTTTAAGAATTTATGCGACTTATTAACATAATTAAGGAATAAGTTGGAGAACCTATTATCTTATGAACTAAAGTGGATTATAAATTAAAATAAATGTATGAGTAGACTTTAAATAATATGGGTCGATAGCCCATTATGATATATGGACCAACAGACAATCTTGGCCCATGAATTAATTCTCTAATAAAAGAATAATTAAAAATCTATTAAGTAAAGTAAGTACATGGGTTGTACAATTAGGCTCATTTGAGTTATTGGCCAAGAGTAAGGGCCCAAATGATGAAGGTTAGAAACATTGGCATGAATAATATTTAATCAAATTAAAAATAGGAAATTAATTGAATAAGTATGATAAATAGATTTAAATAAGAATAGAGGGTGAATAATTGGAATTAAATCAACACCCATTAAGTTAAATTAGTAATGGTTTTATTAATGGTCCTAACATGTATTGTTGGGCTCAAATATGATGAGCCCATCATGAGATGGGAAGTAATTGGGCTAAATTCGTACCTAAAAATAGTAATAAATAGAAAAGGGTTAAGATAATGACTATTTTAACTCTTACTTATCTTAAAAAGAGTCCCCATCCCATCCTAACACATTACCCACGAAATCTAATCTCTTCCCAACCCTACTTAGGAGATAAAGGAGAGAAGTTGGATGATAAATAAGAGAAATTCGGGTTTAATAGGAAAATGAGAGTTTTAAGGTGAATGGACTCTTGTAGCAAGCCATAGACACCCCAATTCGACCCTATCACCCTCTAGATCGTGGATGGAGCTCTAGGAGATGAGGGAGAAGGCTGAAGAATGAAGGAGCAAGAAGGGAGGAGCTTGGAAAGGAGGAATTTCATCTCGTTCTTCATCAAAACCCCTAGCTTTTCATTCTTGCAACGAAAGGTAGGCAATCTCTCAAGTTAAATTCGTGTAAAAATTACTCTAGGTAGACTTCATGAACCTCTTCAAAAGCCCTCTTGTCTCGTTCTATTTCACTCTTCCCCAGTTGGGCGAATTAATTTCTTGAATCCCTGCTGTTACCATGAACCCAAATCCTCATGATTGCTCTATACCCCTGCATGTACTTGTTCTCAGGCCAAGAGAAAATTCTAGTATTAGCTTTCAAACGCCCCTAGTTTCACTCTATTTCAATCTCCCATGAGAGAGAATTAATTCTTTGAATCTCTGTCAGATCTATGCACCCGACCCTTCATGTTTGCTTGTGAACCTCGTGCATACTTAATTTCATACCATGATAAAATTCTAATAAATACTACATCTTGTTAGCTTTCGAATGTCCTTAGTTTCGAAATTTTTGATCATGTATCCATCATTAATTAATTCGTTGAACCTTAACTATGCATGTTTAGGTCACAGAAATGTCACCCGATCAAAGCATATCTAAACCTTGTCTATTTTCAAATTAACTGTACAGGTTGATAGATCTATGCCTATTTTCATTTAAAACTGATTTCATGATTTTTGGATCATCGTGCGATTTTATATTGAATTTACAAGTACCCTGTATCAAACATGATCCGCCCTGAAAAAATAGAAAAAAGGGTCGGACCCTTCTGATATCGCGACGGCGTGACCCGCCGCAATATCATCCGGGTAGCGCCCCGCTGTCATGTTGCGTTGAGAACGCGGCGGACAAAGCCGCTGCGATACCCACCTTGAACCGGGTCAGACCGGCCGGTTCGCTTGTCGCGCCCAGCTGCCTTGTCGCGACCTGGAGTCGCGACGGGTACCCCCGTCGCGTTAACATAAAAATAGCCAGATCCTGAAATTGCTTATATACCCTTGCTCTACTTGCTAATTAGCCATTGTTTAGCCTTAATTAAATATTGTTATTCATAATTTGATCTGAATAAATATTAATGTGCAATAAATTGCATGAATCTAATTAACTTAAAAGCTTTGTGCACAATCCATCATGCTCTTTTGATTTCATACACTTGCACACACTTAACCATCATGATGTCATTAAACCTTAGTAATTTACTCAATAATGTATCTGGTAATTAAGTGAAACTAATTACCTAATTTCTCTATTATTTAAATGACACATGTCTTCGTTTTATTCGCATGATTTGTACACCGTTACCGTTTTCCCTTGGCCTTCGAGCACTCGAGGCACGACGGACCCGTTTTCTACACACTTTCTCTTGACTTGGACCACCTCTCCATCGAGAATACTCTTGACTGGACCAGGGACTCCTTGTCAAGGCCTCTGTAAGTCTTCTTGACTTTGGCGCACGTCCATTGCCGACGAGCTGATTGTACCCTTAAAACTCGTTACACCTTTAGGGATCAGTACGATCCAAACGGCCTTAGTGAAGTTCTCTCTTATCTTGTGATCACACCAGACCATCTAGCCTGTGTTCGTAGCACGGCTAGTGGGGCAGATGTGACTTCTACCAGACTGCCGGTACCCGACCTAGTGCTGTGCAACTGTTACTATCGTGGTTTATCGTTGTTTTACGATTGTACCCCTATCTCATCTACTATCCTTGTACTCTCATCTATTCACATTCACTCTACTATCTCGTATATTCATCTAGTACTCTCTTGAGACTCTTGAGCTGTTGTGGCTCCCATTGCTTGTACTATACATGACTGCCTAGCACCATAATATGGGTCTGGTGACCCTACTGACTCGAATGCATACAGTGCAGGGCAGAGAGAGTGTCCGAGGGGCTCCAATCTAGTCTTGGGGGCAGAGAGCCACCCGAAAATATCTGCAGGGGCTATTGACGGTATTCTGCATTGCACCGGTTCTGACTATAATATTTTGGCTAGACATCTAATTGTTATAATACTAGTCTGAGGAGTTCAGACGTATTGTACTATCATGAAACGACTACTGTCCTAATGTGACTATTGTCGTACTCGACTAGTGCACCGTGGTGCAACCATACACGTTATCTCATTACATGTTATCTCTTTACACGCTATCTCTTTACATGCAATCTCGTTACACGCTATCTTGATATACAAGCTATCTCGTTACACGCCACCTTGATACAAGCTATCCTATTACATGTCATTTTGATACACGCTATCTTGTTATACACTATCTTGTTACACGCTATCTCGTTATGTTGTCATCCTAATTTTACAATACTCTTGAGAAATGTATTATCGTTCACTTGTTATCTTGTACTATTACTCTCTTGACTATACATGATCGTTCTCTCTAGTTAACCTTCGTTACAAGACATTAATCACTTAAAACATGCTTGTTTACACGAGATATTAAGTCCTACTGAGCGATATCGCTCACCCTTCGTTATTTGTTATTGTGTTTTCAGGTAAGTCAAGTGATGACCTTACACACAACAACGGGATTGGACTGGAGTGATGAGCGTCCTGGAGTCATAGCGATGGATTGTCCCCAGTACCCTAGAGTTAGTTTAGTTAGTTGCTTAGTTATCATTTCCAAATGTAATGAAGTCATTGAGCCCTATGTTTTGGCTCTGAATTAGTGGTTGTAATAGTTTAGATGAATTATCAATAAAATGATAAGTTTTATTGAAATTATTATTCATTAGTTGCTCTGATATTTGCGAATGTATGTGCAATTTACGTTACCATACTCGTTGTTTATGCCTCCCCAATTTATTCCGCTGCTAAATTGGCAGGGCATGATAATGATAAATACTTAATGATTTTGCTTGTATTTCCTTGATTTATTTCCTATGCTCAAATCTCATAGAAATTATGTTAGAGTAAACTTTATCACAGTTTTGTTAATCACCAAAATTGATATGTAATTTATTTAAAATACATTGGGGATAATCTGATCATCATCACATGCACTTTAAACAACCCATCCGAAAAATAGCCTTTACCAATAAAAGATTTAAGACGAAGTATCACAACTTTATTACATTTAAAGCTGAGTTCATAACCCTCTCTAACTAAACTAGAACCTAATAAAATATTTCTCCTAATACTAGGAACATGGTGCACACGATGAAGAGACATCACATGCCCTGAAGTAAACTTTAGGTCCACGCGTCCAATTCCCATCACCCTCACAATGCTGCCATTCCCCATAGTCACGGAGCAGTCATGGATGGCCTGGTAAGATACAAAATTAGCCATGTTAGCACACAAGTGTATATTGGCTCCTGTGTCTACCAACCATTCACAAGGTTCATAGATAGAAAACAATTGAGGGTTAAGAGTAATATACTTGTCTCCAGAAGAAGCACCAGCAGTCACTACAATGACCTAAGGTGGAACAACAACAGTCTGTAGGTCTGTCTTTTCCTTCCTTTTAGGACAATCACCACAGAAATGACCTTTCTGACCACAGACCCAACAATCACCTTGCTTCTTCTTCTTCTTGATTTTACCCTTGGGTTTAACCTGTGCATTAGAATCAACCTTGGATTTGCCTTTGAAATCTTTAAACTTGTTTTTCATGACTATGTTTGCACTAGCCTCTACATGCATCAAAGGTTTCTCCTTCCTATGTTCCTCCTCTATGGCAATGGCTCTCATCAAGTCATCTAGAGAAATAGCCATTCCAAAGTCCTCCCAGGACTTAGAAAATTTCAATAATGCACATAGCCTGAAACTTTTCTGGGAGTTTCATTTCACCCTCAGCCAAGCCATGGATCATAAGAAGAAACTCATGTGCCTGTTTAGAGATAGGTCTGCCCTCAACCATGTGAAACTTGAGAAATTTACCGATAGAATATTTTTCTAGACCTTGGTCCTCAGTGTTGTACTTTCTGTCAAGCTCATCCCATAGTGCCTTGGAGGTCAAGAATGTTGAAGTATTGTATACATCGAATAGGACATCCGATAAAGCAGTAAGAATGCATCCATGTCCTATGTGATCTCTTTCCTTCAATTCCGTAGCCTTCTTAACACTTTCGAGATTATTCTCAATCACATTGAGTGAGTCAGATTCAATCATGGAGATCAACCCAATCATAGTAAACCATATTCGCATGCGTTGTTGCCAATGCTTGACGTGTTGCCCTGCGAATTTTGCTGGTATCATGGATGTGTCTACTTTCGGGTTGAGAGCAAATGATGATGGAGCCATGTTAAACGATATCTTCTCTAAGACCGTTGTGAACAGTGGCGGAGCCAGGGGGGGGCACCCCCCCCCCCCCCTATTTTTTTGCATAAGTTTTTTCCTTATTAATTTTTTTGTATAAAATTTCTTCTTATGATGGATATGTGAAGATTTTTTTTAACTTTATTAATTGCCCCCCCTTGCGTTGAGTACCCATGAACAATTATCTTATTAATTGTCCCCCCTTCTAAATATTTTGGCTCCGCCACTGGTTGTGAAAACAGTGGGTATAACAAGTTTTGCATGATGGTAGAACATCCATAATCCATACAGTGCAAACATAGTGACATTAAACAAGTTTACATAAATCAACAGAGGTATCGTTCCAAGAAAATAACAACAGATAAGCAAAGTAGACATGTTGAAAATATGAATAGGTATATGAAGTAGTGGAGGTGTTCCAAAAAAAACTTGCCTTAGAGAAGATATCGCCCCCACTACAGGTGCGAAAAGGAAAATAGTGATCTTCTCCCAGGGTACAACCACATCCAACGAGATGACAGTCGCACAATGTTGATCTCATAAAACGAAAGCTATCTAATATGTATGAAAGGATCTCTACTGAATGTAAGGCAAAAGAAGCATGCACTGAACACTAACGACGCGGAGGACGAGGCAGTTTGTAGCAGAGGGGAAGATGCGGCACGTAGCAACGACGATGTTTGCGTCGAGGGCGAAGGAAAGATGCGACCAGCAAAGAGCGATTCCCCAGTGGTGTTCACGGTGTTGCAGATGGAGACCGAGAGAGAGACCGCAAAGAGTTTTCTTCGGGAAGAAAATTTGGTCCGCTTGATTTCTTTCTCTCTCCTTATAACAACCGCCCATGCCCCACTACATGCCGATTCACATCTTCAGGGACAGGTGCGTCCCACAAGCCCTCCAAGCAAAAAGGAAAAAAAACAGATTGGCAAAAAAGTAATGACCCAATAAGGCCCGTAATCACCACACGCGCGTCACCCACCCAGCCCCGCCCGGTCCAGCACAGCGAGAGAGTAGGCGTGCACATGTGGTCTTGGGTATACCTCCTTCTAGTCCGTAGGGATAAATCTTTAGAACCACAAGAACTTATAAAAGCCACTCCCTTACTTGTGTTTTTCAATATGGGACATAATCCATAAACACACAAGGCACACTCTCATACTAAATCTTGAGTTTTCCTAAAACTTGCAGGCACCTTTCTTCTACCCAACAAATACAAGACCTTAATGGTACATTAACAAAAGCCGGTATTGGAACGATGAATTTGCCCAAAACATATCAGAAAGAACCGCAAAACGTAGTAGAAGTGATTTGTACAGAAAATTTCGTCTTTTCTATGCTGATAGCATCAGCAAGCCAAAACAGGACAAATCTTCCCGGCTTGTCAATGGCCAACAGTAGTAGTGTTTGACCTTTCTCTCTCTCTCTCTCTCCTTCTCTTTCTGCAACTTCATCTCACGGGAACTTTGATCCACCCATTTGCAAACGCCACGGCCAAGATTATGAAAGGGGTGGACATGCCGAATATGATGATGTAGGGCAAAGGTGTCTTCATGGGGTTCTCTCCTTCCCTCTCCCCTGCTGTTTGCCAGTACCTGCCATTTGCCACATTCCACACTTATTAGATTTTGTGATGACAAAGATCGAAAAGATTAAAGCAGCAGCACAAATATATCTAAGATTTCTGAAGTCATCAAATCATAATAGTAAGATTTCTGGCGTTGAGAAAATCAGATCGGTAGGATTTGTGCAGTCAGCAAACCAGATCACAGGAGACAAGTTTAAAAAGGAAAAAGGACAGATGAAAATTATCTTGAGTTTAAACAATGAGTCTGTGGCCAGAATTAATGGGAATGGTTGGCATCCTCATGTATGCTACAAATCTCAGATAATGGAAGGGGAACTGGTGAAATAGGTGACTCACTGCTCTGGCTCTTCTTCTCTGGTGATGAACTTCTTCTCAGCTTTCTTTGCATCTCCTTTCCCCCCACCTACATCAAGAAGAAGAATTGTCATGAAATCATGGGTTCTTCATCCATCACCAAGGCTCCTGCACAATGCAGTGTCTTCATTACCTAACTGCACAAGGATCTTGGTGGATTTAGTCCTCCTGGGTTGATGAAATGATGGGGCAGGGAGAGAGGGGAGCTCCCTGGGGAGGAAGGTGCTGCTGATGGTGGGATGTAAGAAGGCTGCCTTGGCCATGTTTGTTTGACTCGGGTGGGGGGGAGGCAGAAGACATGGAGAGTCCATAACATCGTTTTATATCTTGTCCTCTGATGTGGGTAATGGATAGGGTTATGGATTTGGAACGTGTGGCATGGAGTGTGCGTTCTTTTGGGTCCTGTCCTCACCATGCCGACGTGGTTCACCTACAGACAGCTGTCAGCCTTTTTATTTTTCCAATCTTCAAGTTGGAGCTTTATATAAGCTTCTGTAGAAGCCCCTTCAAATAATGCAAGGCTTTTGATTTGCCTCTTATAGGAATATTTTTGGTGGAAGAATTTTCTAGTTGCCCTTTGGTTTCACAAAACCAAGTCTGAAGTCAAATCTGGACCAATCCCTTCCTGGGCTGGCCTTGGACTGTGGTGGTCGGTAAGTGGGACAAGCAACAACGTCCATGTCTTTTTGGGCCTAAGTGGTGGAGGGTAAGTGGGCGCATTGGGTCATGTCTTTTTGGGCCCAAGTGGGCCGGCAGGGAACTCGTACCCAATTAGTTCCACATAAAAAATTGAAGTTTTCAGTTCTCACATTCCTCCATTTACACTTAACAAAGGTACAGCAAAAAGAGAGCACACTAAACTTCTCTTAACTGTGTTACTATTTTTTTATTAGACTCACTGATTTGAGCATCAGAAGACCCCAGGTTAGAGATCTCTAATGCATTGTTATCTCAGTTTCAAGGGACAGAATATGCAAAGTAGAGAATCCCATAAGTTACCATACTATAGCTACTAAAGTCTCTCGAGGAAAATTCTCTTGCAATGCTCAGCAGCATCAGCATGGCACTTGCTACATTAATTCCCTACATTGCAGCAAGCATCACTCATGAGGCAATTGCAAGGGCTTGAACTACTCTCCATGCCCTAGCTATAGGACTCAGAGTAATCTGGCATAAATCCTAAAAGGCACCATTGGTGATGCTGTGACCCTAACAAGGAACCACGTGAAGAAATTTAAAAGAGGAAGAACTTGTGTCCATACACACGGGCACAAGGGGCAGAAAGAATTTTGAAAGAGAAGTAGTGATGGTGGGTACCGCCCTTTGTGCCCACGCATGCGAGTGCAAGGAATTATGTGTTTCCATCTGGTACCAATCTCAGACATGGTTGAATATACTGCGCGATCCGTTTGTGCCAAATTTACGGTGGCACGGTATGATAAGAGAGTGTATCATATTGATATGAAATCATATTACATTACAATGATACGTTCAAAGTCCCTGAAATAATTTTTTGAAAAAAAAATTAAAAAAAATAATATTATCCATTCGTACAGTGCCAAGAGAATCAATATGACCCTTGTATATCCAATCGGTGTTCGGCATGGCCAACAATGATGAGAGTGGGGATCAAAACCCCCCTCTCAAAATAGCAATCTTGGTAGATGGAATAGCCGAAGAATTGCTACGTGGTTATGGTGCTCCAATTGCTTGTTACTCCAAAGCATCAGGTTGCAGTATCTCGGCTACGTCCTGTAAGATCATTAAACCAAGGAAACAACACAAAGATATCAAACGTGTCACATCTTGATCCATTGACACCGAGACTAATTAAGGGACAGCCAATCAAGTCAAAATAGTAATGAAGTAATCCAAAAGCTTTCACTTTGCAGAATGCAGCCTTCCATGCTCATGTTCCTTCTTTGAATATGAGATAGCCAGTTCAAACTTTTGCATCGATCATACATATGAGACCTATCAGGGAAGGAGAATAATTGGGTATGATTAAGCCAGACAACATGCATGGTAGGACCGGAAGCCACCCACCTGAGCTAAGAATTGAGGCACGGTCAAAGGAGAAGGGCGTCCGGCTAAGTTTTAATCGAACTTGTTCACACCTGGTCATACAAGCAGGTCTGAGCACAGGACCAGCAGATGCTGTGCAGTCCAGGAGCTCAAGTGGAAATTTGAAGGTCCCGTCATCGCCATATCCATAAAGATGAGAAGATCTCCTACTACATCTCCCACTAGGGTGGGTTACATAGCCAAGGATGATAAGTTACAGAGAAAATGCTTAGCGCCCTCTAAATAAAACAATAATTAAAGATGATGCTGAATCGTCCACAAACAATTTTATTAGTTGAAAAGAAAGAGAAAAACATCTTATCAAAATTTTAATTAATAAGATTGTTTGGAGCAAAGTTAGTTGTGCCTCGTGAACCGGTTGTGTGTACGAATTGGATCGAAGCGTACCGTATTAATATATTTCAATTGCACGGTTAAATTAAATAATAATAATAATAATAATAATAATGAATAAATAAATATGAATAAAAAATAAAATAAAATAAATATTAAAAATAAAGAGAATTAACAATTAATCTCTATTTTTTGGAGATTTATTTTTAAGCACCTGACAACTATGTAAGTCCTTTAGAAAATTATATGGTTACATACTTATTTTTATAATTATAAATATGTAAATCAGAGACTTAAAAATAAGTTCTAAAAATAGGGATTGATTGGTAATTCTCTCTTAAAAATATTATAATAACTCATATCATATCGATCGTGCTAGGGACCAAGTCTGGTCCGACTCGACTATACCGCTGCGATATATAGTGGCACAACCAACCATGATTTGGAGGGCAATCAATATCATCTTAATTGTCGTGTTTAGAAGTCACTAAATATTTTTCTAAGTTATATATATATATATATATTTATCATATATTTCTCTGTCATATTTATCTAACATACCTATGTAAAGACAATAAAAGAATATTATTTGCGCTTATTAATTGTTTATTACAGGGCTTTTCTTGACAATTACTTTTTAAAGTAGAATATTTATCAACTCTATGGGTACACAGTCAAGGGGGGGGGGGGCAACAGGCCCCCCCCCCCCCATTTTTTTTGTATAAAATTTTCTCTTATTAATTTTTTTACATAAAATTTTTCCTTATGATGAACATGTGAAGAATTTTTTTAACTTTATTAATTACCCCCTGCGTTGAGTACCCATAAATCTTATCTTATTAATTATCCCCTACTAAATATTTCTAACTCCGTCACTGTGAACATCTCAATTGAAAGAATACTGCTGCCGAAAAACTGAACTGGACAGCAGACTTCTGAACTGTTGTTCAGATAGGATAAAATATGTCGACGGGACGAGCGAATAGCAACATTCATGTTGACGGCAATGATGGAGACACATACTTGTTTCTGCTAAAAAGAAAAGAAAAAATAACACTTCTTTCTGCCAAAAATTTCAAACTGATCTCCTGAAGAGATGTTACGGTTCACCCACGGCTCTTCACTGTGACGGTGATCTCCTACCTACTAATTGATATATGTTTAGCAAAGAAGGGACCAACAACAACATCGTGTTGATAGCTAGCTGTTTCTAAAACATTTAATCCAAATCTTGCCACTTAATGCATTTGGACTCCAGAAACAAGGTTATATTTATATATTAAATATAAGTCATAGGAGACAACTTTAATCAGAATTGGGTTTGAGTAGAAATTGTACCATATATACTTGTCAGACATCACTTATGATCCAATTCTAGTCCATGACACTTAATTAGGGCTGTCAACGGGTCGGAGTCGGAATTGGAAATGACATTTTTCGTATCTATTTTTTATAAGAAAATCGAAAATAGATCAGAAATGAAAAGTAATCGAAAATATTTGGTACGATCAAATGGTAGATATATGTATTATTGGAAGTAATGGTAAAAGAGATGTCTTTGATAATAATAGACATACTAAATACTACGAGAGAGACAAGTTAATTATATTCTATTTACAAATTAAGGAGAAGCTAAAACTAGTCTAAAATTTTTAATATTAAGAAATAGATTTTAAGAGTATATATTTAATTTTGTAAATAAAATAAAAATTATAACTTATCAGAAACGGAAACGAAAAAACGGATACGAAAATATCAAAAACGAGTCAGAAAATCGGAAAGTGGATATCCATTAGCAGCCCTAATTCCAAGGTCAGGGAATTTAAATTATAGTTTCGTTGGGGAGATGAACCATGTGGGCTCTAGTTGTGTGTCACATTGCCCCTTCATGTAAAGCGATATCCATTGGCAGCCCTAATCAAACCCATTCCAAGGTCAGAAAATTTATATTCTAGTTTCGTTGGGGAGATGGACCATGTGGGCTCCAGTTGTGTGTCACGTTGCCCCTTCATGTAATGTGTGGATGCTGAACAGGTCAGAATGGGAGATAGCTTGTAGATAGGACCATCGACCATCAGGGGTTGTTTAATGAGAAAGATTTAATATTCTTTTATATTATATTTAAGTATAATATGATTAAGTAATAAATTCATGTGACATTCAATAATTAAGTTGTCACTTTATCACTCTCCATGTGAGGGGTGTCACATGGACTTGTTACCTAGTCATATTATATTTAAGTGTAATATGAAAGTACACTAAATCTTTCTCTTGTTTAATTTAAGTGGGAGAAGTTAGACACATTGCCATTCATCATTAATCTGAATTGTTAGGGTTAATAGAAAATTTGTAAGATTGGTAAGAGTTTGTTTAGTATAACTTGTCAGAAAGTGTTACAACATATATTTAGTGTCAAAGAATGGTTTAACTCTTTTTGCTAACATTCCAATGGGCATGCCCGCACAAATATCTCCACACCATATTTCTGTTATGAATTGACGATGTGAAATGTTTTTTATTTGACGAACTCAAACAAATCTGTCGTACCAAATGACGTTGTAGAGCACAGAAGTCTAACCATAGGAGGATTCGACGGATGTAATTTTCAGATCAACGGACACCGAGCGGACATGAAAAAGCCAACCACAACGAGTCGAAAATGAGGATTGTGCAATAACAAGTTCACCAAGGGATGAAGCCTATTTCCTTTAGTTTGTTTTATTTGTCAAGAAATGGAGTTAAGAAGCCTATTTCCTTTAGTCTCTACCACTCCTTATTTTGATGGTTAGTTGGTTTTTTTTTAGGGGACCACGAAGCCACTCATTGGATATTTATTTTAATGCTTAGTTAATTGATCCATAGAGAGAGGTGATAGGCCCTTGTTGTCAGCTCTAACAGTAATCCAGGCACGAAGTCAACTCAATAATCCCAACATAGGAAAGTCAACCCAAGTTAGTTGTAGTCCAGACATGGAGTGAGGCCCAAGCACAAATCGGGGGTCAACTCTGCCAACACCAAAAATCCTAGTGGACGACATAGATTGTGTCCCAGGATCGAATCAAGGGGCCAAGCCTGCAATCGCCGGAGAAATCAGTGTGCTGTTGAGGACTGATTTAGAAACTACCTCAGCAAAATTTGGGAAGATGATTGTGCAGAAAGATACCTAGGGATTAGTCCCATATCGGACATCTTAAACTCCCTCCTCTCCTTCTCAACCTATAAAAGTAAAGCTACTGACACATGTAAAAGGGTAAAAGGGACTTGTGTCACACTTTGGCATGGTCCTCCGAATGACCTGCATCTCTTGCTCTCTCAACTCTCTTTGCTTCCCACTTCAAGTTGATTTCTAACTTGCTCGTTGAAGGGTCGACTCTAGAAACCCCCTTCTGGACTTGACTTCTTGTACGTTAGGCTGACATAGGCTTAGGCAAACTTTTACTTCCCAGTCTCCCTCAAATATGACCTTCCAATGTTAGTTAACCAAAGTTGGCTCGTCTAAGCTTTTGTGGGCCCAGAACCGGCATCATCATTGACGTCATATGTAGGAAGTGAGCAAGTGTTCATGGCTCCTCCACAAAGCAAAGGCATTGCGAGGTCAAAAGACTCTTAACATTCGAGAAGCAAAGGTAACTGCTGGGGTCTAGAACCCCAATCATTTAGTTTCTTAGGAGTAATTTCAATCACTATCTCAGCAAATGGCTGAGCTTGGGGAGGTCGTCAAAGGATTGGCGGCTCTTCCCAAATTGGTTGGGACCTTTACCTAGCAGTTGGCATTCTCATCCTAGGTGGGAGGTACCCCTCCTGAGTTTCCCAAGACCTACCTTGAGCTGCCCTACCTATCATCCCCCGGCCATGAAATTGGGAAGAGCCTTCAAGTGGATAAAAAAGTGCCGAGGAGATGAAGGCGTACCTCACCTTGGTACCGACTCTGTCTAAACCCTACCCTGGTGAAACACTTTTTCATTATTTATTAGCTACTCCCCAAACAATCAGCTCTGTGTTGGTATGAGAGAAAATATTTTGTCAGCTGGGTGCTATAAGGCCCGAGCTCAACTACCCTCGAGCTGACAAGGTGGTCTTCACCCTCCTCATGGTGGCCTGAAAGCTACAACCATATTTTTAGTCTCACACCATTTTGGTCCTCATATACCTCTTGCTACGGGAGATCCTCCAAAGACCCAATGTCTCAAGATGACTATTAAAGTGGGTCATGGAAATGGGGGAGTTCTGTTGAACCACTATTATATTTTATCTTTTTATTTTGGTGATAACAAAACTCATGTTTAATTTAAATAACATGAATATATTTATTATCATTTTTTAAAATTATTTATGCATAAGAAATAACATGTTTTATTCGAAGTTTCTTCATGAGTCAGGTGTGGCAGTCAAAGTGGCCAGTCGAAGTTCACATCCGTTGTCTTTCACATCGATTACACTTAAACACCGATTACATAGAAACATCAACTATATTGAAACAACGATTACATTGAAACATCGATTACATTGAAATATCGATTGCTTCATAAATATCGATTACCCTTAAACATCGATTGTATTTTCACTTAAACATCAATTGTCTTAAACATCGATGTCTTTTACAACAATTACCTTTAATCAAACATCGATTGCTATTATTTGTTGATCTCACTCTGACTCCTGAGATGGTACTTAGATGGTATCAGTGTTATTATTTTTGCAGTAAAATAGTTAATGTATTATTAGTACGATTCATATTTTAATACTTATGAACTATTCAATGATTGATGAAACATGATGTACACTGTGACATTTCTTTGTTATCTGTACGATAATTTATCCAAAGTGCTTTGTACTTCTTATTCTTGTTGTTATCAAGTTCAAATGTTTTAGTAGAAACTTTGAATTAAGTATTCAAATTTAAAATCTCATTTCATATCTGTAAAACTGAAAGATTATATATCTGCTCTCTCACTCATGCAGACATATAGTGTTCGACTGTGCATGGACACATGGTCTACAAAAAATGGGGTGGTAGTATAAGCAGTAGGTCTATCTGTCAGAACTCACCTACCACATCTCACTGTTGTCTAGACTCCACATTTTAGAGGAAAAAAAACCTTTGCATGCATTTATTGAAGCTTCAAATGGAGCCATGAAGCAATCTGCGGAGCCTTGAAGCCATTGAGACTCAAGGGTTGAAGATCTGAGATGGACATCTCAACTGTCTCAAGTCCTCAGACCCAATGTTCAAATTCAAATGGCTACTTTCAAAAGGGCAGATTAAGACTCTGCATATTATATAGAAGCTGAGTTTGAAAATGAAAAGAACAAGAGAGCATAGAGGTACATTACAAGTGTATGAGCATACGAGACCCACGGTCTACACTTAGAAAGAAAGAGGAAAGAGCACAAGTTCCAAGGAGACCATCGTTCAAGCTTCTGTTGGGTTCATATTCTGGAAACTAAGTGAATTCACACTCTAAGTGATAAATGAAAGTCAAACAATGTTTTTAATGATGAATGAGTTGAATTGAGGTTTCATACATGTCAATTAACATGATACAATATTTGGTTATCTATGTTCATTATACCTAACTATACATGTTTTATCATGTAGGTACAAATGCATATAACCAAGCCTTCTCAAATATGAGAAAATGATCACAATCACAGTGTATACATGTACCTGTCGACAGACCCAAGGCATATGTCGACAGATGCCACAGTTGTGATCAGACAGAAAAGTACTGAGAGCACCTGTCGACAGATGCTCAGAGACCTGTCGACAGATGTCACAGACAGAAATGCCAGAGTTCTGTGTTTTGGCAAAACTGACTCTGCCTGTCGACAGAGGATGTCGCCTGTCGACAGATGCCACAGGCCAGAGCAACCTGAAGTCTGTCTATTGCAAATCTGTTGCAATCTGTCGACAGACACTCAGCACCTGTCGACAGACGCAGAGGATCTTCAAATACGGAAACCTTCCTTCATATCCAAGATTGTGTTTTCAAGTCCCACGACTCTCCACATGAAAACACAACTATATAAGCATCCTTTTGAAGAGAATCTCACAGAAGCAGCCACAACCAAAAACCCTAAAGCCAAGTCCAAGAGAAAGGAGTTGCTGCTGCTCTGCTTCAAGTCTGCAGTGCAGAGACCGAAAGATCTGTTGATCCTGCAGTACTGAAGATAGATCGTCGTGGATTCAACCTTCTCCATCAATCCAAAGCAGTCAAGTCGAAGTTTGAACTCCATCCAGGCGTTCTCAGAAGAGTTCCACATCAGGATTTACTCCTACACTCTGAACTCTTCCTGTTTCATAATTCTCATCAACCGTTGTGTGTTTGTGTGATTCAAGCGTCTCTTGTGCTTGAGATCACGTGTGTGTGTTGTTCTGATCGTGGGTGCACATCAGAAAACACGTGTGTGGTGAGTTGTAGTCACCGAACTCGCTCATAAGCAGTTTACTCTGTGTGTGTGTGTGTGCCGTGGACGTAGGATACACTGTTGTGTACTCCGAACCACGTAAATCTGCGTGTCTCGTGGTTTGATCGTTTCTACGATAGATGTTTGATAGACACGTTGCATATTCACACGCTAGATAGGTTTCTACATCATCTACACATAGTTTAGATCTTGATACTGTCTAATAATCTGTGCTTTAAGAAAAAGAACGTGATAATAGTTTTTAAGAGACAGTAATCTATTCAACCCCCCTTCTAGATTACCATATTGGGAATTCCGCAACCCTTCAATTGGTATCAGAGCCTGGTTTCTCCGATTTATTGCTTTATCTATTTGATCTTACGATCAGGAGATTCACGGTCAAATGGAATCTACCAAGGGGTATATGGCCGAGGGACACTCTGTGACCAGGCCACCCTTCTTTGATGGCACTGACTATCCATATTGGAAAAACCGCATGCAGGTGTTTCTACGAGCACAAAACTATGAATTGTGGAAGATAGTCAGAACAGGACCATATGGATTGCCTCAAGACGAAGATACATGGACCAAGGACCAGATTGCAAAAGGGACACTCAACTGGAGCGCCCTCAACATGATGCAGTGCGCGGTCCACCCAAAGGAGTACTCGAGAGTCTCCACATGCACCTCAGCTAAGGAGATGTGGGACAAGCTCGAGTTGATATATGAAGGTACGTCTGAGGTGAGAGAATCCAAGGTAAGCATGTTAGTCTCAGAATATGAAATGTTTAAGATGAACCGTGATGAGACAATTTCTGACATGTTTGCTAGATTCATGGTACTTATAAATGGATTGAAAGGTCTTAAGAAGGAATACTCAGAAAGTGATTTGGTGAGGAAGATACTTCGGTCTCTTCCATCCTCTTGGAACACCAAAGTCACTGTCATCGAGGATTCCAAGAATCTTTCAACAATGAAAGTGGATGAATTGATTGGATCTCTCATGACTTATGAACTAAATGTAAAAAGAAAAGAAACTGAAGAGAATCCAAGGAAGTCAATTGCCTTGAAGGCTTCCAACAGAGTATCTTCAGATTCCAAAAAGAGTGCCCAACAGGAAGGTCTGAGTCTGAAACCTCTACTGATAGTGAGAATGACGAAATGGCCATGCTCACTAGACAGTTCAAGAAGTTCCTAAAATTCAAGAGAAGAGGTTCAGGAAACTCCAAACCTTTCCAAAAAGGCACCAACAGGTTTGATTCGTCCAATAAAAAATCTGATGTTGTGTGCTATGAGTGCAAGAAGCAGGGACACATGAGAGGAGAGTGCCCCGAGCTCAAGAAGAAACTGAAAAAGGACAAGTTCGTCTTCAAGAAAGCCAAAGCAATGCTGGCTACATGGAGTGATGAAGACGATGACGAAAAAAGTCAAGCTACCTCAGGAGATGACGAGATTCACTGTCTCATGGCAAGGAGTGATGACTCCTCTGAGGTAAACTCTTCCTTTGAATCATTTTCTACTACTGAATGGGAAGAAGCTTACACTGTCCTTTTTGAAAAATTCTGTCAATTCAAATCAGAAAATAAAGCACTCAAGAAGAAAGTTAATTCCTTGTTCATGAAATGATAATAATGATGAAATTGAATCTCTGAATAAGGTAATTGACATGATGAAAATAGATGAACAAACACACAGTGAAGAGATGGATAGCATGAAAATTAAGCTTCAAGAAGTTCAAAAAGAGAAAGATGATCTAATGAACTCTCTTGAAACTCTAACAGTGAGCATGCTGATCTAAAAGAGAAATTGGAAAAAGCTGAAAAGGAATTAAAGGCAAATCAAAGGATCTATCTAGTTTTGTAAAGAGCAAACAGAATCTAGATGCAATCTTAGGATCCAATGTGTTTGTTGCTAGACATGGGATTGGGTTTCAAAATCCCAAGCCAAAGGAAACAGGAAAAAATCTGCTGACTGATTTCACTGATCCTATCCCAAGTTCTAGCAATCAAAATCCCTCAAGGAAAAGGAAAAATCAAACCAAGGGCAAAAACCAGGAACCTAAGGCTACCAAATTTGTTCCAACTAAGCTTAAGGAGTTTGCTACAAACCCCAAACAGGGATGTCCCAAGGCAAAACAGCAAGTCCTAAGGCTAAGTTCACTAGGCAACAAAAGGGTAAGATGCCTATGCATGCAACTAAGAATCCAAAATCCACTGTTGTTCATAAGCCATCATCATGTAAGATCTGTAAAAAGATTGGGCACAATGAAAAACAATGCTGGAACAATCCACTAAAACAGAAACTTAAACAAATCTGGATTCCAAAGCATTTACTGTTTGGCATGAATGATAAAACGGCACCCAAAGTAATTTGGGTACCAAAACTCTTGTCTGATCCACATGTGCAGGAATGCCTAGCAGCTCACAATCAAAACAAATGGTACCTGGATAGTGGCTGCTCGAGGCATATGACGGGCGATAAAGAAAAATTCAGTTTGCTCGTGGAAAAAGACGGAGGTCACGTTGTCTTTGGAGGTAACAACAAAGGCCAGATCATCGGCTCAGGTAAGGTTGGTAAGTTTGCCTCCAACTCAATAGATAATGTACTATTAGTTGATGGTCTTCATCACAATTTGCTTAGCATAAGTCAATTGTGTGATAAGGGCCATAAAATTGTTTTTGAATCAGATTCATGTCAAATCCTTGATAAGGAAACAGGAAGTCTCAAATTTTCTGGAAAAAGAATGAATAACATCTACATGGTTGATTTAGATGATCCAGAAAATAATGATTTATGTCTTGTAGCAAATAAACAGGATGAGCTTACATTGTGGCATCGTAGGCTTGGACATGCGAGTTACAATGTTTTGCACAAGATAATGAGGCTCAAACTTGTAAGTGGACTTCCTGAAATTCCATTCAACAAAAATGAAAATTTCTGTGATGCATGTGCACAGGGAAAACAGACCCGAAAATCCTTCAAATCGAAAGCACCGGTAAGTACTTCCAAAGCTTATGAACTGTTGCACATGGACCTATTTGGACCTACTAGAACATTGAGTCTCACTGGCAAACGGTATGGTTTTGTCATTGTAGATGACTTTTCTAGGTTCACTTGGGTGAAATTTCTGGCTCATAAGAATGATGCACTTAATGTTTTTGAAGAATTCTTCAATAAAATTGAGCATGGAAATGTCCACAAGATATGCTCCATCCGCACTGATCACGGGGGAGAATTTGACAACCACTCCTTCACTGATTTCTGCAGGAACCAAGGAATAGAACACTTGTTCTCCTCCCCAAGAACTCCAGAACAAAACGGGGTTGTGGAGAGGAAAAAAGAACCTTGGTGGAGATGGCTCGTACGCTTCTGATCGAAAATCAACTTTCCAGAACCTTTTGGGCAGAAGCAGTAAACACGTCATGCTACATTCTCAATCGAGCCATGGTAAGACCGGTATTCAAGAAAACTCCCTATGAGCTTCTGAAAGGTAAGAAACCATCCCTTGGATACTTCAGAGTTTTTGGTTCAAAGGTGTTCATACATAACAATGATAAAATGATCTGGACAAATTTGAAGCCAAAAGCGACAAAGGTATTTTTCTTGGATACTCAGAACACTCTAGAGCTTATAGAGTGTTTAATCTTAAAACCAGAAAAGTGGAAGAAACTCCACATGTTGTATTTGATGAATCTCAAACCAAATCTAACAGTCCTAATCCTTACAGGTTTCAAGATGACACTGAAGATACAACACATGAAGAACTGCAAAGAAAACCAAACAATCTCTAAGTCAGTTCCAAAAATACAATGGCTATCTACGCAGGTACAATGATGAAGATGACGGACTTCTGTTCAGAAATGAAGATGAAGTACCTGCACAAGATCCACAACACGAGGATGAACCACAACATGAAGTCCTCCAGCCACCCCTCCTCCAGAACAGACTTCTGAAGTGCAAGATCAACCCGGTCCTTCAACAATCACAAATGTGAGGTACTCTAAAGCACATCCACTTGAGAATGTCATAGGTAACATAAATGATTCAGTTCAAACTAGGTCTCAAGTTCATCAAATAGTTGAACAGGATCATTTAGCCTTTGTCTCTCAAGTGGAGCCTAAAAATGTTGAAGAAGCCTTAAACGAAAATTCATGGATTGATGCTATGCATGAGAGCTAGGTCAATTTCAAAGAAACAATGTCTGGAGTTTAGTTCCTAGAACCCCCGAAATTTCTGTAATTGGAACAAGATGGGTCTTTAGGAATAAACTAAATGAAGAGGGAAAGGTGGTGAGAAACAAGGCTAGACTGGTTGCAAAGGGTTATAATCAGGAATTTGGTGTGGATTTTGAAGAATCTTTTGCACCTGTAGCTAGACTAGAAGCAGTCAGAATCTTGTTAGCTTATGCATGCTCAAACAAGTTCAAACTATATCAAATGGATGTTAAAACTGCTTTCTTAAATGGCTACATCAAAGAGGAAGTTTATGTCTCTCAACCACCTGGCTTTGAACTTCATGACAAACCAAACCATGTATACAAATTGCACAAGGCTCTCTATGGTTTGAAACAGGCACCCCGAGCTTGGTACGACAGGCTAAGCCAATTTCTGGTAAGCAAAAACTACTCACGAGGTAAAGTAGACCAAACCCTCTTTACAAAGAAAGTTCGCACACACATCATTGTTGTTCAAGTGTATGTGGACGACATAATCTTTGGCTCTACTAACCCATCACTGTGAAGAATTCTCACATCATATGCACAGTGAATTTGAGATGAGTTTAATGGGGGAGCTTCAATTTTTTCTTGGTCTGCAGGTCAAGCAAATGGAAGATGGCTTCTTCATAAACCAAGAAAAATATGTCAAAGAGCTTCTCAAGAGATTTCAGTTTGAAACTGCAAAACCTGCCTCAACACCGATGAGCACAAGCATTAAGCTAGAAAGTGATGAGAAAGGTAAACCGGTAGATGCTAAACATTTCCGAGGTATGATTGGCTCACTCCTCTATCTTACTGCAAGTAGACCTGACATACAATTCAGTGTTTGCCTCTGTGCTAGATATCAATCTAGTCCAAAGGAAAGCCACCAAATTGCAGTTAAGAGAATATTCAGGTATCTCTCAGGCACACATGACATGGGTCTTTGGTATCCAGCAGGGAGTAGCTTTAACTTAATCTCATATTCTGATGCTGACTATGCTGGATGTAAAATTGACAGGAAGAGCACTAGTGGCTATTGCCAGATGCTTGGTGGTTGCATGGTTTTGTGGGCATCCAAGAAGCAACATTCGGTTGCACTCTCCACTGCAGAGGCAGAATATGTTGCTGCAGGGAGTTGTGCAACACAAGTGTTGTGGATAAAAAGTCAGTTGTGTGACTACGACATTGACCTTGGATGCACACCAATCCTATGTGACAACACTAGTGCAATCAATCTATCCAAAAATCCCATTCAACACTCTAGGACAAAACACATAGAAATTCGTCATCACTTCTTGAGAGATGAGGTAGCAATAGAAATTTGGAAATTAGCTTCATACCAACAGAACAACAACTAGCTGATATCTTTACAAAACCATTGGCAGAGGATAGGTTCACATCTCTTAGAAGAGAATTAGGCTTATGTAAAATTCAGTGACACATATCCCAAGTCCTTGATGGATGTTCCTTGTAAGCAACAACTATGGGGTATATCAAATGGTGATTTGTGGAAAAACAAGTTCGGCTTGTTTGGAAACCTTCATTATGCGTGAGAAAAATTTCTCCGCCAAGTACCCGTAGTTGGAGCCCATGAAGGGACATCATGTTGGATAAAGGGGTAAGTCTCATTTCATTAGCCAAATTACTCCACATCAAAAAAAAAAAAAATCATAAATTGGTAAATACCAAAAACAGTCTCAATTCCATGAATGATCTGCTGAATACTTGTGTGCATATCTTGCTTGAATTGGCTTGCATTGATCAAACTTTGTGTCTTTTCATGAGCACACATTATGGGGGAGCTAGTTCAAAAGTTGGGTGCTATTGTGAAGGAAATCATTTCTTTGCTGTTCATTAACTCCTTCACATGGGATGATCTTTTCATATTCCCTTCTTTCTCTAAACTGGCTTTCAACAAGGATCTGTCGACAGCTCCTTCCTTCCTGTCGACAGATAGGCATCCACAGACCACAGGTTCTGAACTCTGTGTGCATCTGTCGACAGTCGACCATGCATCTGTCGACAGATTCTCCTCCCGAACAGCCAACACTCTGTCTGTGTGTAGCTGTCGACAGACACACCCTGGCTTGTCGACAGAGATCACAGTACTCACAACTAGCTGAACACCCATTCTCTGTCTGAGTGTACCTGTCGACAGGCTCCACTTAGCTGTCGACAGACAACTTTCTACCTGGAATTCCAAGCCTATTCAATCCAAACCTCCTTGAGCTGGTTTCTTTAAAATGTCTAAGGTGTTTATATGATGTTAATACATATCTGATCACATCATGTGCATAAGATATTAAAGCAATTTTCAACAATCTTGTGATTTTTACATAATACTCAAGTTAAGTCTAGGTTCCATCATTCTGAAAACATTTCACCATTTTCAAAAACTTAACACCTAACTCTTCTTCATATTTACATATAGGCAAACATGATTTTTTGTCAAGGTATTATGATCATTGAGCTTAATGTTTACAATTGATAGATAATCAATCACTATATTAATCTTGGGTTATTAACACAATACTTGGAGAAAAGCTACCTATTTCTAAACAATTACATTCCATTAAACTAAAACTACAAAATTTGGAAAAATGCAGAGCAATGATGAGTCTTGCTAAGTAACCGGGGAGTGGGCATCACAAATGTTTGCCCTCGCGTCAAAAGGCTAATTCGTCAACTCTGTACAACGGTATGATGGACACTTTCACTGAGTAACTGGGGGTACGGGCACGAATAATGTCTACCCTCATGTTCAAAGGCGAGAAGTTATCTTAATTACCACTTTTTCCCATTGCATAAATGAATGGCAAATAAAGACAATAATGCAATAGTGTGAAGCCTCCACTGAGTGATAATTCCCATGAGTAATTGATGTTTTTGAATGTCTTGGCATTTAGATATTTCCCTCCTTGATCATTTGCACCTCCACTGAGGATTGTGTTGTCCTATACTCTCTAAATTAATAAAAAAAGTGTTTCTTTTTGGATATCGTAAGTGTTTTCTTCATGCTTCAACTTCAGGCTAATTCAGTATTATGTTTGAACCATTAAGATAGTTGAAGTGGCTTTACATCTACATGTATATGATAGGTTCTTATATATGTATTCTTCATCTATTCACCTTAGGTAATCAGTTAAAAACCACTGCTCAAGAGGTCCACTTCAAATTCCACAAAAAATCCAACAAGGTCATATCTGCAATAATCTGTCGACAGATACAAATCTGTCTGTCGACAGACGCGGCTGTCCTGTTTGGAAGCTCAACGGACACGCCGTTTGGGGCAGATTTGGTGGGCCATTGCCTTTTAAACTTCCCCCTCCTCCTTTATATAGGCATCTCCGGCCCTTTCCACATCCAACACCACCCCAGCCATCCCTTCCTCTCCCACATACATCCTCTCCCCTTCTGGACGGGAAACCCTACCTCCATCTCCTTCTTCTCCCACTGTCTCCAGCACTTCTTCCCCTTCCTCCATCCGTGCCTCATCTTTCCATGGCACCCAAGGCGAAGAAGTTGGCCTCACGTCGTCGTCCCGCCTCCTCCTCGCCGGCGAAGGATCCAGGGCTCACGATGAACGTCGGACCAAACACCGGGATGATCGCCTTCCAGAGTGGTCGTACCTCCCCGTCTCAATCTCAAACGGGTTCACGGTACATTCACAAAGTTGTTCCTCCACGTTATGTGGATTTCCACTCCTTGGCCGATCTCTTTCCCAACCTCCAACCCCTGTTCGATACCCAGGGTTGGACAGTCTTTCTCTACGCTCATACGGCATACTCTCCCACTGCCGTAACTGAGTTCTTCAACAACCTAGCTTCCTCTGATGAGGGTTCTACACCTCTGTGAAGGGCACTCCCTTTAAAATCACTGCTAACCTTTTAGCACTGCCCTCCAGATTCGAACACCGGGGCGGATATTCTTGATCATCATCCAGACGCCTCTGTCTACTATCCCCTTCTTACTCTTCAACCCTATGATACAACCAAGGAGATTGCTAAGCTCAATGCCAACACTTTCCCTCCCCTCAACCGCATGATTCACCAAATCTTCACCACTTGCATTGCGCGAAGCATGGCAGTCGTGAACTCGTCACAAATGTTCACAAATCACTGTTTACTTCTTCCTTAATTGTGAACCCATCAATCTTCCTCTCCTGATGCTTCGCTTGATCACCAAGTGCTCTTCCAACCCAGGAGATCCATGCCCTTTGCTTGCCAAATTACTTCTCTTTTGAAGTTTATTGGCATTCCATTCCAGACAGTGAGTGTGTCTCACTCAACTCCCGCAACAGTTTTGATATCACTGCCGCCTCACGCATGGGATACAAGCTAGTGGATGGGGTCGTCACCCGGGAACTCAAGGGCAAGGCACCTGCTGCTGCCGAGGATGAAGACTTCATTGGGGATGACGATCAAGCTGATGATGAAGAAGATGCTGAAGAAGGTGATGAAGACTCCCAGTCAGAGCCACTAGATGCTCCGGAGATGCTGGTGTTGATGTACTGCTCAGCCCTCCATTAGGATTTGATAGCACAGCTACAAGTGCAGATGACACATGGCTTTGAGAGGCTGAATGAAAGAATGGATACCTTGACACACGCATTGACAGACTTGCCACTGAGCGTCATGCCCCTCCTCAAGCTCCTGAAGATGATGCTGCTTAGATAGATTAGATGTATAGGAGTGGGTCATGTCCTGTATTTTCAATTCAGTCTGAGCAATGTTGTTTCTCTCTTATGTTATTTCATGTACTCTTCTTCACTTAATGTTACTTCAGTCACTTTTGTCATGTGAATGCTTCATTTCCTATGAATGAAATCACATGTTCTGTGCAAATCTACAAATGTGATTGTTGTCTTTACTTTTGATGTTGTCAAAAGGGGGAGAAGAAACCTCAATTCATGAGCATTAATTGAAAAATTTTGTCATCATCAAAAAGGGGGAGAATGTTGGGTTCATATTCTGGAAACTAAGTGAATTCACACTCTAAGTGATAAATGAAAGTCAAACAATGTTTTTAATGATGAATGAGTTGAATTGAGGTTTCATACATGTCAATTAACATGATACAATATTTGGTTATCTATGTCTTCATTATACCTAACTATACATGTTTTATCATGTAGGTACAAATGCATATAACCAAGCCTTCTCAAATTATGAGAAAATGATCACAATCACAGTGTATACATGTACCTGTCGACAGACCCAAGGCATATGTCGACAGATGCCACAGTTGTGATCAGACAGAAAAGTACTGAGAGCACCTGTCGACAGATGCTCAGAGACCTGTCGACAGATGTCACAGACAGAAATGCCAGAGTTCTGTGTTTTGGCAAAACTGACTCTGCCTGTCGACAGATGGATATCGCCTGTCGACAGATGCCACAGACCAGAGCAACCTGAAGTCTGTCTATTGCAAATTGTTGCATCTGTCGACAGACACTCAGCACCTGTCGACAGACGCAGAGGATCTTCAAATACGGAAACCTTCCTTCATATCCAAGATTGTGTTTTCAAGTCCCACGACTCTCCACATGAAAACACAACTATATAAGCATCCTTTTGAAGAGAATCTCACATAGAAGCAGCCACAACCAAAAACCCTAAAGCCAAGTCCAAGAGAAAGGAGTTGCTGCTGCTCTGCTTCAAGTCTGCAGTGCAGAGACCGAAAGATCTGTTGATCCTGCAGTACTGAAGATAGATCGTCGTGGATTCAACCTTCTCCATCAATCCAAGCAGTCAAGTCGAAGTTTGAACTCCATCCAGGCGTTCTCAGAAGAGTTCCACATCAGGATTTACTCCTACACTCTGAACTCTTCCTGTTTCATAATTCTCATCAACGTGTGTGTGTTTGTGTGATTCAAGCGTCTCTTGTGCTTGAGATCACGTGTGTGTTGTTGTTCTGATCGTGGGTGCACATCAGAAAACACGTGTGTGTGTGAGTTGTAGTCACCGAACTCGCTCATAAGCAGTTTACTCTGTGTGTGTGTGTGCCGTGGACGTAGGATACACTGTTGTGTACTCCGAACCACGTAAATCTGCGTGTCTCGTGGTTTGATCGTTTCTACGATAGATGTTTGATAGACACGTTGCATATTCACACGCTAGATAGGTTTACATCATCTACACATAGTTTAGATCTTGATACTGTCTTGATAATCTGTGCTTTAAGAAAAAGAACGTGATAATAGTTTTTAAGAGACAGTAATCTATTCAACCCCCCTTCTAGATTACCATATTGGGAATTCCGCAACCCTTCAGCTCGACCTCCAAGCTCTCTTGCATTTAGAAGTTTTCTTTTCGGTGGTATTCTGCTGTTCCAAATCTTCCTCGAGTCCACACTGTGTTTAGAAAGAGTTTGAGTAGTCTTTCTATTTGTACAACTTTTCGACCATCTGTGTTGCTTCACTTTAGAGTAGACACACCCAGTGTTCCTTCCTGTTGTAACCAGCGGGGGTTTGTCCCATGGAACCCTCTTTGTGAAGGGGGACCTACGGTTGTAGGTGTCTGTAATACCCCTCTGTGAGGGAAGACCTATGGTTGTAGGTGGGTTTATACTCCCTGTGAATGGAAGACTTTCTTGGGTGCAAGTGGCTTGTAAACCACTCAGGTTGAGAGAAGGCCAAGTGTTTGGCAGTCAGGAAAATCCCAAGGGGTGTTGGGGACTGGACGTAGGATCCTGATGATAGTGATAGAGGTCTGAACCAGGATAAATCCTTTGGCACTTTTGTGATTGTTTCCAAGTTCTCACTTGTTTCACACACACCACACTAAATACTAACGACTAATTTTCTAGTGTGATTTATTTTAGATAAATTTTACAGTGCAATAAGTCAAAGTCACCCCCTTCTAGGATATCTAAGCTTCATCTCTCGATCTAACAAGTGTATCAGCAGAGCGAGGTTCTCAGAAGAATCAAAAGATTAGAGAAGAGATGGCAGCTGAAGCTCACAACTATGAAGACAGTCTGTTATATAGACCACCATTCTTTGATGGTGAAGATTATCAGTACTGGAAGATGAGAATGGAATGCTTCATCCGAGGCACAGACTTTGATCTGTGGCAGGTAATAGAGCAAGGTGATTTTACTATACTTGCTGATGGTATTTCTACTTTATCTATAGCTGATAAAAGAAATATGTCTCTAAATTATAATGCTAAAACCTATTTATGATGTGCATTATCTAAAAAAGAATTTAATAGATTATCCGCATGTAAAATTGCTATGAAATGTGGGATAAACTAAAAGTAACAAATAAAAGAATAGATAAAGTAAAGCAAACTAGAATAGATATTCTTGTCTCTCAATATGAACATTTTAAAATATTGCCAAATGAAAATATTACTCAAATGTACAATAGATTTACCAATATAACAGTTAGTCTAAGTTCACTAGGTAAAAAGCTTACCAATGAAGAAATAGTCAGAAAAGTTCTTAGATCATTAACTCATTCTTGGACTCCTAAAGTTACTGCTGTTGAAGAAGCGCATGATCTTATAGAACTTTCTATAGATAAATTAATTGACTCTCTAATGGCTCATGAAATTACATGGAAAGATTTTATAAAAACTCTTCGAATAAAAAAATGTCAAATGCTTTGAAAGTTGCAGGTTCTTCCTCTTCATCTTCTGAAGACTCGAAGGATAAATCTGAAAATAGCAATGATGAAGCAATGCTTTCTAGAATACTTCAAAGAATCCTTGCTAAGAATAAGAAGTATGGATCAAGAGATACTTCAAAAAGGATAATAAAAGCAAGGAACAAATATGCTATGAATGCAACCAGCCAAGACACTTTAAAACTGAATGTCCAAAACTCAAAAGAAAAGATCAGGCTGACAAGCATGAGAAAAAGAAAGAGAAAGTAAAGAAATACAAAGGATACAAGAAGAAAGCAATGGCCGCAGCTTGGGATAATGAGAAAGCAACAAGTTTAGACTCATCAAACTCAGAATCGGAAGAAGAAGAACAAGTAAATCTAGCCCTCATGGCAGGACTAGATCAGGTAAATTCTGAAACCTCTTTTACTTCATGTTCAGAATCTGATTCCAATAGTTTAGAAGATGTATTTAATGAACTATATGATAAATAAAAAACTGTAGTTAAACAAATGAAAGTAGTTAAATTAAATCTGATAAACCAAGAAAAGTCCAATATCTTTCTAAAAAAATGAAGTAGAAAGATTAGGACAACACGTAACTGAAACTAAAAGAACAAATGAACTATTATGTGAAGATTTAAAGATTAAAAATGATAAAATCATGGAACTTGAATCAAATCTAAATGAGTTAAACGATGAAGAAAAATTAAGAGAAGAAGCAAATTATTTAAGAGCAACCATAGACAAAATCACAAACTGAAAAACATCCCTAGTTGTAAAATTAAAAGGTGCTAGAACAGGTAAAAAGAAATATGGAGTAGGATATACACCTCCAGTAAGTGTAGAAGAAATTATTTGTAACGTTGTGGCCATTCGGATCTATGTTTATTGGTTCTGGTGTGGTGCTCATGACCAATGTGGGGTCATTAAGCCCTAATCATGGTCCCCGTGCATTGTGTGGGTGTTGTGGGCCAAAGATTTTAGCCCAAACAGCCCACATGTTCACTGGTTGTGAACGCGATAGGGTGAGGCGTCGCATTCTTAACGCGATGGTGGCATACGTCGCGTTCTCCGCACCGCCTTTGTGACGCGTGGCATGAAGAGTTTTCAGAAGGCGACGGTTAGGTACGTCGCGTTCTGAAGGCGACAGGATGCTATGTCGCGTTCTTTTTTCAGTTGGGATAAGTTTGACCCTCTGACCAAACAGAGCAGGAAGCTTTGTTCGACAGGGAGAGGGTTGCTGCGGCGATTTTCGGCGACGTCGGCTTAGGAGCTCGTGTTTTGACGTGATTTTGACATGTAGAAGCTGCTCGGAGCGTGGAGAGCCCGATCGAGCCTCGTTCTGTGAGTTCTTCTTATTGGTAGGGACTTTCCTTGTTTTTATTGCATTATTTGATTGATGTGAATCATGTTTAAGGTGTATCGGTGTGTAGTTGTTTCTTGTATAGTTTAAAGGATTTGTAGAAGTTTGATATGCATGGAAATGAGGTTTTGAGATGGTTTCTGTGTGAAAACTGGAGTGCAGGGTTTCTGTCTGAGAAGGCGACGGATCGGGCTATCGTGTTCAGGTCGTGACCCTTGGCCCCGTCGCGTTCTGGTTTGTGAACGTGGCCTGTCGAGCTGTCGCATTCATAATGAGACGGTAGATGCTGTCACATTCTGGTGTGTGGTTGTGGTTAGTCGGGTTGTCGCGTTCTTATCACGACAGTGGCCCCCGTTACGTTCTTTTGTCCAAAATGAGTGGTTGAGCCTTGGGCATTGATGGTCCTGTGTGGACCTAGCTCATGTCATTTTAAGGTATTTTAAGTTGTTCTAAGTTTGATTAATGATTAGTAAAGCATGTTTAGGTTAATGGAATAGTTGGTGGTTAATGAGTGAGTAATGTTATTGGTTACGTTAATTATGTTATAAAGGTTATGTGATTCATATGTGTGGTTATGTGCATTATGGTGCGTTGCCATGGAGGCCATGAGATGGCTAATGTGACAGTCCTCTCCGTTCAGACCCGTTAACCTAATAGTGAGCCTAACTCGAGTCCGCCTCCTGCGAATGGGCTAGAGCCTCGCAAGGGATATCAAACCACGAGTCCGTAGTAATATAAAGGAACCAGCTCAAATATTCATAAGATCTGCCCATCTCACAAATATTTACATGAAATATACATAGCTGTAGTACAACTGTACCCAAACTACAATAGAACCTGGGGCATACCCCGAGGTGAACGACAGAAAGTGAAAATTACACTGCTAGTGGTGCTGACCCTCCACTGGACGACGGGCGCGAAATCTCCTGATCTCCCTCACCTGGTAGGAGGTAGGGGTGAGCCTCTCGAGTCACTGGCTCAGTAGGGAAAACTCCCTAGAAACTGAGCAAACGAACACAAGTAGCAAAGCAAGAAATGATATGCTAACAATTTATAATATTATCTAGCAGGATATAAAACTGAAAGTGCCACTTACCATTTGTTGTTTAACAGGAATCAACGTAAATAAATAAACAGCAAAACCAAATAGGTGTACGAGCTACTATAGAGAAACGCCACACTCGGGCCACGTCAACTGGTTCGCAACACCAATTACTGACCCGGACAAATCACACAGGACTACCTCTCAGTCTCGCAGCCACGGATGAAAGGTCCAGCTGCCGCTCCACTAAACAAGTACAAAGAACTGTGGAGTCCAACTAAACCACCATAACCTGCAGGTCACACACCTCGTAGGCCCATGCCTGGCACCTTTAGGGACTCTGGCCCGAGCTCCCTAAAGTGAGGCATTGGAAAACAAGACTAGCTGGGGCCCAGTATGTCTACTGGTGTCCGTCTCCCCCAACTACGAGCGCGCTACAAGCGACAATACAACAAACTCTCTCTCTAGTCACTGTCCCACTGCCGTCTTTCCCTCAGCCGGATGTACTACTCAACACAGGAGTGAGGGTGTCCAAGAAGACGACAAGACCTCATCGGTACCCAGTACCGGGACAAGCCCCGAGCACTCACGTGCCTGGCTCACATAAAACCTGGGGCTCCCAACTGAAGAGGTATCCACGGAAGGCGTCAAACTACACGCCACGTACACAGAAACCACGTGCACAACGCACAAGCCACGTGAAACCTCCACGCAAAGCATGTGAACACCATATAAACCACACACCACACGCTCCCCGAGCATAGAGAGAGTGCTAATACACCTCATACTATCATCACATATCACAAACCATGCTAAATGGATAATTATACACTTACATGTATTCTCGGATAACAGCCTTCGACTGCTATCGCGATAGGGTGCAGAGTCGCCTTCAAGATGTGATGGCACGATAGGTCGCCTTCTGAACGCGACGTATCGCGGTGTCGCGACTTGGTCGCGACGCCAATGGTCGTCGCCTTAGAAGGTGCGAACCTTAATCCGAAATCCATCATCCGGATCACCCCAAACTCTTTAAAACCTACGGTTTTCGTTCCATTTTCATGCTTTAATGTGTTACTACACATGCTATCTAAGGTTTAGAAAGCAGGAAACACATTATCCACATCACACGAACGATCCACAGATCAAACCATGGGAAATCTCCCTACCTTCGCGAAGAACGCGAAGAACGATGTCCTCACGACGTTTCCTCCGCTCCACGTAGCGTCCCGCAGTGAAAACTCGTCAAACCGAGCTCTAACAAGTCAAATCGCCTGAAAATTCCATAGCAAAAACCCTCTGGCCGAGCAGAGCTTCCATGAGCTCTGTTCCGCCAGGGTTTCTTAAAAACTCAGTTTAGTTAAGAACGCGACGCTCTTGTAAGTCGCGACCTGAATGCGACGTACTCGACCGTCGCCTTCACCCTGCTGATGCCAGCATGCTTGCCCAACGTGCGACACGTGGCGCACATGCAAATGTCAACTAAAACCAGTGGTGCCATGAACGCGACGCCATGAGCTGTCGCGTTCTAAACACGACGCTCCTAACTGTTGCGTTCACAGTCTGTGAACCAGTGAGCACTTTGGGCCTAAACTTCCGGCCTACAAAGCCTCACAACCTGTGGAAAACATCTACCACACACAACATTGGCCACACACTGGCCTCCACAACCACACAAAGACGATCCGAACGGTCGGAACATTACATTACTATCACCTAAAAAGAAATTTCATCCTCGAAATTTAAAACAAAAGCCAATTATCAAAATTTCAATTTAATTCATATGACACTATCACCTAAAAAGAAATAAAGACTTACTCAAACAAATATGGATACGCTTTTCTCATTTCTTTCGCTAATTCTCAAGTATCTTCACCACCTTGCCTATTTTCCCATCTGACCTTTACCAATTCAATTCTTTGTTTCTAAGCTTTTGGGTTCTGTGGCCTGAAATTTGCACTGGATATTCCGGCATTGACATGTCGGCTTCAAATCATCTCTTTGATAACTGACAACTTGGGTGGATCCCTGATATTTTTCTTAACATTGAGACATGAAACACATCATGTGCATCAGTGAAATCTGCTGGAAAATCTAATTTATAAGCTGCTTCACCCATCCTTTCTTTTATTTGGAATGGTTCGACATATCTCGGGCTCAACTTGCCTTTCTTACTGAACCTTAATACACCTTTAGTAGGAGACACCTTTAAAAATATATCACCGACTTCAAATTATAATGGTCTGCGTCTACATCTGCATAAATAACTCTTCTGGCGACTCTGGGCTGTTTTCAACTTTTCTTGATGAATCTTACTTTCTGCACACTGACGAACCATTTCTGGGCCCAAACCCGCCTCTCTCCTACTTCATGCCATTTAATGGTGATCTACACGGTCTTCCATACAGGCTTCATAAGGTGCCATTTCAATACTTGAATGGTAACTGTTGTTATATGCAAACTCAACCAGACCCAAATGATGCTCCTAGATGCCTCCCCACACAAGACAGCAAGCTCTCAACATATCTTCAATAGTCTGAATTATTCTTTCTGTCTGTCCATCTATTTGTGGATGATATGCTGAACTGTACCTTAGCTCTGTGCCAACGACTCTTTGCAAACTCCTCCAAAAATCTGAAGTAAATCGAGGGTCTCGATCTGAAACTATAGTGACTGGTATTCCATGCAAAGGTACAATCCTTTCTACATATAGCTTAGCTAATCTATCAACTGACCATGTCATGCTAACTGGTAATAATCTGCAGAACTTTGTCAATCTATCCACAAAAACCCACATTGCATTATGACCAGATGAACTCGGCAAACCAACTATGAAATCCATTGCTATATCATCCCATTTCCACTGCGGAATGGTAATGGCTGCAACAATCCTCCTAGCTTCTGATGCTCTGCTTTTATCTGCTGACATACTGCACATCTGGTTATAAACTCTGCAATCTCTCTCTTCATATTGGCCACAAAAATGCTTCTTCTATCTTGATACATTTTAGTGCTACCTGGGTGGATGGTGTACCTTGATTTATGAGCTTCTTCTAAACTTCTGTCTAATTTCTGTTCTTCTTCTGGACTACAATCGTTCTTTTAGTCTGACCACATTATCATGCCCCAAATTTACTTCATCTATTGTGACGGCCCTCATTATACCGGTACGTTATACCAACCCACGCGGTATAGAAAGAGTCATCACAGTGGGACATTTACCCAAATGATACAAACAGCTGAGATACACGCGAATATACGAACAGAGTAGCGGAAGTAAAAGACTACGTCTTCATTCGTTCATCATCCACATTTAACATACATGAAATTGCAATAACATTAAAGAACTTAAAAGTTCACATAATTAAATTGCTGAAAATTAAGTACACAATGTCCACACTTATACAATTCCTCATGATTTCTAGTACAATGT
The DNA here is from genome assembly GCA_014218235.1 of Colocasia esculenta. Lineage (NCBI taxonomy): Eukaryota > Viridiplantae > Streptophyta > Magnoliopsida > Alismatales > Araceae > Colocasia > Colocasia esculenta. The sequence continues at coordinate 19,903,994 of CM024760.1, read as the reverse complement.
CACTTTACATACTATGAAAGCACAAAAGGGGTACACTGCTCCAACAATCTAAACTCCGCGCTCGGAGTCCGTCTCTATCGTCTCCTCCACGAGACTCTCGTCACCGTCTATACCTGTACGCCGAAGCAAGAAGTGAGTCTTAAAGACTCAGCAAGCAAACTACCATAACATACACGTATAAGTCATAGCGGTTTCTACATGCACATTCACAAATTTCAACATATGGCATGCTAGTCATTTGAAAGTTGCAACCTATCATGAAAGTTCTATAATTTATACATGGATCATGCTTTCAGATTTCTAAGAATAAAACTTACCTATACATGCTCTCTATTCAATTTATTCGTGAAATTTTGTCTTTAAAGAACCAAGACATGAGAGCTACCAACATGAACACTGTGTATATATGAAGGGAAAACACAACTAGCATGGATTTTACATGTTCTTAAGCACATACATAGACATTTTCACATGCTTTAAGCTTCTGGTTTCACATGGTTTAATGGCTGTAAACCTACACATGAGAGCTACAATGTTGTTTAAAACATACCATGTGAACAACCAATCATGCTATTTTGTACACGTGCTCATCAATTATCCCTAACATGGATTCTAGACATTTTCGCATATATAAACATAATGATAACAACATGAAATCACTGATTTCACCTGGTTTCAGATTTGTCTCACATGGATTTCAATGTCATATTCTCACATTTTTAGTTTCACATTTTCTTTACACACAAGTTTCCAATTCACATGTTGCACTTTGCACATACACATTTCACATTGTTCACTTACACATTAACACATGAACACATACACATTACACATTACACATTTTAGGTGCCGTGACACATAGTCCAAACCACCAAAGAAGGACATATACACATCACATTACACATAGACGCCATCTAGGCATTACAATGGCGACTCTTGGACTGCGCAGACTGGGAGAACAAGTCTCCACCCTAACCAGTGGTACTTGTCCACCTCCAGGATTTTCCCCTAATACCCTTAGGGTCACTTACACATTGAACTTTCTCAGGGGGACTTTTCCCTGATACAGTCCCACTGCCCTCTACGGAAGCAGTGTCACATTGGCACAGTTACACATTTACACATTTTACAGATTTTACACATGGTTTTACACATATCACTTTTCATCCCATTCACTTTCTCACTCACATGCATATCTCTGTTTTCCTGACATGACACTACAGATTTCAGGAGTTTACACACAGTAAATTCACCAATCAGGTTGGGTTTAAACGATGTCTAATCACTTTACGATGACATGCATAAATTTTTACATTTCACATGGAAAAAGTACATAACTCCTTATATACTGGTCCAAATGACCTGGAATTTAACCACATGCTATTTTCAGGTTCAAGATCATATTCAATTTTTCACATTTTTCTGAGCTAAATAGAATTTACAGAAAATCAAATACCTATTTAGCATGCCATTCATAATTTAAGTTGCATGGAGTTTAACACCATCATACGTTTTTGCCACTTACTGTCTGAACAGAGACTAACTGTTATATGCATGATCTGAAAATACAGAATTACCCTAAATCATACAACCATAGATCGATCACAACAATTCTTTCTTGCATGCCTTTTTATTTACCGAACCGAAATTAATAGCAATTTATGCAAGCATGGACAATTTATCAAAATTTGAGTACACATATACTAATCCACTAACTTCATAATCTGACAAAACTTAGGGCACTCAGACTAGTCCTAATCATAAAACAGGGATTGGCAAGAATCATCAACAAATCATGCTTGAAATTTCATGGGATAATAATCTAAACATCACCACCACACATCATACCTCATCCACACACCAAATTTACCAGTATACTAGTGTATAGGGTTACATATATCCTCATCACGGAAACCCCATCGAAAATAATCGTATAGGAGGGCAGAACAGTTTACTGTTCTGTCCAGATGAACTTGGCGGCGGTCTCTGGCCGCTATTCAATGTCAACGGCATAGTCGATGGATGCCAATCATGATCTCAGCGTCCAGGGACCTTGCCGTTAATTCAGGTCTGTGTAGAACACAGATCCGAGCTCTCAAGATAAGGTGAATGTGGGGGCAAGGACACGAAGAAAAATACACAAAAATGTTAAAACCGTCCTAGACTCATACGGGAACCTTATGGTAGGGTCACTTGCCTTTTAGAAACACTCCTAAGGGATCAAAAGTGCTGGTGAAGCCCTCCTTGGGAAGTCCCAAGAAGTGCAGAAATGTCCCCCAAGATCTCCTTCCTCCAGGCTCCTGGATGATCTCCACAGCAAGGAAATGTCGGGGAGGCCTTCCTTGATGTTCCCTCTTGCCTCCAGTTGCAGTAGAACGCCGGACAAAGCTTCAGAAGTTCGGATTTTGGGCTGCAAAGATGGGGTTTTCTCATAGTACGAAATAGGGTTTTTCTCCTCTGGTTTCTCTCTTACAAAAGGATGAAGAGAGGGTTCGGGGAGCAGATTCGGGTTGGATATATGGGAGAGACTTCTCTCCCACTCACAAGGTGATAAGATGTGTTTCAGAGCCGTTGGGGACAGCTCCCCAATGGGTGAGCTTCCTTGTTTCCAGAATTTCTGGCTCTGCAACGCATGCAAGTCAGAGAAATAGGCGTCCACATTGTTAGATGCCAGGATTAGTGTTGGCGTCCATGGGTGGACGCTGACACCTCCTCGACGTCCTGGTATTGACACCAATCTGGCCTTCGGCCAGAACTCTAAAACATGCAGAAACTATGCATGCCATGCATATATACATGCAATATGTATATGGTAGTGTATCCATACTATCACCATTCAATACATGCATTATTTACATCTAGTATAAACACATGCACACGTAATTGTACTAATTAATACGTACGTAAATATGTATATACATACACAAGCACAAATATACACACACACAAATACAAATAATGCGATGGAAATTCGAGGGCCTTACACCCTCTCCCCCTTAAAGAAACTTCGTCCTCGAAGTTAGAATGACACTACTCAAACAAAAGGGGATACTTCTTCTTCATCGCATCCTCAAGCTCCCAAGTAGCCTCCTCTCGTGAGAAGTTCCGCCAGAGAACCTTCACCGACGCAACACTCTTGTTCCGGAGATGTTGAACCTTCCGGTCAAGAATAGCTACTGGTTGCTCGACATACGAAAGATCTGGCTGGATCTCCACTGGCTCATGACTAATCACATGAGACGGATCTCGAACATACTTCCTGAGCATAGATACGTGGAATACAGGGTGAATGCTAGCCATAGCTGGGGGTAATGCTAGCTCATACGCCACGCTGCCCAAACGTCGAGAATCTCATATGGGCCAATGAATCTAGGGCTTAGCTTGCTATGCCTACCAAATCTGACGACACCACGAGTAGGCGATATCTTCAGGAAGACATGATCGCCAACCTCGAACTCCAATCCTTTCTCCTTGTCGACATAACTCTTCTGCCTATCCTGCGCCGCAACAAGCCTCTCCTGATAAGCTGGATCTTGTCCGAAGTTTCCTGAACTAACTCTGGTCCGATCAACTGCCTATCACCAGTCTCCTCCCAACATAACGGAGATCTGCAGGCCTACCATACAACGCCCGAATGGAGCCATACCAATACTAGCATGAAAGTTGTTGTTGTATGCGAACTCCACAAGAGGTAAATGACGCTCCCAATCATCCTTCCAATCCAGAACACACGCTCTCAACATATCCTCGAGCGTCTGGATAGTCCTCTCGGACTGTCCATCGGTCTGGGGATGAAACGCCGAACTGAGCTTCAGCTTCGAACCTAACGCATCCTGAAGACCCTTCCACAGCCTCAAAGTGAATCTCCGATCTCGATCCAAAATAATCAACTTTGGCACACCATGCAATCTAATGATACCACTAACATACAATCTAGCTAAACTCTCTACTGATTGCTTTTTCTTCATAGCCAAGAAATGAGCAGTCTTTGAGAATCTATCTACAACTACCCAAATCGAGTCATTGCCCCTTCTAGATCGAGGCAAACCCGAAACGAAGTCCATAGTGACAGCTTCCCACTTCCATACTGGGATATCCATCCTCTGCATAAGGCCGGATGTCGCTGTCGCTCGGCCTTCACTGCTGACATACTAGACATCTAGACACATAATCCACAACATCTTTCTCATGCCGGACCACCAAAATGATCTTTTCAGGTCTTGATACATCTTAGTGTTACCCGGATGAATAGAGAATCGCGATCTATGAGCCTCCGCTAACACATGCTCACGGACATCTACTAAATCAGGGACACAGACACGGTGCTGAAATCTAATCACACGTCCTCATCACGAGCAATGCCCACCTTACCCACTAATTCTAACAATCTAGGGTCGGCTTCCTGTTGCTCGATCACCTCATCCAAAACTGAGGATCTAAGGGATAACTGAGCTACAAAAGCCTGACACAGCGATGGCTCTAACTCGATCATAGAGTACGCCACATCCTCCAACATCTTCCAATCCTGCTGGAGCGAAGACCTCTTTCTACTAAGAGCATCCGCTACGACATTCGCCTTTCCAGGGTGATACCGAAGGTCGAAGTCATAGTCCTTCAAGAACTCAATCCATCTTCTCTGCCTCAGGTTTAATTCCTTTTGGGAGAAAAGATACTTTAAGCTCTTGTGGTCAGTAAACACCTCAAATCTGACACCATAAAGATAGTGCCTCCAGATCTTAGTGCATGAACCACTGCTGCGAGCTCCAAGTCATGAGTCGGATAGTTCCTCTCATGCTCCTTTAACTGACGAGAAGCATAAGCCACTACCCTTTCTGCTGCATGAGCACACAGCCTAAACCGATCCGAGACGCATCCGTATAAATGACAAAGCCCTTAGACCACTAGGCAATACCAATACCGAAGCAGAAGTAAGCTTAGCCTTCAATAGCTAGAAGCTACGCTCACATGCCTCAGACCATACGAACCTCTCACCCTTCCTGGTTAGCTTTGTCAAGGGGGGCGATGGATGAGAAACCCTCAATGAATCGCCGATAGTAACCAGCTAACCCAATAAAACTACGAATCTCCGAAGGGTTCTTGGGAACCTCCCAATCCATAACTGCCTGGACCTTCGCTGGATCAACTGCAACACCAGCGCCGGAGATAACATGCCCGAGGAAATGAACCTTGCGCAACCAAAAATCGCACTTGCTGAATTTAGCATACAGCTTGTGCTCACGAAGAACCTCTAACACTAACCTCAGATGCTGATGGTGCGTGGCCTCATCCGGAGAGTAGACCAACACATCGTCAATAAACACTATGACAAAGCTATCTAAATAAGGCCTAAACACCCGGTTCATGAGATCCATGAACGCTGCAGGGGCGTTGGTCAATCCGAAAGGAAGGACCAACAACTCATAATGTCCATAACGGTTCTAAATGCCATATTGGACACATCCTCACTCCGAATCCTCAACTGATGATAACCAGATCGCAAGTCAATCTTAGAAAAACTGATGCATCTCGCAACTGGTCAAACAAGTCATCAATACGAGGTAAGGTACCTGTTCTTCACAGTCACTTGGTTCAACTTCCTATAGTCAATACACAACCTAAGTGACCTGTCTTTCTTCTTGACGAATAATACAGGTGCGCCCCAAGGGGAAACACTAGGGCGAATAAATCCCTTATCAAGCAACTCCTGCAACTGCCTCCTCAACTTAGCTAACTCCGCAGGTGCCATCCGATATGGAGCCTTCGAGATAGGAGAGGTGCCGGGAAGCAACTCTATGGTAAACTCTATCTCTCTATCCGATGGCAATCCAGACAAGTCATCAGGAAAGACATCTGGAAAATCCTGCACTACCTCAATCTCCGCAAGAGTAAGTGACTCATCAGCCTCTGGCACTAACACCACGCTGGCAAGAAAAGCGTCACAACCCTTGTTTACCATGCGCATCGCCTTCATGGCAGAGATGACTAACTTTCCAGCCAAGTTCCTTGGCAAGGGATGAGAGAACTCGTCCTCACCAGGAATGCGGAAAATAATCCTCTTCCGACGACAATCCACTAACGCATAGTGCTCCTCTAGCCAATCCAGATCAAGAATAGCATCATAGTCCTTCATCTTTAGCAAGAAGAAACACCCATCTAGGATTCTATCCTCAATGCACACCAGGTAACGACGGAATGCACTTCCTAGTCGATACCGTACCCGCAGGGGTGTGCACAGACAAGGGACCTCTAAATCCTAAACTCTACGCCTGACTCTAGGGCTAACTGCCTAGTGAACCGCTCGAAAATGACGAGTGAGTAGCACCCGTATCAAACAAAACCCGAGCGTGTACACCTAAAAGCAAAACCGTACCTTCGTGACATGCTCCGCCTGCTCGGCGTCCTCGCGAGCTAAAGCAAACACTCAAGCTGGGGCTCGAGGCCTTCCTGGTCTTCCTGTAGCTGGCGCGGCTGTCGCTACTGCTGGGGCTGGCGCTCCATGCTGAGCTCCCTGCTGAAGTCTTGGGCAATCTTTGATCTTGTGGTCGCTGCTCCCCCACACTTCAAGCATCTACCCGCTACCAACCAACACTCGGAACCACCATGTGTCTTCCCGCAATGGGGACACTCTTTCTTCACACCAGGGGAACGTACAGAAGGTACCTGAGAGTTGCTGACTGTCACGGATCGCTGCGGTGTCTGGTACACCGTTTTCCTCTTATTCTGCCGCTGAATGTCACTGCTGCCGGCCTCTTCTGCGAAGCCTTCTTTTCCTCCAGATATTGCTCCATTTCTCCCTCCTGCCTGCAGGCAGCACTGAGGGCCTCGTCCAATGTGCGGTGGTCAAACGCCACGAGTCTCGTCTGCAGTGATGGCTTGAGTCCCATCACGAATTTCTTCGTCTTCCTGCGCTCATCCTCTACGATATGCGGTGCATATTTAGAAAGTTCAGAAAACCTTGCCTCGTATTCCAGCACGGTCATGGAGCCTTGCGTCAGGGAGAGAAATTCCTACTCCATTTTGTCCTAGATATGCTCTGGGACGAACTTGGCTCGAAAGAGCCTCACGAACGTGTCCCACGCCACGTCTACTGCTCCGTCCTCAAAGGTGTACGTAGTAGGGAGGACCACCATACATCCGCTCTCTCCTGCAATCACACCTTCATAAGCACCAACTAACAATTCTAAATTAGCAGAACATACAAACATACAAAATTAAAAGCCTACCTGTAGCATGTAGGTGGCTAATGTCACCTTATCCTCATCAGGGCACCTGATGGCTCGGAAGATTTTCTCTGTCTCCCTTAACCACTTTCTGCTGCCATTAGTGAGTCACTCTCCCCCTTAAAAGAGGGTGGGGTCATCCTCTTGAATCGCTCCATGATGGGAGGTCCACCATGGTCCTGAGCTGGTGCCTGAGCCTGCTACATTAAACAACAAGCAATACAAAATCAACATAATATCACATAATTAAAATAAAACAGACTTTTAATTGTTTTGCCATTCTAACCTGAGCCTCCAACTGGGCTTGGAGTGCTGCCTGGGTATGAGCCTGCGTCTGCATGGCTTGCACCAGACCTTGCATGAATACTCCGTAATCCACAGGCGGCGGCGGGGGTAGTACAGGACCTGGCGGTGCCGGGGCCTGCTGCTTCGCCCGCTCGTCACGTCGCGGCTCGTCCTCACGGGCCGACGCTCCACCACGCCTACCTCTCGAAGCCATGGCTGTAATAAAATTTTAGCCACTATTAGATCTAGGTTACTAAGTTTTCTAACCATTTTCGTATCTATCTTTCACTTCTTATTAGTGTTTTCTACACATGTGGACATACTTAGCATGCAATGGGGATGATGACTTAGGTATATTCATGTGCAATCTCAACCGGTCGCTCTGATACCAATCTCTGTGACGGCCCTCGTTATACCGGTACGGTTATACCAACCCACGTTGGTATAGCAAGAGTCATCACGGTGGGACATTTACCCAAACGATACAAACAGCTGAGATACACGCGAATATACGAACAGAGTGGCGGAAGTAAAAAGAACTACTGTCTTCATTCGTTCATCATCCACATTTAACATACATGAAATTGCAATAACATTAAAGAACTTAAAAGTTCACATAATTAAATTGCTGAAAATTAAGTACACAATGTCCACACTTATACAATTTCCTCATGATTTCTAGTACAATGTCACTTTTACATACTATGAAAGCACAAAAGGGGTACACTGCTCCAACAATCTAAACTCTGCGCTCGGAGTCCGTCTCTACCGTCTCCTCCACGAGAGTCTCGTCACCGTCTATACCTGTACGCCGAAGCAAGAAGTGAGTCTTAAAGACTCAGCAAGCAACACTACTCATAACATACACGTATAAGTCATAGCGGTTTCTACATGCACATTCACAAATTTCAACATATGGCATGCTAGTCATTTGAAAGTTGCAACCTATCATGAAAGTTCTACAAATTAATACATAGATCATGCTTTCAGATTTCTAAGAATAAAACTTACCTATCACATGCTCTCTATTCAATTTACTCGTGAAATTTTGTCTTTAAAGAACCAAGACATGAGAGCTACCAACATGAACAATGTGTATATATGAAGGGAAAACACAACTAACATGGATTTTACATGTTCTTAAGCACATACATAGACATTTTCACATGCTTTAAGCTGCTGGTTTCACATGGTTTAATGGCTGTAAACTACACATGAGAGCTACAATGTTGTTTAAAACATACCATGTGAACAACCAATCATGTTATTTTGTACACGTGCTCATCATTATCCCTAACATGGATTCTAGACATTTTCGCATATATAACATAATGATAACAACATGAAATTACTGATTTCACCTGGTTTCAGATTTGTCTCACATGGATTTCAATGTCATATTCTCACATTTTAGTTTCACATTTTCTTTACACAAGTTTCCAATTCACATGGTTGCACTTTGCACATACACATTTCACATTGTTCACTTACACATTAACACATGAACACATACACATTACACATTACACATTTTAGGTGCCGTGACACATAGTCCAAACCACCAAAGAAGGACATATACACATCACATTACACATAGACGCCATCTAGGCATTACAATGGCGACTCTTGGACTGCGCAGACCGGGAGAACAAGTCTCCACCCTAACCAGTGGTACTTGTCCACCTCCAAGATTTCCCCCTAATGCCCTTAGGGTCACTTACACATTGAACTTTCTCAGGGGGACTTTTCCCTGATACAGTCCCACTGCCCTCTACGGAAGCAGTGTCACATTGGCACAGTTACACATTTACACATTTTACCGATTTTACACATAGTTTTACACATATCACTTTTCATCCCATTCACTTTCTCACTCACATGCATATCTCTGTTTTCCTGACATGACACTACAGATTTCAGGAGTTTAACACATAGTAAATTCACCAATCAGGTTGGGTTTAAACGATATCTAATCACTTTACGATGACATGCATAAATTTTTACATTTCACATGGAAAAGTACATAACTCCTTATATACTGGTCCAAATGACATGGAAATTTAACCACATACTATTTTCAGTTCAAGATCATATATTCAATTTTTCATAATTTTCTGAGCTAAATAGAATTTACAGAAAATCAAATACCTATTTAGCATGCCATTCATAATTTAAGTTGTCATGGAGTTTAACACCATCATACGTTTTTGCCACTTACTGTCTGAACAGAGACTAACTGTTATATGCATGATCTGAAAATACAGAATTACCCTAAATCATACAACCATAGATCGATCACAACAATTCTTTCTTGCATGCCTTTTTATTTACCGAACCGAAATTAATAGCAATTTATGCAAGCATGGACAATTTATCAAAATTTGAGTACACATATACTAATCCACTAACTTCATAATCTGACAAAACTTAGGGCACTCATACTAGTCCTAATCATAAAACAGGGATTAGCAAGAATCATCAACAAATCATGCTTGAAATTTCTTGGGATAATAATCTCTAACATTCACCACCACACATCATAACTCATCCACACACCACATTTACCAGTATACATAGTGTATAGGGTTACCATATATCCTCGTCACGGAAAACCCATCGAAAATAATCGTATAGGAGGGCAGAACAGTTTACTGTTCTGTCCAGATGAACTTGGCGGCGATCTCTGGCCGCTAATTCAATGTCAGCGGCATAGTCGATGGACGCCAATCATGATCTCAGCGTCCAGGGACCTTGCCGTTAATTCAGGTCTGTGTAGAACACAGACCCGAGCTCTCAAGATTGGGTGAATGTGGGGGTCAAGGACACGAAGAAAAATACACAAAAATGTTAAAACCATCCTAGACTCATACGGGAACCTTATGGTAGGGTCACTTGCCTTTTAGAAACACTCCTAAGGGATCAAAAGTGCTGGTGAAGCCCTCCTTGGGCAGTCCCAAGAAGTGCAGAAATGTCCCCCAAGATCTCCTACCTTCGGGCTCCTGGATGATCTCCACAGCAAGGAAATGTTGGGGAGGCCTTCCTTGATGATCCCTCTTGCCTCCAGTTGCAGTAGAACGCCGGACAAAGCTTCAGAAGTTCGGATTTTGGGCTGCAAAGATAGGGTTTTCTCACAGTCCGAAATAGGGTTTTTCTCCTCTGGTTTCTCTCTTGCAAAAGGGTGAAGAGAGGGTTTGGGGAGCAGATTCTGGTTGGATATATGGGAGAGACTTCTCTCCCACTCACAGGGTGATAAGATGTGTTTCAGAGCCGTTGGGGACAGCTTCCCAATGGGTGAGCTTCCTTGTTTCCGGAATTTCTGGCTCTGCAACGCATGCAGGTCAGGGAAATAGGCGTCCACATCGTTAGACGCCAGGATTAGTGTTGGCGTCCATGGGTGGACGCTGACACCTCCTCGACGTCCTGGTATTGACGCCAATCTGGCCTTCGGCCAGAACTCTAAAACATGCAGAAACTATGCATGCCATGCATATATACATGCAATATGTATATGGTAGTGTACCCATACTATCACCATTCAATACATGCATTATTTACATCTAGTATAAACACATGCACACAAAATTGTACTAATTAATACGTACGTAAATATGTATATACATACACAAGCACAAATATACACACACACAAATACAAATAATGCGATGGAAATTCGAGGGCCTTACATCCATTCTGAGAATATCTGCTAAATTGGTATCTGCTTTCTGTGCCTCTGCTATCTACCAGTAAAGAGAAGGCTCCACTACACTAGTTGCTAATATTGTTCTGCACTGACTGCTTGGCACATGTAAGGAATTCTCCGCCACATCCTCATAAAGTTTCCATTCTCTGATCATAAGTTGATTCATAACCGCTTTTCTGCTCAGTGCATCTGCCACCACATTTGCTCTGCCTGGATGATATGCCAAATTAAAGTCATAATCTTTTAAATATTTCATCCATTGGCACTGCCTTAGATTCAAATCTTTCTGAGAGAAAATATATTTTAAGCTTTTATGATCAGTAAAAATCTCAAATCTTTCACCATACAAATAATGCCGTCAGATCTTTAATGCAAAAACTACTGCTGCCAACTCTAAATCATGAGTAGGGTAGTTTTCCTCATGTTTCTTCAATTGCCTAGAGGCATAGGCAACCACTTTACTATGCTGCATCAAAACTGCACCCAAACCTCTCTTGGATGCATCTGTAAACAGAACAAATCCGCCACTACCCGACAGAATCTCTAAAACTGGTGCTGATGTCAACCTCTTCTTTAACTCCGCAAAACTGCGCCTGCACTCCGGGGACCACACAAAAGGAACACCCTTTCTTGTCAACCTTGGCATCGGTGCTGCTATCTTGGAGAAATCTTCTATAATATTCTCCCAAACCCAGAAAACTCCTAATCTCAAACACAGTCCTCGGCTCTTCCCACTTTATTACTGCCTCAACTTTGGCTAGATCCACTGCAATACCTTCACCTGATATCACATGACCTAGAAACTGAATCTCCTTCAGCCAGAACTCCCATTTACTAAATTTAGCAAATAACTGATGATCTCTCAATATCTGCAAAGTAATCCGCAAATGATCTGCATGCTCTTCTTCTGATGTTGAATAAACCAATATATCATCAATAAAAACCACTATAAGCTGGTCCAAATACTGATGAAATATTTTGTTCATCAAATTCATAAATGCTGCAGGTGCATTTGTCAATCCAAAAGGCATCACAACAAACTCATAATGCCCATATCTAGTCCGAAAAGTTGTCTTCTCAATATCTTCTTCTTTGATCCGCAATTGATGATATCCTGATCTTAAATCTATCTTAGAAAATACTTTGGCTGACTGCAGTTGATCAAATAAATCATCAATCTGAGGAAGTGGATACTTATTCTTAATTGTAACTTTATTCAGCTGCCTGTAATCTATAGACATTCTTAAACTGCCATCTTTCTTCCTGACAAATAACACTGGCGCTCCCCATAGTGACTGACTAGGTCTAATAAAACCTTTTTCTAATAACTCTTGCAACTGCTTTTTCAACTCTTTCAATTCTGCTGGGGCCATTCTATATGGTGCTTTAGAGATAGGTAAACTGTCTGGTTGCAATTCAACTGTGAAGTCTACCTCTCTATGCAGAGCTAACCCTGGCAACTCATCTAGAAACACATCTGCAAATTCTCTAACCACTAACACTGAATCTACAGATTTACTAGATTCAACTAGACTAACAGAAGCAAGGTACACTACACATCCTGTATTAATTAACTTTCTAGCTCTAAGTGCAGAAATAATAAACTTGGGAGTGTAAAAAGGCATACCTTGAAATTCAAACACCTCACCACCGGGTCTGCAAAATCTGACTCTCTTCTTTCTATAATCAACCAATGCCCCGTAGGCCTCTAACCAATCCATCCCCAGAACCACATCATATTCTTTCAATGTCAAAGCATACAATCTTGCCGGCATCTAGATCCCATGAATTACTATCGGGACCTCTTCTAAAAACCAGGAAGTCCACAAATACCCTCCTGAAGGAATTTCCACTACCAACTCACAAGACCTTTCTTCTAAAGGAAGTATCATGCTATCCAGAAAATCTTTGGAAATAAATGAATGGGAAGCTCCCGGATCAATTAATACTCTAGCAGTAAAATCAAAGAAAGGTAAAATACGTTCAATAAGATTGGATGCTTCCGCCTGAGCTCTGGTAACAGCCATCACTCGACCCCGTCCTCCTCTTTGGTACGGTGCACCTCTGCCCTGCTCTGCTGACCACTGAAAGGGCTGCTGCTGCTGCTGGGTCCCTCTACCATAAATCTGCTCTCGAGGATATGGGCAATTCCTTGCTAAATGTCCTGGCTGCCCACAAGCATAACATCTAAAAGCTGGATATGTTGTAGGCTGCCCTGCCGTTCTCTGTTGAGATTCCTATGCAACCGGCGGTCTGTAACCGCGGTCCTGCTGAAAACCTCCCTACTGAAAACCCTGTTGCCTGCCTCTATCACGACCTCCTTGAAAGAATTTCTTGATCTGCTTGCCCCATTTTGCTATTCCAGATGATGAAGAAGCTCCAGAAGGTGCTTTCCCCTTACTAATTCCTCCTGACAGTTGTGGATGCCGAAAACTACCTGAGCCTAAACCACCTGTCTGAGACTGCCCCTGCCTGGCCCGAATAGTCCTCTCAAGTATTGTTGCTCACTGAGCTACCTCTTCTACTGTTCTACACATCAGTGGGATCACCGCATCTTGTAATTTTGCCCTCAAACCTCGAATAAAGTATTCCACCATCATGGTATTATCAGTTACTACATATGGGGCGTACCTGCTCAGGGCTATAAACCTCATCTGATATTCAAGTACCGAGAGATTCCCTTGCTGGAGTGTCCTGAACTGCTCTCTTTTCATTTGCAGAATCTGTATTGGGAAGAAAGAGTCATTAAAAACTGACAAAAATTTTGACCATGTAATAGTGTCCTCCGTCCTGCCCGTAAAAACTATCTGGATCTTTAATCGTCACCATTCCTGCGTAAACCCTCGTAGCTGGTATGCTGCAAGAATCACTCTATCTTCCTGGGGACACCTCATTATCGCAAATACCCTCTCGATCTCATGTATCCAATGCTCCGCTGTATCCGGATTGGGACCTCCTGAGTATGTAGGGGGCTGCAATATCAAAAACCGCTCCACAAGTACCGTAGTCTCCTCTCCAGTAACTGGTCTCACTGGAACTACTGGTTGTACAGGTACTACAGGAGGTACCTCTACTCCGGGTGGGGTTGGAACTGGAGCTACTGGTACTGCCTCCTCTGGAAATGGTGGTACTGCTGCCGCTGGCTGTACCGGTGGTTGCTGATCTAGTCTTACCCGAATCTCTGTCAAACTCTCCCAGATTCCTTCTGTCATTCTCTACGTAGGATCCTCTCCTGACCCTTCTCCACCACCTCCCACAATTCTTCTTTCGGCCATTACTACTCCTGCATAAACATTATTCCAATAATACAATAAACAAGAAATCAATACAAAACCAGGGTCACTACCAGCAGTGGGTTACAGTAATGACATAGCTATGTAATTTCCAATTCCTTTATATTTTTACAGACCTTGCTTTGATACCAACTGTGATGGTCCTCGTCGTTCAGACCCGTTAACCTAATAGCGAGCCTAACTCGAGTCTGCCTCTCGCGAATGGGCCGGAGCCTCGCAAGGGATATCAAACCACGAGTCTGTAGTAATATAAAGGAACCAGCTCAAATATTCATAAGATCTGCCCATCTCATAAATATTTATATGAAATATACATAGCTATAGTACAACTGTAACCAAACTACAACAGAACCTTGGGCATACTCCGATGTGAACGACAGAAAGTGAAAATTACACTACTGGTGGTGCTGACCCTCCACTGGACGACGGGCGCGAAATCTCCTGATCTCCCTCACCTGTTAGGAAGTAGGGGTGAGCCTCTCGAGTCACTGGCTCAGTAGGGAAAACTCCCTAGAAACCGAGCAAACGAACATAAGTAGCAAAGCAAGAAATGCTATGCTAACAATTTATAATATTATCTAGTAGGATGTAAAACTAAAAGTACCACTTACCATTTGCTGTTTAACAGGAATCATCATAAATAAATAAACAGCAAAACCAAACAGGTGTATGAGCTACTGTAGAGAAATGCCACACTTGGGCCACATCAACTGGTTTGTAATACCAATTACTGACCCGGACAAACCACACAGGACTACCTCTCAATCTCGCAGCCACGGACAAAAGGTCCAGCTGCCGCTCCACTAAATAGTACAAAGAACTGTGGAGTCCAACTAAACCACCACAACCTGCAAGTCACACACCTCGCAGGCCCATGCCTGGCACCTTTAGGGACTCTGGCCCGAGCTCCCTAAAGTGAGGCACTGGAAAATAGGACTAGCTGGGGCCCAGTACGTCTACTGGTGTCTCTCTCCCCCAACTACGAGCGCGCTACAAGCGACAACACAACAAACTCTCTCTCTAGTTGTTGTCCCACTGTCGTCTTTCCCTTAGCCGGACTTACTACTCAACACAGGAGTGAGGGTGTCTAGGAAGACGACAAGACCTCATCGGTACCCAGTACCGGGAAAAGCCCCGAGCACTCACGTGCATGGCTCACACAAAACCTGGGGCTCCCAACTAAAGAGGTATCCACGGAAGGCGTCAAACTACATGCCACGTACACAGAAACCACGTGCACAACGCACAAGCCACGTGAAACCTCCATGCAAAGCACATGAACACCATATAAACCACACACCACACGCTCCCCGAGTGTAGAGATAGTGCTAATACACCTCATACTATCATCACATATCACAAACCATGCTAAACGGATAATTATACACTTACATGTATTCTCGGATAACAGCCTTCGGCTGCTATCGCGACAGGGTGCAGAGTCGCCTTCAAGACGCGATGGCACGATAGGTCACCTTCTGAACGCGACGTATCGCGGTGTCGCAACTTGGTCGTGACGCCAAGGGTCGTCACCTTAGCAGGTGCGAACCCTAATCCGAAATCCATCATCCGGATCACCCCAAACTCTTTAGAACCTATGATTTTCATTCTATTTTCATGCTTTAATGTGTTCCTACACATGCTATCTAAGGTTTAGAAAGCAGGAAACACATTATCCACATCACACGAACGATCCACGGATCAAACCATGGGAAATCTCCCTACCTTCGTGAAGAACGCGAAGAACGATGCCCGAACGACGTTTCCTCCGCTCCACGTAGCGTCCTCACGGTGAAAACTCGTCAAACCGAGCACTAACAAGTCAAATCGCCCGAAAATTCCATAGCAAAAACCCCCTGGCCGAGCAAAACTTCCATGAGCTCTGTTCCACCAGGGTTTCTGAAAAACTCAATTTAGTTAAGAACGCGACGTACTCGGCCGTCGCCTTCAGCCTACTGACGCCAGCATGCTTACCCAGCGCGCGACACGTGGCGCATATGCAAACGTCAACTAAAACCAGCGATGCCATGAACGTGACGCCATGAGCTGTCGCATTCTAAACGCGACGCTCCTAACTGTCACGTTCATAGTCTGTGAACCAGTGAGCACTTTGGGCCTAAACTTCCGGCCCACAAAGCCTCACAACCTACGAAAAACATCTGCCACACACAACATTGGCCACACACTGACCTCCACAATCACACAAAGACGATCCGAACGGTCGGAACGTACAGCTAATGACAGGCAAGGTTATAATTTGGATCTCGTGTTTAATGGTGTGTTATTGCTTGGAGGTCATGTAGTGACCAATGACGAGCCAGTTATGTTAAATTGTTGTGATATAAGTTTTACCGGGTGTTAAGTGATCGGCGTGGTTTGTGTGCTTGCCGAGTTTAGTGGTCCGGTGCCTATTCCAGAATACCTCTCTAGTTGGATACCCCAAGTTTTGTGTGAGCCAAGCACATTAGTGCTCGGGGTTGTCCTAGTACTGTGTGTATTGTCGAGGTCTGTGTCGTCTTCCTGGACCCTCACTCCTATGTTTGAGTAGTACGTCCGACTGAGGGAAAGACGACAAAAGGCAGCGACTTGTGTTTGTGGGCGTGTGGTCACTTGTAGAACGCTCGTGGTTGGGGGTACGGACACCAGTAGACGTCACTGGTCTCCAGCTAGTCCGGTTTTCTAGTGCCTCACTTTAGGGAGCTTAGGCCAGAGTCCCTAAAGGTGCCAGGCATGGGCCTGCAGTTGTGTGTGGTCTGCAGGTGTGGTGTTGGTTGGTCTCCACTGTTCTTTGGCTTTACTGTGTGGTTGTGGAGTGACAGTTGGACCTTTCGTCTATGACTGCGAGACTGAGAGGTAGTTCTTGTGCTGTGTTGTCTGAGTTGGATACTGGTGTTATGAATCAGTAGTCTGTTCCCGTGTGGTGGTGTCATTCTTTCCGACTCGTGCTTTGCCAGTGGTTTTGGCTTGTAAGTGGTGACTTATCGGTTGTGGTTTGACTCACTGTGGTGTGCCTTGTAGGAGGCACAGCTGTGTTGTAGTTTTGTGTGTGGTGGTGGTTTGTTGTGGTACCTCGTGCTTTTAGGTACCCATACCCTATGTGGGTTGTTGGCTGGTATGGCACGCATTGTGTTACCCTTTTTAGGTGTTGAGGTGGAACTATGCTCCGTGGAGGTCGTGTTGTAGGACCTTCCACTTGCCGTGTTGTACCCTTTTAAAGGTGCCTTCCGATGTGTTGTGGTTTTAGGGTATACTGGACTAGCTCTTGGCTAGCAGTCCTGTTACCCATGTGTTTGAGGTTCGCTTGTGAGGCTTATAGCTTAGGTAGTGGTTTGCCTGTGAGACTTGTAGCTTAGGTAGTGCTTTTCCTATGAGGCTTGTGGTCTAGGCGCTTCAGTGATTGGGTGGACTAGTGGTGTTGTGCTAGTCCTGTTATTTCCTCTTAGTTTTCAAGGATTGAATTAGTTGATATGTTTATATTTAATTGCAGTTTATATATGATTAATGAGTGTCTGCTTGTGGTTTGACTATCGGCGTACCAGTGAGACGCTTAGGGGTTGAGGACTTAGTTTCTTCTTTTAGTTGATGGTTCTAGTTGATTTTGGGAGGTTCCTGTTGAGCCTGTGACTTGTTGAGGCTCACTCCCCTACAGTTCTTTTCAGGGTTTGCCGTGTGTTTGGCTTGCAGCGACGTTGTGGCAGACTTGGACCACTAGTAGTTGAGTAGTTGTTGTGTTCAGTGTAAGCTTTGCTCCCTCAGGGTATGCCTCAGGTAGTTGTACTTTTCTCTTGGACATGTAATAATGTATTGGGACAATTATGCATTGTTGTATACAGGTATGAGCACATGTACTTTTTGTGTCTTATAATGTTGTGGTTGTCTTTTATATTCTTACTGAACACTTGTGTAAGATATCCCCTGCGACACTTCGATCCG
Source organism: Colocasia esculenta (assembly GCA_014218235.1). NCBI lineage: Eukaryota > Viridiplantae > Streptophyta > Magnoliopsida > Alismatales > Araceae > Colocasia > Colocasia esculenta. The sequence continues at coordinate 19,885,563 of CM024760.1, read as the reverse complement.
ATCGTGGGAGGCGGACTTGGATATGGAGCCTTATTGGGTATAAATATCTAGGGTCGCTACATTATTTATCCTAAACAGTATCCAACCCCCAAGTTTGTAAAAGAAAAGGCAATTAAAAATCCTAGAGATGTTAATCATTATGTTTACAAACAGAAACTTAAAACCAATAACACTACAAATTCAAGGCATGTATATGATTTATGTTGTAGTCACTCTAATCAATTAGGACACACAGTTAGCACTTGCACTACTAGACACTTGTGTTGGATTCCAAAAACTAATCATCATGGACCCAAGTTTGGGTACCAAAGGTCTCAACTTAATTATGTTTGCAGGGGAGCCTGAAAGTATCCAAATGGTATTTGGATAGTGGGTGCTCTAGGCATATGATAGGTGACAGAAAATCGTTTATAAGTTTCAAAAATGAAAATGGTCAAGTCACATATAGTGATAATGGAAAAGGAAAAGTGATAGGTTGTGGAACAGTAGGAACAAAAGAAAAGAATTTAATAGAGGATGTTATGTGTGTTGAAGGATTGAAACATAACCTCATTAGTATCAGTCAGTTATGTGATAAAGGCCACTTGGTAAATTTTCTGAATGACAAATGTATCATCTTAAAGGATGAGAAAGTAATTTTTGAAGTTTTAAGAGTTAAAAATCTATATACCTTACAACTGGCATAACTGAAAGAAGTGAACTTGTGCCTTGAAACTACAAAGAGTGAAGAGACAGATTTATGGCATAGAAGACTAGGACATGCTAGTACATCAGTGATCAAGAAATTAATCTAGTATGATCTAGTTAAAGGTCTTCCAAAGATGAAATTGAAGAAATCTGAAATTTGTACAGCCTGTGTAAAAGGAAAGCAAACTAAGACATCATTTCAGTCTAAGACATTGGTAACAACCTCCAAATTATTGGAACTCATTCACATGAATTTATTTGGACCTATAAGAACAGTAAGTCTTGGAGGAAAAGTTTATGGCTATGTAATTGTGTATGACTATTTAAGATACACTTGGGTATCATTTTTGGAAGTCAAATCAGAGACTTTTTCAGCTTTTCTGATGTTCAGTAAACTTGTATAGAAAACTCAGAAACATTAAATAATCAGTATCAGATTTGATCATGGTAGAGAATTCAAGAATGAAGAGCTTGTCAGATTCTGTGAAGAAAATGACATAGAACACAATTTCTCTGCATTGAGAACACCTCAACAGAATGGAGTAACAGAAAGGAAGCACAGAACACTGTTGGACATGGCCAGAACAATGCTTATAGAATACAATCTACCAAGATACTTCTTGGCAGAAGCAGTCAACACAGTCTGCTACATCATCAACAGGTGCATGATCAGACCAATTTTGAAGAAGACACCCTATGAGCTATACAAGGAGAAAAAATCAAACGTCAGTCACTTTCGACCATTTGGTTGCAAATGTTTCATTTTGAATAATGGTAAAGATAATTTAGGTAAATTAGATGCTAAAAGTGATGAAGGTTTTCTATTAGGGTATATTTCAAAACCTAGAGGATATAAAGTGTTTAATAGAAAAACTTTAACTATAGAATAGTCTGTTCATATTTTGTTTGATGAAACTGACCCTTCTATTAAGAGAATAGAAGAAGAAGAAGATGTTGTTGAAGATTTACGCAGGGATTTGGAACAAGCATCTCTTGAGGAAAAAGATGAAGAAAAGGAAGAGCCTCCAATAGAGGAACTTCAATAGCAAGAAGAAGCACAGGAAAGTCTACCTAGAGAACTGAGCTATTACAGAGATTGTGACGGATCGCCTCGGTCAAGCCCGTTAAACCGATAACGTACTTGATCCGAGTCCGCCTCCTGCGAACGGGCCGAAGCCTCGCAAGGGATACCAAACCACAGTCCGTGTAAACATAAAGGAACACACCACATTTAAATATATATTTCACAAGTTTACATAGCCAAATTTTCACAAAAGCTGAAAAGAAGTACAAGAGCCTGGGGCATACCCCGAGGTACAACTGAAGAAAGTAAACAACTAATAAAACTACACTGCTGAAGCTACTCTGCTGGAGGTGCTGACCCTGCACCGCTACGACGCGGCCCGGAACTGGACGTCGGACGAGAGACGTCCTCCTTGCTCTCACCTGTGGGGGTAGGGGTGAGCCTCTCTAGTCACTGGCTCAGTAGGGAACTCCCTCAAAACCGAGCGAACCAAAACCACAAGTACGAAAGCAATACAACAATACCACAATTTATATAACAGCTAAGCAAGTAAGTAAAGCTGTAAAAGTACTCACCGTCTGCCGACTATGAGAAACAACAGTAATAATTAAACGGCAAACCAGTACAGGTGTACAAGCTAAAGTAGAGACAGCCAACACGAGCCACGTGAACTGGTTCGCGACACCAGAAACTGACTCGGACAACTAACACAGGTCTACCTCTCAGTCTCGCAGCCACGGACGAAAGGTCCAGCTGCCGCTCCACGTAAAAAGGTCAAGCAACTGTGGAGACCAACTAAACACCACAACTGCAGACCACACGGTCACAGGCCCATGCCTGGCACCTCCAGAGACCCTGGCCTGGGCTCGCTAGAGTGAGGCACTGGAAAAGGACTAGCTGGGGACCAGTGTCGACTACTGGTGTCCGTACCCCCAACTACGAGCGCGCTACAAGTGACTAAAAACAAACTCAAGTGTCACTGTCCCACTGTCGTCTTTCCCTCAGCCGGACGTACAACTCTAACACAAGAGTGAGGGCGTCCAGGTCAGACGACACAGACCTCGACGGTACAGCACAAGTACCGGGACAAAGCCCCGAGCTAACAGCTGGCTCACAAAGAACCTGGGGCACCCAACTGGAGAGGTAACCACGGTAGGCGTCGTACTACTCGCCATGTACACAGAACCACGTGCACGTCACACACAAACCACGTGAAACCTCACGTAAACCACAAGTAACCACTGGTCCACTACACGTGAACCCAACTGACTTGCGTACACAACGCGCAGTCACCAAAGTAAACAACTAATAGCATACCTTGTATGCTAAACACATAAACCAAGTGCACTCAGTGCACCTCATGCGTTAACACACATGCATTATCGATAATTATTGTACTTAGTCATTTCTGCTCATATAGAAGTAGGCGGCCACATCGATTGCCGCTTACTGGGAGTCAACGGCAAGGGTCTTGGCCGTTAATCTCCTGGCTGAGGATCTTGGCGGCAAGCGATGTTGACGCCAAGTTCTCCGGCCATAAACCCTGCAGAAACCCTAATCCGGCCCTGCGGGTTTTCTAATGTTCTAACTACTGAAAAACATGCAAATGCAATTCCTTTACATGCTAGAACCCAATACAACCCGTTATAACATGATTCATACAGTAAACTACTCAAACCACCCATTATCCCGCTTGGTGCAACTCTATCAAACATGGATTAACATGCTGGTTCAAGTGATTATGATGTGTTTAATGTTTCTACAGAGCTACCAGGGTTCGTCCCCTACCTCAGAACGCGTGTTAGAATCTCCACGATCTCCTGGTTCACGCCGAGCCCTCCGCGAGCTCCCACGCGAATTGCACCACGCCGCGACGTTTCCTCGCGTATTCAGCGATGCCGCGCGTTCTACGATCGTCCAACTACTCCTCGGCACCTGCTGGAAGCTTTAGAAATCTGGGGCGCGAAGCTGGGGCAAGAGGGGAAGAGAGTGAGCTGAGAGAACAGCCCTCGGGTGAGTCTATAACCTGTGAACTGACAGGTTGGCGTCAACCCCCTTGTCGCCAACATCAACCGCCAGCCTAAACGTCCACATCTACTGCCGCTAAACTCATTATGTAAACGTCCACCAATCTGGACGCCTACTAGTAAACGGCCTCCCATGGCCGCCAACTCAGACAGAACAGCAGCAGGTCCTATTCTATTCCGGACCAACCCTGCGCTGCACCTGCTCAAGCCACGCATGCACATTACACATACCACACAACTGACTCACACTGTCCTCACAACGGCGCTACAACCACAACACACACGATCCGCATAGATCCGAAAAGCACGCGACGCTACATTACTATCATCTAAAAAGAAAATTTCGACCTCGAAATTCATAACACAATTCAAAGTTAAACAACTCATACATACACACTTTACAAGTACTATCATCTAAAAAGAAAATACACAAGCTTATTCAAACAGATAGGATATTCTTTAGCCATTTCTGCGGCTAACTCCCAGGTATCCTCACCACCCAACCTATTTTCCCATCTTACTTTAACTAGCTCAATTTCTTTATTTCTCAGCTTCTTTATCTTTCGATCTGTGATCTGCACCGGATACTCTGGCATAGTCATGTCGGCCTCAGGTCACCACCTTGATATCTAATTATTTGAGCTGGATCTTCAATACATTTTTTAACATGGAGACATGGAAAATATCAGGCACATCTGCAAAATCAGCTGGCAAATCCAGCCTATAAGCAGCTTCCCCAATTCTTTCAATCACCTGGAAAGGTCCCACATGCCTTGGACTCAACTTTCCAGACTTGCCAAACCTCATTATACCTTTACTTGGGGAAACTCTCAGAAAAACAAAATCTCCCACCTCAAACTGAAGTGGTCTCCTCCGCACATCTGCATAACTTTTCTGCCTACTTTGAGCTGCCTGCAATTTTTCTAATAAGCTTCACTACTTCAGTGGTTTGCTGAATCAATCAGGACCCACTAATTGCTTTCTCCCACTTCATGCCAATTCAATGGGGTTCTGCATGGCCTTCCATATAAAGCTTCATACGGTGCCATCCCAAGACTGGTATGATAACTATTATTGTAGGCAAACTCAACCATTCCCAAATGATGCTCCCAACTACCTCCCCAAACTAAACAACAGCCCGCAACATATCTTCAATGTCTGAATGTCCTCTCTGTCTGACCATCTGTCTGGGGATGATAAGCGGTGCTATATCTCAATTCAGAACCAATTACTTTCTGCAGACTTCTCCAAAAACCAGAAGTAAATCTTAGATCTCTATCAGATACAATAGTCTTCGGAATACCATGCAGTGGAACAATTCTTTCAACATAAATATTTGCCAACCTGTCCACTGTCCAAGACATACTCACTACCACTAATCTGTACACCTTAGTCAATCTGTCACAAACACCCATATTTCATTATGCCCTGAACTCGACCTTGGTAAACCTGCCACAAAGTCCATTGCAATATCATCCCATTTCCACTGTGGAATAGGCAACGGTTGCAATAGACTCCAGGCTTCTGATGCTCTGCTTTAATCTGCTGACAGATAGAACATCTTGCCACAAATTCCGCTATTTCTTTCTTCATATGAGGCCACCAAAAATGCTTTCTTAAATCATGGTACATTTTAGTACTACCCGGATGAATAGTGTACCTAGATTTATGAGCCTCTTCCAGAACTCGCTGCTTCACCTCTCTGCAGGAACAAACAATCTGCCCCTAAGCCTGACCACACAATTATCATCAATAGAAACTCCTTCCATTTTTACAATTTCAGGTAAACCTGCATCTGCTCTCTGGGCTTCAATGATCTGCCAATATAAAGATGGCTCTACTGCACTAGCAGCTAGAATTGCTCGACGCTGACTGCTGGGCACATACAAGGAATTCTCCGCTACTTCCTCATACAACTTCCATTCTTTAATCATCATCAAATTCATATATGCCTTTCTGCTCAAGGCATCAGCTACAACATTGGCCTTACCCGGATGGTAAGCCAAACTAAAATCATAATCCTTCAAATATTCAACCCATCTGCACTGGCGAAGATTCAAATCTTTTTGCGAGAAGATATACTTCAAGCTTTTATGATCTGTAAAAATTTCAAATCTCTCACCATACAGATAATGCCTCCACAGTTTTAAAGCAAAAACAACTGCTGCCAATTCTAAATCATGAGTGGGGTAATTTTCTTCTGCTGGCTTCAATTGCCTGGATGCATAAGCTATTACTTTACCATGCTGCATAAGCACTGCACCAAGACCTCTCCTCGAAGCATCAGTATACAGCACAAAACCACCACTCCCTGCCGGCAATGTCAATATAGGTGCTGATGTAAGTCTTTTCTTCAATTCCATGAAACTTCTCTGACATTCACCGGACCACACAGAAGGCACACCCTTTCTGGTCAATCTAGTCATAGGTGCTGCAATCTTAGAAAAATCTTGAATAAAGCGCCTATAATAACCTGCCAACCCCAGAAAACTTCTAATCTCGGTTATTGTCTTAGGCACTTCCCACCTAGACACAACTTCCACTTTACTTGGGTCTACTGCTACTCCCTTGGCTGAAATAACATGACCCAAAAACTGAATTTCCTTTAACCAGAATTCACACTTACTAAATTTAGCAAACAACTGGTTATCCCTTAACAACTGCAAGGTAAACCTCAAATGAGCTGCATGCTCCTCTTCAGATGCTGAATAAATTAGAATATCATCAATAAAGACCACAATAAATTGATCTAAATATGGATGAAAAATTCTATTCATCAGATCCATAAAACCTGCAGGAGCATTAGTCAACCCAAAAGGCATTACCACAAACTCATAGTGACCATAATCTGGTTCTGAACGCTGTCTTATCTATATCCTCCTCTTTAATTCTCAACTGATGGTACCCGACCTCAAATCTATTTTAGAAAACATTTTGCTGATTGCAACTGATCAAATAAATCATCTATCCTCGGCAACGGGTACTTATTCTGGTCACATCATTCAATTTTCTATAATCAATGCACATCTGAAAACTTCCAGCTTTCTTTTTCACAAATAAAACCGGCGCTCCCCACGGGGAATGACTCTGTCTAATAAAACCTTTCTTCAACAATTCTTCTAATTGCTTTTTCAATTCTTTAAGTTCTGCTGGTGCCATCCGATATGGGGCTTTGGAAATCGGCATGGTACCTGGCAGCAATTCAATAGAAAAGTCCACCTCTCTGTGTGGAGCTAAACCAGGCAATTCTTCCGGAAAAACATCAGCAAATTCCCTAACCACGGAAACTGCTTCCATTGGCTGACTGGCCTCTACCAAACTTACCGAGGCTAAATAGGCCACACACCCATCATTATCACTTTCTAGCTTTAATTGCAGAAATTAGAAACTTGGAGGTATAAAAAGGCATACCTTGATATTCAAACACTGCACCATTAGGATGACAAAATCTGATCCTTTTCTTTCTGCAATCTAACATTGCTCCATACATTTCAAGCCAATCCATACCCAGAATGATATCATAATCTGACAACTGCAGGGCATACAACCGACCCGCATCTGGTTCCCTTCAATCATAACAGGAGCTTCATCTATATAACTCGAAGTGAGTAAGAACTCACCTGAAGGAACCTCCACCACTAATTCACAAGACTTCTCTTCTAAAGGATGAGCTATGCAATCCAGAAATTCTTCGGAAATAAAAGATGAGAGGCACCCGAACAAATAAGACTCTTGCTGAATTCATAAAGAGGTAAAGTACCTTCTATCATATTTGACGCCTCTGCCTGGGCTCGGGTGATAGCCATAACCCGGCCTCTCCCTCGCTGCTATAGTACTCCTCTGCCACGACCTGCCTGTGGCTGCTGGAACTGCTGAGGCTGCTGCTGCTGCTGCACACCTCTGCCATACCCATACTCTCTCGCATATGGACAGTTGCGGATCAGATGTCCCGGCTGATTGCAATTATAACATCTATACCCTGGAGGAACAATAGGTTGCCTGGCAGTACTCTGCTGCGACTCCTCCACCTCAGGCCTACCACGGCCCTGCTGCAACTGCTGACGACCTCCCCATCCTCTTCCTTTGCCTTTAAATGCTTGCTTTAACTTCTGGCCCCATTTCCCGAAACCAGATGAAGAAGGTCCTGCTGGTGCCTTGCCCTTGCTTGCACCTACTGTCTGCTGCGGTAGCCGGAAACTACCTGAACCTGACTCACCTACCTGGAGAGTCCGGATAGACCTCTCCAAAGTAGCTGCCCTCTGCGCTGCCTCTTCCATTGTCCTACACATAAGAGGTACTATCGCATCCTGCAATTCCACTCTCAATCCTCTGATAAAGTACTCAACCATCATATTATTATCTGAAACCACATATGGCGCATAACGGCTAAGTGCCATAAATCTCATCTGGTACTCTAAGACTGAAGAGTTACCTTGCTGAAGAGTTCGTAATTGCTCTCTTTTTACTTGCTGCACTTGGATCGGAAAGAATGTATCGTTAAATACATCAAGAAACTCCAGCCAAGTGATAGCTTCTTCTGTCCTGCCTGCAAAAGTGGTTTGCATCTTCAATCGCCACCATTCCAAGGCAAAACCTCTCAACTGGTAAGCAGCTAATACCACTCTATCCGCTGTCGGACACCTCATAGTCGCAAAAACTCTCTCAATTTCATGAACCCAATGCTCCGCTGTATCTGGATTCGGCCCTCCTGAATAAGTAGGTGGCTGCAATCTCAGAAACTTTTCAACCTGCAACACTGGTTCTTCCGCTAACAACACTAGTGGTGGCACATGAGCTACAAAAGGCACCTCCACTCTCGGCGGAACTGGAGCAACAGGTACAGCCTCTCCATCCCCAGGTGGCACTGCAACCGGTGGTACTGGCGCTGCTGATCCATTCTTGCTCGAATATCCGTGAGGCTCTCCCAAATCCTTCTATCATACGCTGGGTGCTTTCCTCCGGATCATCTCCTCCACCACCCCAATCTCTCCTATCAGCCATTTCAGAAATTTTCTACATACACAAAACACCAGAACAAAAATTCAAAACCATGAATGATCAAAAACCAGGGTCCCTACCAGCAGTGTATAATGACCAAAATAAGGCTATGTATCCTTTTAATTCCCTTATATTAACACGGACCTCACTCTGATACCAACTATGACGGATCGCCTCGGTCAAGCCCGTTAAACCGATAACGTACTTGATCCGAGTCTGCCTCCCGCGAATGGGCCGAAGCCTCGCAAGGGATACCAAACCACAGTCCGTGTAAACATAAAGGAACACACCACATTTAAATATATATTTCACAAGTTTACATAGCCAAATTTCACAAAAGCTGAAAAGAAGTACAAGAGCCTGGGGCATACCCCGAGGTACAACTGAAGAAAGTAAACAACAATAAACTACACTGCTGAAGCTACTCTGCTGGAGGTGCTGACCCTGCACCTCTACGACGCGGCCGGAACTAGACGTCGGACGAGAGACGTCCTCCTTGCTCTTACCTGTGGGGGGTAGGGGTGAGCCTCTCTAGTCACTGGCTCAGTAGGGAACTCCCCCAAAACCGAGTGCACCAAAACCACAAGTACGAAAGCAATAACAATACCAGCAATTATATAACAGCTAAGCAAGTAAGTAAGCTGTAAAAGTACTCACTGTCTGCCGACTACGAGAAACAACAGTAATAATTAAACGGCAAACCAGTACAGGTGTACAAGCTAAAGTAGAGACAGCCAACACGAGCCACGTGAACTGGTTCGCGACACCAGAAACTGACTCGGACAACTAACACAGGTCTACTCTCAGTCTCGCAGCCACGGACGAAAGGTCCAACTGCCGCTCCACGTAAAAAGGTCAAGCAACTGTGGAGACCAACTAAACACCACAACCTGCAGACCACACGGTCACAGGCCCATGCCTGGCACCTCCAGAGACCCTGGCCTGGGCTCGCTAGAGTGAGGCACTGGAAAAGGACTAGCTGGGGACCAGTGTCGACTACTGGTGTCCGTACCCCCAACTACGAGCGCGCTACAAGTGACTAAAAACAAACTCAAGTGTCACTGTCCCACTGTCGTCTTTCCCTCAGCGGACGTACAACTCTAACACAAGAGTGAGGGCGTCCAGGTCAGACGACACAGACCTCGACGGTACAGCACAAGTACCGGGACAAAGCCCCGAGCTAACAGCCTGGCTCACAAAGAACCTGGGGCACCCAACTGGAGAGGTAACCACGGTAGGCGTCGTACTACTCGCCATGTACACAGAACCACGTGCACGTCACACACAAACCACGTGAAACCTCACGTAAACCACAAGTAACCACTGGTCCACTACACGCGAACCCAACTGACTTGCGTACACAACGCGCAGTCACCAAAGTAAACAACTAATAGCATACCTTGTATGCTAAACACGTAAACCAAGTGCACTCAGTGCACCTCATGCGTTAACACACATGCATTATCGATAATTATTGTACTTAGTCATTTCTGCTCATATAGAAGTAGGCGGCCACATCGATTGCCGCTTACTGGGAGTCAACGGCAAGGGTCTTGGCCGTTAATCTCCTGGCTGAGGATCTTGGCGGCAAGCGATGTTGACGCCAAGTTCTCCGGCTATAAACCCTGCAGAAACCCTAATCCGGCCCTGCGGGTTTTCTAACTGTTCTAACTACTGAAAAACATGCAAATGCAATTCCTTTAACATGCTAGAACCCAATACAACCCGTTATAACATGATTCATACAGTAAACTACTCAAACCACCCATTATCCCGCTTGGTGCAACTCTATCCAAACATGGATTAACATGCTGGTTCAAGTGATTATGATGTGTTTTAATGTTTCTACGGAGCTACCAGGGTTCGTCCCCTACCTCAGAACGCGTTAGAATCTCCCACCATCTCCTGGTTCACGCCGAGCCCTCCACGAGCTCCCACGCGAATTGCACCACACCGCGACGTTTCCTCGCATAATTCAGCGATGCCGCGCGTTCTACGATCGTCCAACTACTCCTCGGCACCTGTTGGAAGCTTCAGAAACTCTGGGGCACGAAGCTAGGGCAAGAGGGGAAGAGAGTGAACTGAGAGAACAGCCCTCGGGTGAGTCTATAACCTGTTGAACTGACAGGTTGGCGTCAACCCCCTTGTCGCCAACATCAACCGCCAGCCTAAACGTCCACATCTACTGCCGCTAAACTCATTATGTAAACGTCCACCAATCTGGACGCCTACTAGTAAACGGCCTCCCATGGCCGCCAACTCAGACAGAATAACAGCAGGTCCTATTCTATTTCCGGACCAACCCTGCGCTGCACCTGCTCAAGCCACGCATGCACATTACACATACCACACAACTGACTCACACTGGCCTGACAACGGCCGCTACAACCACAACACACACGATCCGCATGGATCCGAAAAGCACATGACGTTACAGAGATCATCTAAGAGAAAATATCATAGCTGATCCTCTGGATAGGGTAAGAACTAGAGGTATGACTATTCCATGTGATTATTACTATATTTGTTTCTCAAGATTGAGCTTAGGACAACAATGATGCACTGGCAGATTGATCTGGATCTTAGCTATGCAAGAGGAACTTAACCAGTTCCAACGCAGCAACGTCTGGACTCTTGTACCTAGACCTTGACCATCTAGTATTGGGACCAGAGGGTCTTCAGAACAAAAGGATGATCAGGGGTAATCATTAAGAACAATGTAGACTGTAGCACAAAGATATTCTCAAGAGGAAGGCATTGATTTCGATGAAATATGCTTAGTTGCTAGATAGAGACAATCAGAATTTTATTAGCATATGCATATTCTCTTATATCAATTGTATCAAATAGATGTTAAAAGTGCTTTTCTAAATGGTTTCATAAATGAAAAAGTGTATGTTGAACAACCACCTGGCTTTGATATTAAATATCCAAATCACATTTTTCGATTAAAAAAGACACTATATGGTCTGAAACAAGCTCCAAGAGATTGGTAGTATGAGAGACTAAGTGCTTACTTCTATCACATGGTTTTTCAAGAGGTAAAGTAGATATTACTCTATTTATTAGAAATTTTCTGAAGGGATCCTAATTGTACAAATATAGTTGATGATATTATCTTTGGTTGTACTAATGAATCACTTTGCAAATTCTTTGAATACCTTAGGCAAAGTAAGTTGAAATGAGCATGATGGTGAGCTTAATTACTTTCTTGGCTTGCAAATCAAACATAACAAGGAAGATACTTACATTTGTCAAAGCAAGTATATTTCAGATTTGCTTTCTAAGTATGGATTTGACAAGTGTAAGCCTTTAGGAACTCCCATGAGCTCAAGGATTAAAATAGATAGTGATCCAATTGGCAAGAAAGTCGATCAAAAGATCTATAAGGTATGATTGGGTCATTACTCTATCTTACTGCTAGTAGACCAGACATAATGTTCAATGTATGTTTGGTGCCAGATTTTAGGTTGATCCTAGAGAATCTTATATTAATACTGTTAAAAGAATTTTTAGATATCTTATCAATACAAGTAAATTGGGTTTATGGTATCCCAGATGTTCTAAATTTAAATTGCTTGGATATAGTGATGTTGACTATGTTGGATGCAAAATAGATAGAAAAAGCACCAGTGATACTTGTCAATTTCTTGTAGGATACTTAATTTCTTGGTCTTTCAGAAAAAAAAACTCAGTAGCATTGTTCACAATAGAAGCAGAATACATTGCAGCTGGAAGTTGTTGAACCCAACTACTGTGGATCAAACATCAACTGGAAGACTATGGTCACAAATTACATGAAATTCCAATGCTATATGATAACACAGGCGCAATCAATCTGACTAAAAATTTAATCTAGCATTCAAGAACCAAACATATTGAGGTCAAACATCATTTCATCAGGGACCATGTAAGTAATGGTGATATTTTACTTGAATTTGTTACTATAGATAATCAATTAGCAGATATTTTTACTAAATCTCTTTTTGAAGATATATTTACTTCAATTAGAAGAGAAATAGGGATATGCAACCCAGAATAAATTAATGCTTACACTATAAGAAAAAGCGACATTTCCGACGGACACAATCCGTCAGAAATCTGACGGCAATCCGTCGGAAACACCGCCTTCCGACAGCTTTCTGTCGAGCGGTCGTCGGAAATGATCCGTCAAAAATATCTGGTCAGAAATTTCTGATGGTAATAAAATCCGTCGGCAATCTGTCGGAAATACCGATCGAATATTCCGTCGAAAATTGCGTCGGTAATTTTCAACTGAAAACGTCGAAAAATTTTGTCGAAAATTTGGTCAGTATTTGTCGACCAACCATTGTCGAAAAATCCGTCGAAATTTCCATCGGTAAATTCCGAATGGAAAAGCCATCGGAAAATTATCCGTCGGCACTTTAGATAGAAATGCGATGGTTTATTCCGTCGGTAAACTGCATTTTCCGACGGCCATGTATCCGTCAGAAAAGCCGTCAAAAATCCTATAAATTTTTTTTAATAAAAAATATCAATGATTTTTCAAACCTGCTACAATACAATATTCTACATTCACACAAGTACTCACAATCAACAGAAAATCATAAAACATACCAATATAAAATCATACACAAAAAATAATACTAAAAATCAAGACAGGTCTGTGGAGTCTGCTGTCCCCGCCTCATGATCGTTAGGTGCCGGAGGTGGATCCTATATTAAAAAATAATAATATGAGAACATTAATAAAGTTAATATACATATTATTTTTAAAATTAAATTTAGAATATGTGATTATTTCTCAAGTTTAATTAGAAACTATTTTTGATCAATTAGACTTGGTTTTTTTTTTAGATTAGTGATTTGAGCGCCGAACCCAATCCGGGAACCCAATCGGATTCCGTCAGTTCGCACACCGTCAATTTTACTCCGGTCGGTCGGAGCGAACGACGCGATCAGATCCCTATTTAGGATTTTGGACCCCGGGTGGTGTGTTTTGACTGTTTAGACTTGGGTTTTTTTTTTAGATCCGTCATTTGAACACCCTTTACACTTCTGTTAGGTTAATTAATTTAGATTTCTTTTTCCTTTGACATCTCTTTAGTGGTTTCATTTCATTCAAGATATATATTAATAGTAAGTAATGACCTGAGAGGGGCTGGTTGTGAGGGGCGTACTCCCTGCATGGCTAAGATCAACTGCTGAACCATATCGCTGAAGTGCGTCCGTAGCTCTTCCCGAATGAGGGTTCTAATCTCCTCTACACCACTGACGGGCGGCGCAGCAAATGACTTGCGTATGTCGGAGGAGCGACCGAACTCACATATGAGGACAACACTGGAGTAGTATCCAGGCTGTCCCCAAAGCCATACACTCGACCTTCCTCGGCCCTCCCGCTGCGTTGACCCAAGCATCCGGATCCAAGTCTGGCTGGGGAGTGCCCTCTGCATAGCGATCCGCCCATCGTGTCATAGGTCTCTGCAGAACAAATTAAACTAAATTATTGAAAACAAATTATTTTAATATCTTAATTGAATTCAAAAATTTATAGCTTGACTTACAGTAATCGTGCGAGCTCTCTCGCTGACATAGTCATCGTCCCCTTCCGCTATGAGTCTGATCAAATAACTCACGAAAAGTAGGGGCATGCTCGGCTCGTGATGCTTACAATTCAACAAAATTAGTTAGTTTTGTTGAATTGTATGCACATTCTTTCCGGATGAGTTGATAATCAATGTATTAAGCAATTGAACAATAATATGCTTACCAATTTTTGGCTGTGGGTCGCATAAGATACGGACCCACTAGTATGCACATTCTTCTCCGGATGAGTTAATCAGTTGCGTTTTGCCACCTGTGACCACTCCTGCCATGGTCCAGTAGCCCAACGCTCACAAAGGGACTCCCAATAGTCCCTCCTCAGCCAAACAGGGTCGTAATCCAGCCAAGCCATAGGATCCCAGTTGCATGTGGTTTTCATTGCCTTGTCCCGGGCCTCCCACATCGACTTTCTTAAATTAGTCTGAGCAGTAGACGCCCAGACGGCTCGAGCTCGAGGGAGATCCTCAAGTCTCGTGAACGCGTACCTCCACTGTAAAGAAATAAAATTACTCAAATGTCTGCACTAGCAGAGATAGTAATTAAATAAATGACTTCAAATCAGTAAAAATTAATAATACCATGAACATGTCAAATAATAAATCTTGGACGGGCACCGGGATCTCTCTCCATGCATCCACTGGTCCTGGAATATGTGCGTGGATCGCGTCGTAATATAGCGGGAAGCAGAACTGGGGATCTATCTTCCCCTGCAATTGCACATAATTTTGTATATGAAATGTATAAATAAATAACAAATACAGTAAGTTTGAAGTGATCAAGTTTACCCTGAGATCCAACATGGCTGCCGTCCCGGTAGCTGAGGCCCCTCCTCATCCGCTGCCGGATGCTGGCTCTCCACTCTGTTGAAAATAATTAAGTACACTATTGGTGTATAATTGGAAGAAAAGAAACATACTAATCTATGGAAACATACATGTACTGGTGGTGAGGAAGAAGAGAAAGGTGGCGCTACTCGCATGGTCGACGGGGAGGCGGTCTCTGCAAAATTATATACACATTAGGAAAATATGAATTTAAATTAAACAATAATATATAGAGTTTTGTGTTTACATATACGTATACCTATCGCCGGGACGACGACCGGGTGGAGGGGAGGTAGTCCCTACATAATTGTATGTACGTTAGATCTCGTGAATTTAATATGAACAATAATATGTAGAGTTTTGTGTGTATATATGCATATACCTATCGCCGGGACGACCGGCGTGGACAGGGAGGCAGTCCCTGCAAAATTGTGTGTACTTTAGAAAATATGAATTTAATATGAACAATAATATAAAAACTCTTATGTGTACATATGCATATACCTGTCGTGGACGGGGAAGCGGACCCTCGGCCTACGGACGTGGAAACCGTCCGACTCTGTCCTCCACGTACCATATCTCTATTGAGATAAATAAAGATATAACATGTCATCAGCACTCAAATTTGAAGTAGCTATTGAATAACATATAATTAGCAACAACACGAAGTTCTTACAAAATGTAGGGTATATTATCTATATTCATCATCAAATGCTGAAGATATGTTTAATTCAGCGTCATCTTCGTCATCCTCCTCGAATTCGTCCTCATCATGCCGGGACTCTTCCTCCACATCAGACTCCACCTCCCGCTCAAGGGCATTTGGGTCAACTTCTTCCTTTTTGTTATCCTTATATAAGCTTCATCATCGGCAGGATGACTCATTTCAAGATCGTCACGACGGACTCTTTCCGCATGCCAAGTCATGTGTCCAGCTGTCTTCGGGGACATTAACAACCGCTGCAATCTAGGTGTGATCGAAAAGTACCGCAATGACTTATATGGAACATCCTTCTGCTTTGACTTGTCCCCTCTCTTAGGCTTGAATCTATCATGCTTACAAATACAACATGATGTCTTATCTGCATCATCTTTGTAGTACAACATACAGTGATTCGGACATGCATCAATTTTCATAAAACCAAGCCCCAGATCATTCACCATCTTCTTCTCACGGTAAAAATCAGCAGGTAACCTCTCTGATTGAGGAAGCATACTCTTGACGAGTAAGAGAAGCCGATCAAAAACAACTCTCGCTCATATGAAATTTAGATTTCAATTCAGTAGCTGCGACCCTACAGACAACCGTGTATGCTTCTTACAACCATCCCATAATGGCTCATCAGCATCTCGAAGTAACTGATAAAATCTTTGAGCTGTATCATTCGGCACTTCTTCATTTGTTTGATCTTCATGAATATTGAACTCCGGACCAGCAGCATCGACAACCATGTCTACGTACGTACTTGTGGAGGCAAAGTAATTAGCTAGTGCAGACGACTGAATATTCAATCACCATGAGACGACCCTAACTCATATGGGGAACAAATCCTCTTGTATACAAATGATGTTGCACATCCCATGTCGATATCCACTTTCTGTTCTTACAAGCCGAACACAGACATTGGATGTTACCCATGGGATCAACTGCTACTGATGAATTACTCAATGCAAACTAAATAAAACTGTCAACTCCGTCTTTAAACTCCTCTGTCACAACTCCATTCACTATTCCATGGTACATCCATGACCGATTCTCATAAGATATTTTTCCTACACAGATTAAATGTCATGTCACGAGTTAAAATCCAACACACCCTCCCTCACATCATTCAAGTACCATACATATGATACATACGTTATATGGAGAGTCACAGAGCTAATGGGTGAAACAAAGAGTTGATGTAAAGATTAATGAAGAGTAAGCATAGATGATATCAAATAAATTTGAGCACGTTATAAATACTTAATGGTATTGAACATTAAAAAGAACACAAACCGTGATGTCTTCATATTAGGCCACCACCACTGATCGGCTCTTTATTCACCAGCTTCTCATTAGATTTCCTAGGTTTTGAACTAACCACTGATATCCCTAAATATAGTTTGTCAAATACATCTCTTCATACATAATGGGAAGACATAACTATCATAATGTCAAGTTCTTTGACACAATTATTTTTTACAAATTTTGACCAGTCTTTTCCACTAAACATGTACAAACTACCACACCAACTGCGTCGTAAGATTACAGAACATCGTAGTCCTTTTTCATCTTGAACAATTACAGATAATCCACTTTTGTTTTCTAAACTTTGTCTTTCTTCTTTTCGAATAATCTTTATGATTTTCTTCATCTTCTCTTTCACCAAAAGTTAACCATCATGCAATCTTCGAATATCCATCGGTAACATTTTACGTTCAAACAAACACGTACTTTGATACGTTGGACATTTGTTCTTCTTTGAGTCTAATTTCCAATCGCGAACTCTCATCACTAATTAGAAAAAAAAATGATAACAATTTATTCATGAGTAATTTAAAATATGAAATTAAATCATAATATGATAAATATGAAAGAATCAATCAAATGGCTACAAATAAACATACGAATGTTAAAGGATTAACTTGCAGTGTGAAATATGTGAAGTAAACAACATGTTTAACAAATTTGAACTTACGTATATATATTGAACAAATTGATATATTATATATAAATTAAAAACTTATTATTATAATTCAATTTAATCGATTTAATTTGATTTACAAAATTTGAAAATTAAACCAAACTAATTTTTTCTTTTTTGGTTCTATTTAAGCTCAGACTGGATTTTTTTCTCTTTCCAAACTGAACCAAATCAAACTGAATCAATTGATTCAATTTGAACGAACACCCCAAATCTTGATGGCAGCTACCTAGACGACCTAAGGACATTCGAGGCTCACCCTTGAAGCGATTTGAAGCTCCATCTCCTACATAGATGTAAGGTAGTTGGAAAGGCTGTTTAGGTTCTCTCTCTCTCTCTCTCTCTCTCTCTCTGATTTGAAGCTCCATCTCTACATAGATGTAAGGTAGTTGGAAAGGCTGTTTAGGTTCTCTCACTCTCCCTCCCCACCGTTTTTTCACTCACTTGACTTGAACATTGGAAGAATTTCACTCAAGTTACATCCAGAGACATCTTTTCTCTCGAGGGTGTACTCTAGATTAGGCCTCTCCTAATATCATTTTCCGGATGCCGCAGATAGTTTTTTTCCCCAAAAATTAAGATTTACCGAACCAAGATAACTAAAAGGCATTAGGGTGATTTTAGGGGGGGAACTCGACAACATATTACGTAAATTATATAATATTAACTTATGTAAATTATATAAGTTACAGTATATTTGTGTAATTTGTTCAGACAGTTTTATAGGGTTGTTATATATCCTATGTTTTTTTAGTACCTTGTTTTGCCATCACCATCAGCTTGTCGTCGTCTTTAGTTTTCTAAACTTTATAATAGAAGGATTGTGATGAAGTTGACGTCGAAACTATATTAAATTATATGAAATGAAGCATCAAATACATGTCAACATTTTTCGTCTTTGTTTATCAAGTCTCCGATTGCAAATTGGCACGTACATGTAGATATATCAAAGTGCATGATTTCTAATTCGTAGGGTGGTGAAGTCAATTTTTATGTGTTAGTTTTCTTCATCAAATTTTAAAAGAAATTGGTTCGATTTTTATGTCAATACAAATGGCCCTAATATATAATCCCAATACCCCACCACCTAACAAAATAGAATTAGGATAGGAGGGGGGAGGGGGCCGGGTGGGGGCTGCCAGGAGGGGGAGGGGGGCTGCAAGAGGGGAAGGGGGGGCCGGGGGGGGTTGGGAGGGGGTGGGGAGGGAGGGGGAGGGGGGCTGCCAGGAGGGGGCTGCTAGGAGGGGATCGGAGGGGGGGGGGGTGGGGGGTGGGAGGGGGTGGGGTGGGGGGGGGGTGGGGTGGGGGACGGAGGGGACTGTGGAGGGATGTGGGGGGGGGGGGACGGATGTGGGGGGAGGGGGGAATGTGGGGAGGGGTGGACTGTGGGGGGGGGGGGGGGGGGGATGTGGGGGGAGGGGGGGGGGACGGGCTTAGGGGGGGAATGCATGTGGGGGGGGGCGGGACTGTGCGGTGGAGTGGGGGACGGTGGGGGAGGAGAGGAGGGGAGGAGGGGGGAGGGGGAGGGAGGTTCGTAGGAGGGGTAGGAGGCATACCGGCAGCGTGGGGGCAGCGAGCTAGAGGCGGCCGGAGGCTGCGACGTCAGGGCGGCGAGGCGCCGGAGGCGTCTGCAGGCGGCGGTAGGTCGCGGCTAGCGGCGGCGGCGCGGGGGGGACACGACGGCGGCACGGGGCGCGGCAGCGAGGGCGCGGCGACGCCAGAGAAGAGAGAGAGAGACGCAAGGATAGAGAGAGAGAGGAGAGAGAGAGGGAGGAAGAGATGAGAGAGAGAGAGAGAGAGAGGAGAGAGAGAGAGAGAGAGGGAGAGGAGAGAGAGAGAGAGCGAGAGAGAGAGAGAGAGAGGGAGAGAGCTGCGAGAGAGAGAGAGAGAGTGAGAGCACAGGCGTGGGGAAGCGGGGCGGGGGGGGGGGGGGGGGATATTGCGGGTTTTCCGACGAAACAAATTCTGTCGGAAAACCGTCGGAAAATACCGACGGATTTTCCGATAGAATATTTCGTCGGAAAACCCAACTGATATTTTCAGTAAAATATCACTGTCAGATATTACTGACGGCTTTCCGACGGAAATATTTCCGTCGAAAAATTCCGTCGATAATCCCACTTTCTCTTGTGGTGTTATTGCTATTCTTTGATTAACTATCTTTTATTAAAAGAATTACATGCTGATGGTATGTTGGAAGCAGCTACTCTAGGGGAGCAACATGAAGTTCATGTTGAGAGGGAGCCTCAAATTTTCTCAAGGAGGACATCCCTGAAGAAGAAGTAGTTACAGATGTATTTAAATTCTTAATTTTCCTTTAACAGTACTACTAACAAATTTCTTGCAAGTATCTTTTTATGAACAAATGCAAGGAGTCTTTCTAAAGATCTCCCAACAGAACAGCAAGTGGAAATACCACAGTAGATGTCCATAGATTCAAGACTATATTGACACACATAGAGACAGGGCGACATAACCGTCGATAGATAAATGACAAAGTGGTCAACAGATCAGAAAGAACCCTTGAAGATCTGACAAGCATCAACTAAGGGGGAGCCTCACATCAAGGGGGAGTAAGTACAAATGGGAAATGATAATTCATGACAAATATGGTGAACCCCTTTTGCACGTGGGTAAGACGTCTCTACAAAAGATGTGAAAGCAAAATGGTAAGATCCCTCCTTTTTGGTATGACAAAAGGGGGGGAGTATTCTTAAATTATGAATTTTTTGTTTTGAGTATCTTTGTCAGAAAATTCTCATAAGTTTTGTCATCACAAAAAAAGGAGATTGTTGAACCACACCTATATTTTATCTTTTTATTTTAGTGATAACAAAACTATGTTAATTTAAATAACATGAATATCTTTATTACCATTTTTCAATATTATTTAGGCATAAGAAATAACATGTTTATTCGAAGATCTTCATGAGTCGTGTTGGCCAGTCGAAGTGGCTAGTAGAAGTTCACATTGGTGTCTTTCACATTGATTACACCTTAACATCAATTACATTGAAACATCGATTACATTGAAACATTGACCACATTGAAAACATCGATTACATTGAAACATCGATTACATTGAAACGTCGATTACCTTTAAACATCGATTGCATTGAAACATCGATTGCTTCATAAATATCGATTACCTTTAAACATCGATTATCTTTTCACTTAAACATCAATTACCTTAGAACATCGATTGTCTTTTACAACAATTACCTTTCATCAAATATCGATTGCTTCTATATCTCACATCGATTACTTTTATTTTGTTGATCTCACTCCGACTCCTGAGATGGTACTTAGATGTTTAATGACTGTTATTATTTTTGCAGTAAAACTATTAATGTATTATTAGTACGATTAATGTTTTAATACTTATGAACTATTCAATGAACTAGATGAACACATAATGTGCACTGTGACATTCTCTTTGTTATATGTACGATAATTTTTCCAAAGTGCTTTGTACTTCTCTATTCTTTTTGTCATCAACTTCAAATGTTTAGTGGGAAAGTTTGACTCTAATGTATTCAAATTTAAAATCTCATTTCCATTATCTTGAAACTTGAAAGATTTGTATATTTGCTCTCTCACTCACTGTCAGACATATAGTTCATACTTTGCATGACAGATGGTCTGCAAAAAATGTGGTGGTAAGTATAAGCAGTATGGTCTATCTTTCAGAACTCACCTACCACATCTCACTTTCTGTCAAGACTCCACATTTTGAGGAAAAAAACAAAAACTTTTGCATGACTCATACAATGCCTGTCTGTCTTTAAATGCATTGTACATCTGTCTGTCTGAAATCCTTTCTATTTTATATATTTTTGGTATCTCACCTACCTCTGAAAGAATGGAGGTATCTATGTTTCTCTCTTGACCATGTAGATACTCAGGTACCTACAGAAGCATGTTAGCTATCTTTTAGTCATGTGCATGGAGCTTGCAGACATTTATTGAAGCCATCAAATGGAGCCATGAAGCTATCTGCATAGCCTGAAGCCATTGAGACTCAAGGGCTGAAGATCTGATGATGGACATCTCAGCTGTCTCAAGTCTCAAGACCCAACGTTCAAATTCAAACGACTACTTTCAAACGGGAAGATTGAAAACTCTACAGATTATATAAGAAGCTAAAGTTTGAAAGTGAAAAGAAAAATAGACACAGAGTGTAACATACAAGTTTATGAGCATACATGATCACATTCTACACTTAGAAAGAAAAGAGAGAAGCACACAAGATCTCAAGAGAGACATCTGTTCAAGCTTCGACCTCCAAGCTCTCTTGCATTCAAAAGTTTTCTTTTAGGTGGCATTTTGCTGTTCCAAATGTTCTCAGCCCACCCTTTGTCAGAAAGAGTTAGAGTAGTCTTTCCTATTTGTACAACTCTTTTAGACCGTCAGTGTTTGCTCATCCTTCAGAGTAGACACACTAGTGTTCATTTCCATGTTGTAACCACCAGGGGGTTTGTTCTCTGTAGTGCCCCTCTGTGAAGGGAAGACCTACGATTATAGGTAGTTGTAATACCCCTCTGTGAAGGGAAGACCTATGGTTGTAGGTGGTTGTAATACCCCTCTGTGAAGGGAAGACTTGCTTGGGTGCAAGTGGGTTATAATACCTCTCAGGTTGAGAGAATGCCAAGTGTTCTTGGCAGTAGTGAAAATCATAAGGGGGTTTAGGGACTGGAATAGGACTCCTAATTGATAGAAGGTCCGACCAGGATAAATCCTTGTGCACTTGTGTGATGTTTCCGCCAAGTTCTCACTTGTTCACACACACCACACTAAGTACTAATGATATCTAGTGTGATTATTTTCAGATAAATTTTAACAGTGCAAGAAGTCCTATTCACCCCCCTCTAGGACATCTAAAGCTCCATCTATTCCAACAAATCATCAAACTTTTCCCCCAAGACTGCCATCAAGGGGAAGACATTGGCATACTTTATTGCTGAGAGAACCTTCCCGACCAAGCACACTTAAGACGCCAACCTTCATCATTCATGCCGAAATGTGGCTGTGGATGGGTCCTCATATTCGACCAATAATAGAGCTAGCTTAATCCTCACCTTGCCTAGAGTGGTGTCCCGAGAGTACACCCTATAGTTCGCCTTCCCGGCCTCCAACAACATTGTAAAATACGAATCCTTAATATTAAGGTTGACAATGGCCCTTCACCTTGGGGCCAAGAAGGTGCATACTTGCAGCAACTCACAACTCATCGTTGACTAGATTATAGGAGGTTATGGGGCCAAATGTAGTGACTCAGGATTTGAGACCCGCTAAGGACCCATATTTTAATACGCCACCCATGAGCCTAAGGCCTAGAAGGATAAATTTATTGTTAAGAAATAAGAACACATAATTAAAGTAAACATAATATGAAATTATATTATATTACATGTGTAACACCCAAAATTTAAATAATAATAAAATATTGAACATTATAAAAAAAATTGATTACTATAAAACATACAAGAATATGATTACATTTGAATGTAGAATCTTTTCACATAATTTATGTGATTCCGGTACTATCTTTAGATGTGCGTACCCCGACAAGGTGACATCGAAATTCGATAACAAAAGTTAAATCTAACAACACCATAATTACTATAAAAATATACTGATCTCAAAAATATAGTTATTCTGGATTATTAATGTACATATATCCAGATTCAGCCAACATAATGATTTTTGGGGGCAATTTCCACCTAATAGAAAATTAATCTGAAAAATTAAACAAAAATCACCATTATATCTTAATTAGCTTATGTTTGAAATTTTATCTCAATTGGATGTCATTTAAGTATAAAACTAGTGGCTCAAAGAACCTAAACAAATTAAATCTGAATTACGTAACCATTTACGTAAGATGGGTGACGTAGGTGTGGGGAGGCTACGTGTTGGCTGAGGGCGATCCTTATCCAAGGATGGTTGTGGGAGGATAAGGATCCTCCTCCATTTTATAAACCCCTGCCATTATTTCTTCTTCTTCATCATCTTCTTCTTCTTCTTCTTCTACCGGCGGCTTCTTCTGCTACTTCTTCTTCTTCTTCATATTCTTCATACCTCTTCTTCTTCTTCACCGCTTCTTCCTCCTACCACCACCACCATACAAAAGAAAGAGAGAAAAGAGAGAGAGAGCAGCAGGTGCAAAGGAAAGAAGAAGAGAGGGAGTAGGTGCAGAGGTAAGGAAGAGAGAGAGAGAAGGAGGCTACATTGCTCGGAGGAGAGAGAAAGAAGGGAGATGAGGAGCTTAGGAAGTTCATCCCCATCCGACGGCCATGCCCAACTGATAAGTAGGTTCCTTTCTATCCTTCTTGATTGTTGACTTTCATTCCAAACATATTTGGACCGTGCAGTTGAAGCTTTATGATTCTAGTTTTTACCGGAATCGATCGATCGACCCTGCCATTCCGGTCGACCTATTTTATAGTTTTTCAGGTAGGACTGTTTCTTCCAGAAGTGTCAACAGAAACCCTGCGAGACTGCAAACTCATACCTTATTTACACTCCATATCATTTGTGAGACTGAAAACTCATGCCTTATTTACACTACATATCATTTAAGTAAATGATATAAGATATTACATGCAAATAAGGAAGTACCCCCCATTTGAATCCAATAAAAATATCAAAAAAATTGTATCCCTTACCAATAAAAAGTCAACTCTCCACCGAAGAAGAAAAACCCGATTTTGGCGATTCCATCAAAATAACGTCTTCTAATCTCTCACAATTTGGCCTACCTGAAAGTCTCATAATTCAAATAAACCTAGTAGAATGCTAAAAATCCAAAGTCCGGCGAAAAATGATAAACACGATGATTTCTCTAAGGGAGCCCTCTCCTACTAAAATAGAAGTCAAACATGCTCATCCCTTATTTTACGTTAATATGACTTTTACATGACATGATATTATCTCCAACTCTAATAAGAATTAGTAAATGAATAGTTCGATCGATCATATTGATTTCATGACTATCCTCGTGATGTATTCTTCCGTTGACTTTTCGATAAAAGGTTTAAGACTTAATATGTTAAGTAAGCCTAAGTACTATATTACGGAGCTATTCTCTAAAGCCTAAAAAGGAGTAGAAAATGCTACATGATATCTCCAGAACTTGTAAGTTTAGACCGTCTTGTAACTACGACCAGTGTTTCGACATGATAATATCGTTTGAAAATTCCATTTAGCATTTGATTCACAAACCGACTTGATACATCGACTCCTGATTGACTTCTGAAAGAATTACACCTCGAATTTGGTTCACTATCATAAACATCTCATATTACATAACTGTGTTACACCTTGAAGCTCCAATCATTTCCAACTCTTTTGAGATTCTTATACAGTCTTTCACATGTGCCATATCCTTGAAACTCCAAAGTGATGCATAACTGTCCGAGAACATAACAATAATGAATGTGTACTTACTGTTCGGGTCTTCGGACTCTACTGGATCAAGATGGTTATTAGGGCAAGTCCAAGTCCTTGGAAGGAACACCGAACTCGACCACTGAATCGGACATGATTTGAATATACCTGCCGTGAATGGATCTTCCAAACCGGCCACTGAATCGGTCTATTCGAATATACCCATCGAGAATGGATCTTCCAAACTCGGCCACTGATTTGTCTATTCGAATATACCCGTCGAGAATGGATCTTCCAAACCCGGCCATTGAATCGGTCTATTCGAATATGTCCCGTCGAGAATGGACCTGCTGAGTGTCTTAACATCGGACACTACCTACTGCTTGATTGATGAATTATATGTTATTGTTTCCCATTAGTATGACATAACTAGTTTGCACTTACTGTCAGCACGTGTTCAATGGACTACTAGATAGTGATTACACGTTTGATAATGATCGCATGTCATTATGTGTCTGACACTCGTTGTTTTGATTCAGTTCATTAATGTATCGATTTAATCTTGCATGGTTAATAATGTACATCTTGATTTGCATTATTCTTCCTTTCTTAAACATTGTTAATTTTATCCTCGTGTGCAGCAAATTTTCCTTGATTCCAATATCTATTTCTTTGTTATTAGAGGATAAATCCTACTGGGCAAGACTGTTCATACCTACTCTTTTTCTAGGTATACATCAGTTCTAGAAGGCGGGGCAACGAGAATTGTGTGCTGAGAGATCAACACTTGTCATGTATGACCTTTGAATTATGGTTTGAGAATCATGTAAATACCTCAACTTTGAGGAACGACTGTTAAATCTATATTTTTATGTTAAGTCATGACCCCGAGCAATTCCTGCTTGAAAAATTTTAAACTTGTTCTCAATTTCCTATTCAGTTGCGTCTCGACATTTATGGAAATACTAAATGATGGGACGTGACAACATGCTTCATACAAAATCTCATTGGTATAAGAGAAAAGAAAAGTACATATCCTTATGGGACATATCCCAAAGAAAGTACAAGAAAAGTCTACTGTGTTCACCGTTGTGCTCCAAGATCCTATTCGAGAAGGTTGCTTCTCTCTTACTCACCTGCAAAAGTAGGAGATGAGCCTCACGAAATCATAGGGTCAATAAGAATTATTTGATTCCATCACTTAGCCAAACAATACTAAACCCACAATATACATATAGGTAGGAAATATCTACTAAATAGTGAGATTGCATGAAATATTAACAAAAAAGTAGTAAAGTAGAGCACACCGCTAACATGCAAAGAAACTTCAATCAACAATATTAATACAATCCACAAGTAGCAAACTACTTGGTGCTACACTCTCGAATCTAGCTAGACACTACCACGAGTACGCCCTAGCTCTGGCTAGCCTCAGTAACAAACCACAACCACAAGTCTTGCAACTAAGGCTCCAATTGAAGTCTCAGCTCCTAACTACAAGACCACACTTGTCCACATCCAATGCTAGGATTGAGGCATGTGAAATTACGCCACATACGTTGATAAATAGTAGGTATCCATGCCACAGTCTCATGCCTATCCACACCTACTCCACTTTAAAACCTCATAGAGTAAGACATGCAAAAGAAAAAGGGACTAACTAGGGACTGAGTATAGATGACAACCCACAAGGTGTAAAACCATGCATAGATAGAAGTCTGCAAGATGTCCTCACCCCTTGTCACAAGTGCACTCAAGTGACAAAAAAGAATGCTACCCTGGCCATATTTCCTCTGTTTGGATGTAGGCTCAACAAGGGGGTCAGAAAAATGACAAAACTTGAATCGTGCTATTGATATGCAAACCAACTCACTTGACTTTCTGGTCAAAAGTACTAAAAGCACCAGCGTAACTAGTGGAGGATGTCGTGCTAGGACAATATCCCCAATAGCTAAACTTAAGATGAGTGGAAAAACATTGAGAAACCATAAACAACTTATTGTCTAAGAACACGGTCTGCATTGTGACCACATTCAAAATTTTGAACACATTACTTGCCTAAAAGTCGCAGCCACCACCTTAACCGCATTCACAAACAACCACCAAAACATGGTTCACACCTGCCAAGAAAGAGCTAAAACTCCGCTCAACTAAGCTCTAGAAAAGTAGATATACACAGCCACATGACCAAAATTCTCATTGGAACCCCTTAGACACTGATTAAGAATGTGACCATCAAGTAGATTATCATTCCTCGATTTGGGAATATCGAAATACAAGTAGATACATGCATATCAATCTGTCCTGAAATTCAGAGCAAACTAAATACAAAAGATAACATGAGAATAAATAATAACCTCTTAATTTTATTGATATCAATTCACTAACTGTATTACAATCACTAATTTAGAGCCATACATAGGGCCCGTCATAACACTTATGTTGAATAGGATTTTATTTGACTTTATGGCAACTCTTCTATGTCACATCGTTCATCCATGTTGCTCATCACTCTTGCCCATCCTCATTGTTGTGTGTGTTTTCATCTGCCTTACTTGAAAATATTAAGTAACACTTGGTGAGCGAATGCTCAATAGAATTTATATCTCATGAACCAGGCAATGCTTGAAGTGGTTAACATCTTAACAAGTAGAATAACATGATGAATAGCAAGTCATGACGATGATAGAGAGCAATGACATAATGATATCAAGTAATAACCTGTAAGATGTCCAAGCGTAGAGAAATAACAAGCATCATGTATAGTAAGAGAGAGAATTGGGCATATCTCGAGTAAATATCCAATATGGCAACATGTACAAGTCAAGTCATATTATGTCGAGTAATATCATATCAGACACTTTCACGAGTTGATTGTCATAGATTAATCAAGAACAAGTACTTGGGTGCAATGCCACACCATGCCATTACACACCTGTAGGCACAAGTACCTTTGGGTACTCCTCCCAAGACCAGACAGGGCCCTATATGCACATGCATTAGATCATGTATTTCATCTAGACAATCCAAATGGCCAAACGAGTTCCAAGAATAAGATGAGAGGTATAGACGGGTAGATAAGAGTATCACGTACGAATATATGAGAGAGAGAGGAGATAAGATGAGAGTTTCTGCACTATCCAGAAACATATAAGGGACATGCACAAGAAACAATATGAGAGAACATGTAAGTAACAACTAAAAATAGTATTTTTGGGTACTGACAACATAGGGTTGAATGTGGTTTACTTCTGACTGTGATTAGATCGTGGTCAAGAGGTCAGGTGCATTTTAGATGAGAATGCGGCTAGGTAGGCAGGCACGTTAAGAACGTGGTTGTCACCTAGGGCGTATTTTCAGATTGAGATAGAAGGCTGATCAGAATGAGCTGTACATGTCCAACATGGTTCCAGTGGGTGGCTAGGTGTTTAGGATACAACTAGCTTGACATCCTAGAGAAATTCTAGGCTCATGGAGACTTACAAAGGCCTTGGCGAATGAGTTCAAATTCGACAAGAGAGATATCCAACGGAGGGTTCTTACAATGTTAAGAAGGTGTGGAAATAGTTGTTTGGTGTTCTAGAAGACTTCTAAAACTATGGAGCGGCGATAATGGTGCTCCAAAATATTGATGGAAAACACATATGAATCGTGTATATAAACCCTTGTTTATTTCATGTCCTTCATGTTGATCAATTTAAATTCTTTTAATTTCATATTTTTCATGTATTAAACTTGATAACATAATTTTTTCATAGCCATCATCATGTGATGGCCCAATTTAAGCTTTATGGATAGGTACATGAGATAAGCACCAGATATAATCATGACAACATGAAGAGGTCATTGAATTAAGAATCATTAAATCTTAATTACATGAGCTTAATTAACTTGTCAGTTTACTATATATCAACTTTAGATGGGTTAAATAATAACAATCCAACCTAAAAACCAAGTTAAAGCTCTCTATTTGCAATTTAAATAGGTGTCTGGACCAGCAAGAAGAATGCGGCAGGGTAGGCTGTTGCGTTCATAATGCAGTCTAGGATCCCAGCACATTTTGGTTATGTGAACGTGCTTAGGAAGGTCGCCTTGTTCAGAACATGTCATATCGTGTCGTTGCTTTAGGCCACCAGGGCCATCGTGTTAGACGCCACTACAAGAAAAACGTTGTTTTCGACGGATATTTTTCATCGAAAATCCATCAAAAATAGCACTTGTCGACGGTTTTTCGTCGTATTTCCCTTAGAAACTTTTCGTCAGAAAAAAGGTCAAAAATTACAAACAAAAGTAATTTTCGTCGAAAATTTTGTCGGCAATTTTCGACAAATTTTTGACGAATTGCGATGGAAATATCAACAAAAAATTCTGTCGAAAACTTTTGAGGACATTTTCCATGGAAGTTTCCACCGGTAATCAGTCGAAAAGTTTTCTTTTATTTTTTTTCAAATTGCAATAAATATCTAATTTTTCACATGTTAAAAACATAATATATCCATAAAAAACATCCACAACAACAAATATCCATAAACTACATCCATAATAATAAATATCTATAAAATCATCCTCAATAATAAATATTTATAAAAACATCCACAATAATAATATATCAAATAAAAAAATCAATAGAGATCTGCCGCATCGTTCTCTCCATCTACCTCATTCTCGTCATGTACTAGAAGATCCTATATTACAAAAAAATACCATTAGATATAAACAAAATTAAAATAATTATTTATTTTAAAAAAATTGAAGAAAGAATATATGAACTATTCACTAAGTGAATTTGAAGAATGATTCTTTGAGCGCAAGCTAAAAATGGGAATCCAATTTGGATTATGTAAATTCTCACATACCACTCTCACCACCCCAGTCGCGTAGGATTTATCGGCACGTTGATTGGACCAATATTTCACATTTTGAACTATCAACTTGGTATTTTCCTTCCTTTACACTAAATCAATTCAGAGAATGGTTCTTTGAGCGTCGAGCTCAAATTGGAAATCCGATTTCTATTCTGTTAATTCTCACATGTCCCTCTCATCACCTCGATGGTGTAGAACTGATAGACATGTCGATTGGATCAGTGTTTCACATTTTAGACCCTCGACTTAGTATTTTACATTCTAAAGTCAATTTGAACAATGGTTCTTTGAGTGCCAACCTCAAACTGAGAATCTGATTTGAATTCCGTTAATTCTCACATGTCACTATAAAATGTACTATCCTAAAACTTGGTATTTTCGTCAAAAAAATCCATCAGTAAAGTCATTTTTCTTATGGTGCGTAGAAAGCCCGATTGTGACATAGGATTTAGAAAGATTTGAATCTCAGGCAACACAGATGGATGGAATATTTGAAAGATTATGATTTCAGTTTGACATATCACCCAGGTAAGGCTAATGTAGTTGCAGATATGTTAAGCAGGAAAGCAACTTTGAGTCAGATGATGATAAAGGAATGGAAATTGTATGAGGATATAGCAGAGAGTTCCCTGTTTGTTCCAAATAA
This sequence comes from Colocasia esculenta, assembly GCA_014218235.1. Taxonomy (NCBI): domain Eukaryota; kingdom Viridiplantae; phylum Streptophyta; class Magnoliopsida; order Alismatales; family Araceae; genus Colocasia; species Colocasia esculenta. The sequence continues at coordinate 19,854,830 of CM024760.1, read as the reverse complement.
TTAGCAGCGAGCGGTAGTGGCCAGTAGTGCAGTGGAACCTTCATTATATTGGCAGATAGTAGACACTAAAAGAATGGATGAGAATTAGCAGAGACTGTGAAGATGGAGGATGCTACTATTGATAATGATTGTGTAGTCTGACTTAGAGGCCGATTGTATGTTCCAGCAGAGGCAAAAATAAAGCAGAAGGTATTGGAAGAAGCATATAGATCCAGATATTCAATTCACCCAGGCAGTACAAAAATGTATCAAGACTTATAGAAACACTTGTTGTGGCCAAATATGAAGAAGGAAATAGCAGAATTTATAACAAGATGTTTGATTTGTCAGCAAGTGGAAGTAGAGGATCAAAGACTAGGAGTATTGTTACAGCCGTTTCCGATTCCACAGTGGAAATGAGATGATATTGCTATAGATTTTGTGGTATGATTGCCTATAACGGCCTCAGGCCATAATGGAATTTGGGTTTTTGTTGATAAACTGACAAAAATATGCAGGTTATTAGCTGTAAGCATGTCTTGGATAGTTGCTAGGTTGGTTAGATTATATGTGGAAATGATAGTACCATTGCATGGCATTCCAGTGACAATAGTTTCAGATAGAGATCCAAGGTTTACATCTAGTTTCTGGAGGAGTTTACAACAAGTGATTGGTACTGAGTTAAGGTATAGTTCAACTTATCATCCACAAACATATGGGCAAATAGAAAGGACAATTCAGACAATAGAAGATATGTTATGAGCTTGTTGTTTAGCATGGGGAGGTAGTTGGGAGCATCACTTAGGAATGGTGGAATTCACTTATAACAATAGTTATCATGCAAGCATTGGAACAACGCCATATGAAGCTTTATGTGGAAGACCATGTAGGACACCTTTGAATTGGCATGAGGTAGGAGAAAAGTAGATTATGGGACCAGAGTTAATTCAACAATGTTCATAAATGGTCAAGTTTATAGAGGAAAAACTTCAGATGGCTCAGAGTCAATAGGAAAGTTATGCAGAAGCTAGACATAGACCATTGCAGTTTGAAGTTGGTGATTATGTATTTTTGAAGATTTCTCCCACTAAAGATATTTTAAGATTCAACAAGAAAAGCAAATTGAGTCCGAGGTATGTAGGTCCATGAACACAAAAATTGACGAATAGAAAAAATAGAATTGGTGAAAATCAGATGGAAAAGTAGGCAAGGAGGAGAAGACACTTGGGAACTGGCAGAGGAAATGCAGAAAGCATGTCCATACTTGTTTAAGTAAGCTTTTAATTCTTTTTAGGTGATAGTTACATACAAGATTGGTCGTGAATCTTGTGTTAAGATTTCTTTCTGATTTCGAGGATGAAATTTCTTTTTAGGTGATAGTAATGTAACATCATGACCGTTGGGATCGTGGTTTGACAGGTTTTTGGCCAATGTGTGGCCAATAAATGGTATTTAGTGTTTGTGGTAGGTTTCGTGGGTGTTGTGGGCCAAAAATCCGGACCCAACACAGCCCTTGGTTCCCTGCTTGAGAACGTGATGGGGGGCAACGTCGCGTTTTTGAAACGCGACCACCTCATACGTCGCGTTCTTATCGCTGCTTTTCTGAGGGTTTCGGCTGCATGTGTGACACATGGCACATGCAGGGGTGTCGCGTGCTCAGGGTTGAGAACGCGACAGAGGTGGACATCGCGATTAAAACATGACGATACACGACGTCATGATTTTGACTATGAGGTTTTTGTGGCCGAAGGTCGGCCAAATAGAGTAGGGAATTCTGTTTGGCTGAGGAAGAGGTTGTTTGTGGGTTTCTATGGAAACTCGAGCATGGTTGCTGGTGGTTTGGCCTACTCTCGTCACGAGGAGGTTGTTCGGAGCACAGGGAAACGCCAAATCAATGTTGTTCTTCGCGTTCTTTGTATTGGTAGGGGAATTCTTCTCATTTTTAGATCTATGGATCGAGTTTGAAGTGTTTATGACATGGAATAGCTTACAATCAGTAGCATGCATGTTTATACAACTGTTAGAATGTATATAGCTAGATTTTATAACTATAAACAGATGTTTTCTTGGATTTTCGACAAAGGAGCTTGGTTTGGGGGTTTCGGCTATGAAGGCGACGGATCCAGTCGTCGCATTTTGAATGTGACTGCATGACCCGTCGCGATTCACCTAACAGAATGCGTCGTACTAATGTGTCGTGTTTTAAAGGCGACCAGCTGACCTGTCGTGTTCTTACTCCTGAGGGTAAAACTAGTTTTTATGCTAGGTGTGTTTTAAGACTGATAAACACCATGAGTTGTGGTTTGAGCTTGAAGGAGCTACGCCTTTCGTGGCTACCTCTCGAGTCGGGTACTCCAAGTTCTCTGTGAGCCAGACATATTAGTGCTCGGGCTTTATCCCAATACTGTGTGTACCATCAAGGTTTGTGTCATCTTCCTGGACACCCTCACTCATCTGTTGAGTTGTATGTCTGGCTAAGGGAAAGACGATAGTGGGGCAGCGACTTGTGGTGTGTTGGTTCTCTGTTTGGTCTCTTGTAGTGCGCTCGTGGTTGAGGAACGGACACCGGTAGACGTACTAGTCCCCATCTAGTCCCGTGTTCCACAGCCTCACTCTAAGGGTTCCGGAACCCTTAGAGATGTGTTAGGCGTGGGTCTACAACGTGTGTCACTGTAGGTGTGGTGTTGGTTGGTCTCCACAGCTTGTTGGAACTGTAGAGGTGGAGCGGCAGCTGGACCTTTTCATTCGTGGTTGCGAGACTGAGAGGTAGTCCTGTGTGATTTGTCCGGGTCAGTAGCTGGTGTCGCGAACCAAGTTTCATGACCCAAGTGTCGCATTACCCTTCTTTAGCTCGTACACTTGAGCATGGTTTACCGTTTATTTATTAATGTTTAATCCATGTTATCAGTATAGGAATGTTTATTTAATTATAGTTGTAGCTCCATGCTTAAGAAGCTTGTTAATTATTTAATTTAATTCTTTACTCCTACTTCTTGTGAGATGGATGTTGTTTCGACTTTTAAGGGAGTTTTTCTACTGAGCCAGTGACTTATGAGGCTCACCCCTACTCCTTTCTAGTGAAGGAAAGCAGGAGAGTTTCCGTCTCTCGTCTAGTTCGGAGTCGCATTGTAGTAGAGTCAGGTCTGCACCACTAGCAGTGTAATTTACTTTCTGTTGCACCTCGGGGTATCTCCCAGGCTGTTGTACTTTGCTCTTTGACTTTAGTTGAGAACTGGATATGTAAACCTCATGTAAATATGTGTGAGACGTGCAATCTTATATATGTTTAATGTGTTCCTTTTATGTTTTCACAGACTTCTATAATGATATCCTTTGCGAGGCATTGGCCTATTCGCGGGAGGCGGAGTCAGATCAGACTCGTTATTAGCTTAACGGGTTTGCGACGAGGACCGCCACATTGATTTATAATAATGTCATACAGTAATCGATGTCACACTTCCGCTGGTCATGAGTCAAAGTAGGACTTTGACTTATGTATAACTCTTCCATTAGTCAGAGTTGGACGTTGACTGCTAAGATAGTTATACAATAATCAATGTCACGCTTCAACTTTCCAGTGAGAGTCGATCTTATACTTAGCAAATATTTGTACTTCCTGGGTTCTTTAGAGAAGAATATATTGCATTTAACATAGAGAATAGATATTGATTTCAAGTAAATCTAATGACGCATTGTCAGATGGGTTTGTTAATTCAATAAGATTTTGTTATTATTAAAACAACATGTAATGCTTACTTCATCTTATATGATTGCATATGTGCTCAACAGTTACTGTGTGCTTGTTCTTGAAATCCGTAACCATAATTTGTTATTGTATGATTGGTACAATTTGGGACTTTGGTCTACATGACCAATACCTTTGCAAATAAGGGTCCTATCTGGTCCTGGGGAGGAGTGTTCCAACGTATTTATAGCCAAGAGAGTATGGACTTGTGGTGCGTGACATAGCACCTGTTGGTGTGCAAGATTGAATGTGCCTTCATGTTGATATGAATTGTTAGACTATTTGAATGATTATTTGTTATATATGAAATATGGAAAATTCTTATATTGTTCATTGGATACATAATTGTTCTTGAATCCTTGGTTCATTGTCTATTGAATAATTGACTACATGAATCACTATGCAACCCATTGATTTACTATTCATACTATTGACATATGAGTCATGTTTATTGTTATGCACATATTATCATTCTATATCATTATACAAATTCTACTTGTTAATACATTAATTACTTAAATAATGCCCCCACACCGAGATATAAATCATGCTACGCAAGTGCACTCATCTCTATCTTCTCTAACATTTTCAGGTAGTGTTGAGATTGAGCAGTAAGCTAGATTGCAAAGGGAATGGGCAATAGTGAAAAGCATTGGAGCTACCTATACAGTTCCACTAGAGAGATAGTTCAATTGAGTGTCTTGATGTAATTTTCCTTTGATTGGTGAGAAAGAGTGTTCTAGGTTAATGAGAATATGTTTTAGTTTGACATTAATGGTTGTATTTGTGACACCTCAAGTTAATATGAAGTTTGAAGCTAAAGTTTGGCATATCTGCACCAGAAAACTATTCAAATATTTATGTATAATGAATATTGTTCCATATCGGTACCACTTCCAGACATGTATACACCGACAGGGAGTCACTAGACTTTGGTAATGAAATTTAAGTTTGAAATTACCATAATTACCAGAAAAATATGTTGATTCCAAAAATGTGGATATTGATAAAATTTTATGCACGATTAAGGAGGTAAATCTAATTTATCTATTTTTAGGACAATTTGTACCTAATGAATGTTTTTTCATAAAATTAATAAAAATTACTATAAAACTTACCACATTGTAATTAAACTATGGTTGAAATTTGTTTGATATGATGTCATTTAAATACTAAATTAATGTTCAAAGAGATCTAAATAAATAACAATCTATTTATGTAACTTGTGTACGAAAATTGATTGTTCCTTCACCTAGAAGTAACTTACATCCAAGTATGAACATGTGTATTGAGGTGTAGGCACGTGTAAGAATGTACATATGCATTAGTGTAAACATATGTGTGTGTGTGTCAGAAGAAATGATAAAATAATAACAAAGAAAGAGATAAGCATAATTTTGCATGTACATACATATGTGTAAGTGTGTGCATGTTAGTGTAACATGCACGAGTGTGTGAGGTGTTAAGAGAGAGTGGGAGCAATGATGGGAAGGTTACGTGTGAATGGGTTGGCGGTGGTAGCATTGGAAGGAGAAGAAACACAAAGAAAGAAGAAGGGAATTTCATAGAAGGAATAAAGGCTAGCCAGGTTTTGTTGGAAAGAAAGAAAAGAAGGAAGTAAAAGTGCAAGGTAGGTATCTTCAGAATACCTATAAGATAGTAATGTTTTCTCTAATCCTTAAACAAGTTTATAAATCAATAATTTTAATTAATATAGATTAGAAACAAACATTTTATCTAAAGTTTCACTTTAAAAGCTCATCATGTGATTTCTGGGTCATTCATATATACTTATGTAATTTCTCTGGTACCATCTCAGACCTTTGTAATTTCTTGTGAAATTAAAGTTCATCATTATTATTTCAAACCTTGATATTGATATCTATAGCATGTTCTTTGATAGAGGACACATGATTAAATCCCGCTATGACCAATCTCTTTGATTAGTATGTTTCGAAAAGCCATAGCATGTCGACACACCTGTAATCACGGGGTTACGCACCCCTCGAAACACACAATAAGGAATGTCACAGCATGATATAGGGAATGTGATCGCAACCTAACATGCTGCCCTACGATGTAAATGAAGCTCAAAGGCTAACGTGCTAGGAAAAGGAGGTGAGAAGGGTCACTTACTGGTGTAATGACGGGGTGACCCGTTGCGATCAGAAGTTTATCGCGACGCCCCGACCAGTCACGTTCTTGATGTCGCGACATCGTACCTTGACACCTTCTCAGCAGTGCAGAAGATGGATGGGGGGACCTCCTTCCCATCCTCCGGCCGGCCAGAGGATGAGAGCCCCTCGTCTGATCTTGTTGTAGAACCTGCCAAAACAACGAAACAAAAGAGAGAAACCTTGTTAGACCATAATTAAGTGAAGCATCTACTCAAAATGAAAGGAAAGAAGGGAAGAATGGAGGGTACGAACCTGGGGGTGTTTGGAAACCCCATGGTTTGTATAAAACGTAGGAATGGAGATATGCTATTATTCAAAAAGAAAATGACAACATGCTTGGAAGAAAAATGGGAAGGAGGGAAGGAAGAAAGGCCCTAAAGGGGTGACTCCCAAAGGTGAGGAAGATGGACAATGCATAGGACGAGTGTGATGTGAGGAGCGCCATTGTACACTAGCAGGTGTGCGCTATAGGCCTCATCTCAGCAGAGGTAGCAGAGGATGACGATTGTATCAAGAGTACCTACAAGTGCTGAGGAGGATCCGACCACGAGGAGATTATGTAATACCCGACTTTTCGTACGGCGTCTTGGATGACTGGCCACTAATGCATTCGGTCTGGGCGACGCATTAGTGTCACGTCATTGGTGTCCGACGTGACAGTCATCCTTGTCACGACTAGATTGTGTGTTGCGTTCTTATCGCGCCCGACTTTCCCGTCGCGTCTTCATGTCGCGCCCGGTCAATGGGTCACGACAGTGTTCCATGGCTTTGGTCGTCTAACGTCTGCCAGGGTGGCATGTGTGTCAGTACGACCTGTCAGGTTCTCATGGGGTCCCTGGGGGATGAGTTCTTGTTGCAGTGCGTTGACCCGTCACGTTAAGGTCCTTAACGCGACACGTCGCCCCGTCGCGACTTGGGAGCCGAAGGCAAGGCCTTGGTCGGAGACCCCTTCTCCCATTTCCTCCTTCCCCTCTCTTCTCCTCCCCCTCTGGAGGTGCTCTGCCTCTCTCTCTCCCCTTTGTGCGTTTCACGCGAGGAGGGTCGTGCTCGTGTCCCTAGCGTTGTAGAGCTTGCGTAAAGCGAGGAAGAGGTGGCCAATCTGACGTGAAGGGCCCTTATGGCTTTGTTTCTTCATTTAAGGTAGGATTGTTTGAACCCTTCTTGATCTGGGTGGATTGGGAGCCCGTCGTGGTTTGTAGATAGCATTTATTTTTTTTCCATGCTCCCCTCCCCCGTGTGGTGGTGTTTGTGGCTTGTGGGCGGTCCCGGGATGGAGCATCCTGTGGGTCTGCCTTGCTGCTGGTGTCACGACCACAGTGCACATCGTGACACCAGAAGAGGTGCCAGCTCGGTCGGACGTGACCTTGTCGCAACGTGTTGCCTCATCGCGATAAGGATTGATGTCGCGATGCGTTGTCCTGTTGCGACAGGGTTGCTGTCGCTGTGCCCTTCCCTGTCGCGATGGTATCGCGACGGTCAGGAGGGATGCAACAGTACTTGTGTTGCCTCGGGTGTTTCCGTGGCCACTGTTAGCGTGTCGGCGTGTGCCCCAGGGCAGGCTTGCTCTTAGGTGCTTCATGTAGGGAATGCGGTAGGTTGCCTCACTACGTTCAGTTACTGAAGGTGACACCTTCGTGGCCGTGTCGTGGTGGCAGTGCTAGGAGGCTCGCGTCTGTCTAATAATCTATTGTCTGGTGGTCAATCGATTATTAGCAGAGTGATATTTTCCATACTGACTGGTAGTGTTTCTGAGGTTCTGGCTTGTTCGTGTGTGCCTTGGTTGGCCGACGGCCCTCTCGAGGTTCCGTGCATGCCTCGTGCTTGCTAGGCTTATTGTCGGTTACAAGCTAGCAGTTTGGCATGGTTTTTATTGTGCTTGCCCCGCCTGTTCACCTGGTGCTTGGCACTTGAGGGATTGTCATGTTCAGAGGATGTCTCTATTGCCTAGGACCCCCATCCTAGGGAGCTTGTTGAGGGAGTGCTCTGGGCTACGAGCGTGCTCGAGTTGGCAGACGAGTTGGCTCACTCTAGAGCGGAGGGGAAAATAAGGTTTGGACAGCGGCGCCGAGTCGTTTGTAAAGCTCTCTTATCTGGGGTAGGATGCCGAGGTCGTTGAGGTGTTTTCTTTCTAGCGCGGCTCAGATAGTCCATTGTTTCACTGCCTCTCTCTGCGTTGGTTCCAGAGCCACATAGTGGTGCTAGGCATGGGATCGCAGCTTGGCCAGGCTGTGGTGGTGCGTGCATTCTTATGGTGTTTTGTGGAGGCTCTGTCTCGCTCTTTCGGAGAGGTTAGAGGCAGGAGGCAGGCTGGAGAGCAGAGGGAGTGGCCAGTGTGTCCTCCTCTTAGCTGCCTATAATGACCCACGAGAACCCAACCCTCGGCTACAGTCCTGGACCTGATTTTTGCAGTCGCCGCCCACGGATCCGAGGACCCGGAAGGGCTATAAACAAGTCTAACAGAATATGTAAAGGAATAAACGTCAACTACAGATCTAGGAGCACACACACGGAAATAGAAAGAAGAGCGAGACCGCAACGTAACGCTCTAGGTACAGTCCCAACACACACACACACAACAAGTACAAGTAAAAGGGGAGGATAGAGCCCTTAGGGGCATACCCCGAGGGTGAAGTACAACTGAAAGGGGGAAACCCACTGCTAGCTACGGGGATGACGACTACCGCCCCGCCTCCTCCGCCCGACGCGCACCCGGCCGCTATTGAGAAGTCTCACTTGGAAAAAGAAGGGATGAGCTTCACAATAGAAGTTCAGTAGGGAGTACCAATCTCCTACTGGCTCTAACATGCGGGAAAGAATATATAAACAAAGTAAATGACAGTAGTTATATATTCTAATCTACATAGGAAAGTGCGGAAGCAAAACTAACTAGCTAGCAATGGTACGGAAGGACACCATGGTCGGAAACTTCATACGACCTGCACGTCGTGACCACCACATGGCTGTAAACATAGGCATGGGGAACCCCACCTGGACAAGCAACACTAGCTACGGAAACCACTACCACTAGTCAACCGGTCAGAAGCATCCACTGATGTCTTACCCTCGACCCAGGTCCAAACCTCCACGTCTCGTCAGAGTGGGGATAGGAACACAAAGTAACACAACAGTAACCGTCGTAGTCTGTTCGGACTACAGTCCCACGCCTGGCCTCTCTAGGTGGTTCCGGGGCCACAAAGAGCGAGGCAGTGAGAAAAAGGACTAGCTGGCCTACGCCGGGTAGAACTTTGGCCATCCTCGGCGTCCCAGACCAACCAAGAGAGCTATGCAAATGACTCGACGCCAACCACCATTTTCCCCTCTACTCCAGAGTCCGTGACTCGAGTACACTCATCTCCCAGAATGCTCCCTCTAAGACGCACGAGGATGGGGGTCCCAGGTAAACGGTAACAACCTCTCTCATGGGACAAGCCCTCAGGTGCTGAGCACCGGGCGAACGACTAGTGTAGGACCGTACTAGGAAACTAGCACTGGTGCCACGAGTACAGAAAGAACCAGAAACAGTGAAGACTCCAAGAAAAATAGGAATCTGCGAGTACTTACTTGAATCTGATACTGTCGCGATGCCAAGGCCGACCGCGACCATGTCACGACGCCCTTGGTCATTGCGATGATGTCACAGCGCCCATGCTCGCCGAGACAGCCGAAGTTGTCACAGTCGGCGCATGCGTCACGACATCATCGCGACCCATAGGCCGGTCGTGATCTCAGCCGAGAGGGGGCCCAATACAGTCCTCTCAGGGACCACCCCAAAATTGGTACAAATGCATTCCATAGGGGGAGGGGAGCATGGGAAACATGAAGGAAGGCTTCTAAATAAGGCAAACCACCCTCAAACCCTACAAAGCATGCATTACAGGGAAATCTACACTCAAAGGAAACCTCACTCACCACGAGCATGGATCTCACACACCCCACAACCCCAATACCACGGAAAAACATGGATCTCAAGGGGAAGGGGAGCATGCTAGAGCGAGAGGAAGACAAGAGTCCCAACCTCAATGAATAGAGTCAACCCACTGGGGCCTTCATGTCGGAATGGCCACCTCCTCCTCGTTCCTAGCACCACACGGATGTTTCCTACACCAAGGAGATGCCACCTCCCCGCCACGAGCACCACGAACAAGACAGAGGAAGCAAGAGGGCTTGGGGAAGGAAGAAGGAGAAAGAAGAAGAAGAAAGGAAGAAAAGGAAGGAGTAAGGGGGAAATGGGCGCCTGCCACGGTTTTGAACTGACGGCCCCAGAGACGCGATGGGTCGGGCCGGCACGACAACAACCTTATCGCGACCGCCCTACAGGTCACGACCTTGTCGCGACCGCCTACCCCGACGGGACACTAAAAGCGGTCAAACGTCGAAGATCGGGAAAACCTTAACGTGATGGACTACCAAGTCGCGTCCACACTGTACGCACCTGACACCCGACAAGCCCGTTCTGACAGAAGGGACAGCAGTCAGAATGGAGTCGCATCACCTTTAGACGTCGTGACAAGAATGTGACGCCCACCCCCATCGTGACCAGAATGCCATGGTTAGGTGTGCCGCAACCAAAAGCATGCCACGACCAGCTCCTCTGCACGACATTGTCGCGCCCAGGGGGTCCGTCGCAACCAAGAGGACGGGGCTAAGGGCCCGAGAGGGCCGGGTCTTACACTTCCAGTGGCGGTGTCTTGGTTATTGTTGTTGTGACGATGTTTCCAGGTGTTATCCATTGCCCTAGCTTGCACAATAGTTGTAGCTGGTCGTGCCTAGTTTTCGTAGGGATCGTCGGTCTGGCCTTGTTGGCCCGTCCTTCTGGTGGTTCCCGCTTTGGTGTTCTCTCGGTTTTGTGGTCCCGTTCTTGGTGCCAGTCCGTGGTGTCACCGGCGTGTATGGTTTCTTGATCTCGTGGTATGTCTGGGGTCCGGGGTGGTTCTTCTTGTCAGCCCTCGACCTTGTGGAGGTCTGAGGTGACTGTGCTTGTGGTGAGACATCCTTCTCACATGGTTGCTCCATGGTCTCCGTGAGACCCCTGTCTCAGCAAGCATGCCGAGACTTGTTTCCGTGTTGTGCCTGACTCCGTTGGTTTCTGTGGGAGTCGTGTGTGTGTCACAACCCTGGGTTGGTGGTTGTGGCATTGCATTGTTCTGTTCCGCTGCTTGTAGTACTCTGTCGTTGGTGTTTCTCGCTTTATAGCTTTCTAGTGTAGTTTCCTATTTTTGGAGTTCCTACTGCTCTGGCCGGTGAGGGATTGGTAATCCCTACTGGGCCTTGTTCACAAGGCTCACCCCTTACTCTCTTCAGTTAGGTGCTTGTCATCGCGGGAGCTCGGTGTCGGACGGTTTTACGGAGGCGGCTGTGGCGCCGTGTGCTGTCAGCAGCAGTGAGAGTGAGTGTTATGATCTCTTGTACTTGAGTGAGTTGAGAGTTGTGCTTTGCAAGTTCTCAGGGTATGTCCCTTAAGGTCTGCACCTTTCTTCTTGTACCTGTGCTTTTATTTGGGACATGTTGTACAAACTTTTCTATTGTACAGATTGTTATAGTTATTCAAATTCAGTACATATCTCACTAGACTATTTCTTCTAACCCTTTCGGGTCTTCGGATCTGTGGGTGGCAGCATGAACTTCGTGATCTTTGGCCGAGGTCTGGGAGGTCGGGTCGTTATAGATTGTGCCGTGGCGGAGGCTGCACAAGGTGCAGGACAGGGTTGAGGGATTGGAAATTGTAGCAGGTGGTAGGTAGGGTATGAAAATATGATTTAATTGATCACGGGCATGATTGGAACTTGTATTTGACAATTTAGGTCAATAAAATCAAACATTTATTCACTGTTGTGTGCGTCGGGTTAGGTCGCGACAACTACAGACGTCGCCTTAATCTCGCGATGGCTACTCAGGTCGCGACCATGTCGCGGCCGGGTAGCTGTCGTGACTTTAACGCGTCATCTATAGAAGTTGCGACTCTAACTGAGAGTTCAAAAATGCAGTGGCCCCCTCTTTTCCCCTTTCCACACTAAAATCCTTTAAGCTCTAGCGATTTCCTCCTGCGACGATCCCCCCTTTCTCCGGCGATCCCTCCTTGCTCTCTCTCTCTCTATCTCTCTCTCTCTCTCTCTTGCACTCTCTTTTTTACTCTCTCCCTTTCTTAGTCTTGGAGATGGAAGGTGGTGGAAATGGCGAGGGGAGCTCTCACGATGGTGAGAGGAGGAAGCGGCCAGTGGTGAGGATGCTCGGTTAGTGGGTTCACCGTGCTAAGGGTATACGGCCACCCGGTTAGTGGGTTCACCTACCCTTGTTACAGAGAGATAGCCCAGAGGTTGCTAGGACTGATGGTCGGGCGTAGGTCTTCCTTAGTTCCTAGGGTAGACCTACAGGAGAGCCTAGGGCTGATCCATATGGGTAGGGTGGTGGGGGAGACTGCAGATGAGCAACTAGATTGACTAGTGAGAGGGAGTAGGGAGACCCTAGCTAGTGAGCCTAAAGCTCAGGCGGACTTTGACCTACGTCGCTTCCTCACCTTCTTCCTTGGTAGACTGTTGTTCGCCACAAGGGGTGACACGGTCCATTGTTGCTTCTTGCCATCGTTGGAGGACCTAGACTGGTGGGGGAGTATGCTTGGGGTGCTGCTCTTCTTGCGCAATATTTGATAGCCTAGGGTCCTCTGATCGGCAAACGCTGATCAGCGGTTCTTCCTTCCTCTAGGTACTTCACTTCTTTCTCCTATCTCATTCATGAATTCAATTTTGCATACATGTGATCTAATCATTGCTTCTTTTGCAGTTCTGGACCTACCTTCACCTCCAAGACCTGAGGCGGGGACTCTGGAGCATCCGGCCTTATGGAGCAGCTGGCAGCCATCCAGGAGCGATTGACGTCTACCCTCCAGCTTGAGTAAATACTACCCTTTCTTTAGTTTCCAGCTGATGCCCTTAAAAGCTTTGGACCTTGACAAGATGTATTCTTTATTGTGCAAGTGGTGTGGCAGCCATACTTAGAGAGGGAGATGAGGGACAAACCTGGTTGGAGCAGGCCCACCCCTACTTTGGTAGGGAGATGTGGGTGCATGCTCTCAACTTGGTGCTTCCCTGCATCTGCACTTGACCCAGTGGTCACTCGAGTTACGTCAGAGTGCCGTGGAGTTTCCTAGCCGAGGCAGGACACCTAGGCCTGGCCGGAGCTTCTGGAGACTTCACGACATGACACGACCGACTGACGTGAGAGGGCCCAAGAGTAGATCGCAGATTGGGAGCATCGAGGGTGCAGAGTTACGTCTGATGTGCAGATGGATGAGACATACCTGTAGTCCTTCACCTTGAAGTATGGGGCAAGGGTCTATAGGGGCGCCTGACGATAGGTATACCTCTGAACTCAAACTTTGTGAAATCTTTTGAATTGAATGGATCTGACATGATTTGATGTTATGCAAGAAGACGTGACCGGACAGATTGTGTAACGTTCCGATCATTCGGATCCTTGTGTCATGCTTGTGGAGGCCAGTGTGTGGCCAATGACGTGTGTAGCAGGTGTACTGTAGGTTGTGAGGCTTCGTGGGCTGGCAGTTTGGGCATGGAGCACTCACTGGTTCACTGTCTGTGAACACGACAGTGGTGGGCATCGCGTTCTTAACGCGACGGTCCATGGCATCGCGATCATGGAACTGCTATTTTCAGTGGTCGTCTGCATGCGCGCCGCGTGTCGCGCGCGGGGCAATGCCTGCTGACGTCGGGTTAGGAAGGCGACAGACACCTATGTCACGACCAGGTCGCGGCCCAGATGCGTGTCGCGTTCTTACCTGAGCTGTGTTTTAAGCCTGTTTCCACCGAACAGAGCTTTAGGAAGCTCTGATCGGTTGGGAGAGGTGTTGTGCATGGGTTCGAGGGCGATTCAACTTTTTGGAGGTCGCTTTGGCATGTTTCCGCCGCGAGGACGCTACATGGAGCGGAGGAAACACCATGTGGGATTCGGACTTCTCATTCTTCATGAAGGTAGGGAGATTTCCCATGTTTTGATCCATGAATTACGCGTGTGGTGTGTGTGATATGTTATTTGCTTTCCAAACACTAGAAACCATGCTAGGTCATCCATTAAAGCATGTAAAATGGATCAGAACCACAGTTTGCAGGGTTTTTGGGGGTGATCCGGAAGAGGGATTCTAGTTAGGGTTTGCGCTTGTGAAGGCGACAGACCTGGCTGTCGCGACCAGGTCGCGATAAGGTTTCTCATCGCAACATATCGGGGGGTCACGACCTGTTGGCGGTCTGTGTCCCTGTCGCGATAGCAGCCGAGGGTGTGGTTTGTATATATGCATATGTATATTTTATCCGTTTAATGAGTATTGTGTAGCATGGTTATGGGAAATGGTGCATGGGCACCTGTGGCGCTTGGGGAGCGCGTTGTGTGTTGTGTGTGCGTGGTGTTCATGCAGTTGTTGTGAGGTTTCACGTGGCTTGTGTTGTGTTCACGTGGTTTGTGTGTGCGTCGTGAGTAGTACGACGCCTACCACGGATACCTCCTTAGTTGAGAGCCCCAGGTTTTATGTGAGCCAGGCACGTGTGTGGGCTCGGAGCTTGTCCCGGTACTGGGTACCGTTGTGGTCTTGTCGTCTTCCTGGACACCCTCGCTCTTGTGTAGAGTAGTACGTTTGGCTGAGGGAAAGATGACAATGGGATAGCGACTAGAGAGAGTTTGTGTTTATCGGTTGTAGCGCGCTCGTAGTAGGGGGAGACAGACACCAGTAGATGTACTGGGCCCCAGCTAGTCCTATTTTCCAGTGCCTCACTTTAGGGAGTTCGGGCCAGAGTCCCTAAAGGTGCCAGGCATAGGACTGTGGCAGTGTGGGGGCAGGTGTGGTGGTTAGCTGGTCTCCACAGTTTCTTGGCTTGTGTTTGGTGGAGCGGCAGCTGGACCTTACGTCCATGGCTGCGAGACTGGGAGGTAGTCCTGTGTGGTTTGTCTGGATCAGTTGCTGGTGTCACGAGCCAGTCTGCGTGACTCGAGTGTGGCGTTTTCCTACTTTAGCATGTACACCTGGTTGGATTTTCCGTTTATTTATTTATGTTGTTACTGTTAAGCGGCAAGCGGTAAGTGATATTTACAGCTTTATATCCTGCTAGCTAGTTCTATAAATTGTTGGCGTAGTCTCCTGCTTTACTACTTGTGTTGGTTTGCTCGATTTTTAGGAGAGTTTTCCTACTGAGCCAGTGACTCGAGAGGCTCACCCCTACCCCCTTTTAGGTGAGGGAGAGCAGGAGACCTCACACCCGTCGTCTAGCTCTGAGCAGCGTCGTAGCGGAGGGTCTGCACCACTGGTAGTGTAAATCTCTTTCTGTTGTACACCTCGGGGTATGCCCCAGGTTACTGTTGTAGTTTGGTATTGTTGAGTAATGGCTATGTACATTTCATGTAAATATTTGTGAGACTAGCAATCTTATTTATGTTTAAGTAGTTTACTTTATATTTGTACGGACATGAGATTGATATCCCTTGCGAGGCTTCGACCCGATCGCGGGAGGAGGAGTCGTGTCGGGCCCGTTATTAGGTTAAGTCTAAACGACGAGGACTGCTATAGTTGGTATCAGAGCAAGGTCCATAAGGATATAAAGGAATCGGAGATTGCATAGCCACTACTTTACTTTAACCCACTGCTGGTAGTGACCCTGGTTTTTGCATTGATTTGCTGTATGTTGTGTTGTTGGAATGATGTTTGTGCAGGATCAGAAATGGCAGATAGGAGGGATTGGTGAGGTGGTGGACCAGAGTCTGGAGAAGATTCTACGCAGTGTATAATAGAAAGAATCTGGGAAAGCCTAACAGATTCACAGATGAGAATGGATCAGCAGCCATCGGTACAGCCAGCGACAGTAGTACCAATAGTTGCGGAGGAGGCGGTGCCAGCAGTGCCAGTAGCACCACCACCAGGAGTTGAGGTACCACCTTTTGTACCCGTACTCCCAGTACCAGCACGGCCAGTTGGTGTAGAGAATCCCACGACACTATTAGAGAGATTTCTGAGGTTGCAGCCCCCTACATTCATAGGAGGCCCTAACCCTAATACAGCAGAGCATTGGGTACATGAGATCGAGAGGGTGTTCGTGACAATGAGGTGTTCCCAGGCAGAGAGGGTGATTCTTGCGACATATCTGCTACGAGGGTTTGCGCAGGAATGGTGGAGATTGAAGATGCAGACAGCTTTTGCAGGCAGGGCGGAGGAGACTATTACATGGCCGGAATTTCTGACAGTTTTTAATGATACTTTCTTTCCGGTTCAGATTCAACAGATGAAAAGGGAACATTTTAGAACATTGCAGCAGGGAAATTTATCAGTATTGGAGTATCAGATGAGATTGATGGCATTGAGTAGGTAAGCCCCATACGTGGTGATAGACAATACCATGATGGTGGAGTACTTTATTAGAGGTTTGCGAGCAGAGCTGCAAGATGCAGGGATTCCCCTTATGTGTAGAACAGTGGAGGAGGCAGCACAGTGGGCGGCGATATTGGAGAGGACTCTCCGGGGCAAGCAAGAGCAGTCAGGTGGTTTGGGTAGCTTCGGCTACCGCAGCAGTCAGCAGGTATCAGTAAAGGAAAGACACCATCTGGAGCTTCCACATCGTCAGCATAGCAAGGTAGGGTAAGCAAATAAAGAAATTCTTTCAAGGAGGAGGCCGAGGTAGAGGCAGGCAACAGGGTTTTCAGCAAGGAGGTTTTCAGCAGGGTCGTGGTTACAGGCCACCGGTTCAGAGGAATCACAGCAAAGCACAGCAGAGCAGCCTACAACATATCCGACTTTCAGGTGTTATAACTGTGGGCAGCCAGGGCATTTAGCGAGGAACTGTCCGTATCCTCGAGAGTAGAGCTATGGTAGAGGGACCCAGTAGCAGCAGCAGCCAGCATAGTGAGGTAGAGGTGCACCCTATCAGAGAGGAGGTCGGGGCAGAGTGATGGCAGTTACCAGAGCTCAGGCAGAGGCATCCAATCTCATTGAAGGTATATTTCCTATCTTTGATTTTACTGCTAGAGTATTAATTGATCCGGGTGCTTCTCATTCGTTTATTTCCGAAGATTTTCTGGATAGCATGGCTCATCCTAGAGGAAAGGCCATGTGAGTTGGTTGTAGAAATCCCTTCAGGAGGGTATATGTTGACTTCTAGTTCCTAGAAGATGTCCCGGTAGTAATTCATGGAAATCAGATGCCAGCAAGATTATATGCATTGACATTGAAGATTATGATGTGATTCTGGGAATGGATTGGCTGGAAGCTTATGGGCATTAGTTGATTGTAGAAAAAAGAGGGTCAGGTTTTGCAGATCTGAAGGAGCGGTGTTTGAATTTCAAGGTATGCCCTTTTACACTCCCAAGTTTATTATTCTGCACTTAGAGCTAGGAGATTGATTAATGCGGGATGTGTAGCGTACCTTGCTTCAGTTAGTTTAGTTGAGTCTAGTAAATCTGTAGACTCAGTGCTAGTAGTTAGGGAATTTGCGGATGTTTTCCAGAAGAATTGCCAGGATTGGCTCTGCACAGAGAAGTAGATTTACAGTGAGCTGTAGCCAGGCAGTATGCCGATATCAAAAGCACCATATAGAATGGCACCCGCAGAGTTGAAAGAATTGAAGAAGCAATTGCAGGAACTGATAGAGAAAGGTTTATTAGACCCAGTCAATCACCAAGGGGAGCGCCAGTATTGTTTGTCAGAAAGAAGGATGGTAGTTTGAGAATGTGTATATATTACAGGAATAAGGGACCATCAAGAATAAATATCCACTCCCCATGATAGATGATTTGTTTGATCAGCTCCAGTCAGCTAAGGTGTTTTCCAAGATAGACTTGAGGCCAGGATATCATCAATTGAGGATTAGAGACGAAGATATTGATAAGATAGCTTTTTGGACCAGATATGGGCATTATGAGTTTGTGGTGATGCCATTTGGGTTGACGAATGCGCCAGCCGCTTTTATGAATTTGATGAATAGAATATTTCACCCGTATCTGGACCAATTATAGTGGTCTTTATTGATGATATTTTGGTATATTCAGCGTCAGAAGAGGAGCATGCAACACACTTGCGGATTACTTTGCAGACTTTGAGGGACCACCAATTATTTGCTAAATTCAGTAAGTGTGAATCTAGCTGAAAGAGATTTTTTTGTGTGACATATAATATCAGGAGAAGGTATTACAGTGGATCCGGCTAAAGTGGAAGCGGTAATGAAATGGGAGGAACCAAGGATTGTGTCAGAAATTAGAAACTTTTTGGGTCTTGCAGGTATTATCGAAGATTTATTCAAGATTTCTCCAAGATAGCAGCTCCTATGACGATTAACAAGGAAAGGGGTTTTTTGTATGGTCTCAGAATGCAGGCATAGCATAGCTTTACAGAGCTAAAGAAGAGATTGATTCAACACCAGTATTGGAGATTCCGTCAGGTAGTGGCGGATGTTTGTGTTTACTGATGCATCCAAGAGGGGTTGGGTGCAGTTCTAATGCAGCATAGCAAAGTGATAGCTTATGCTTCTAGGCAGTTAAAGAAAGAAGCATGAAGAAAATTATCCAACCCATGATTTAGAGCTGGCAGCAGTTGTTTTTGCATTGAAAATTTGGCGGCATTATTTGTATAGTGAAATGTTTGAAATTTTTACTGATCATAAGAGTTTAAAATATATATTTTCTCTCAGAAATATTTGAACTTAAGGCAGCGTAGGTGGATGGAATATTTAAAAGATTATGATTTCAGTCTAGTCTATCATCCAGAAGAGCAAATGTGGTAGTTGATGCACTGAGCTGAAAAGCAGTTATGAATCAACTTATGATCAGAGAATGGAAATTGTATGAAGATGTTGCAGAGAATTCATTATATGTGCCAAGCAACCATCGGAGAGCAATATTAGCAACCAGTGCAGTGGAGCCTTCTTTATACTGGCAGATAGTGGAGGCACAAAGAGCAGATAGCAATTTAGCTGAGATTGTGAGAATGGAAGAGGTGACCTTTGGGGATGACAGTGTGGTCAGACTCAAGGGTCGATTATATGTTCCACCTGATGCAGAGATTAGACAGAAAGTCTTGGAAGAAGCTCACATATCAAGGTATACTATCCATCTAGGCAGCACAAAATATGAAGAAACACTTCTGGTGGCCGCATATGAAGAAAGAAATTGCAGAATTCATAACAAGATGTGCAGTATGTCAGCAAATCAAGGCAGAGCACCAAAGACGAGGAGGATTATTACAACCATTATCTATTCCATAGTGGAAGTGGGATGATATTGCAATGGATTTCATAGTTGCTTTGCCCAAGTCATCAGGTCATAATGCTATTTGGGACTTTGTGGACAAATTGACCAAAGTTTGCAGATTGTTACCGGTTAGTATGCCATGGTCAGTGGACAGACTAGCCAAAATGTATGTAGACAAAATTGTGCCTTTGCACGGGATTCCAGTCACTATAATTTCAGATCGGGATCCCCGGTTCACTTCAGGCTTTTGGAGGAGTTTGCAGAGGGTTGTTGGTACAGAATTGAGATATAGCTCAGCATATCATCCACAGACAGATGGGCAGACAGAAAGGACAATCCAGACACTTGAATATATGTTGAGAGCTTGCTGCTAGTATGGGGAGGTATTTGGGAGCGCTACTTGGGTTTGGTTGAATTTGCATATAATAACAGTTATCACCAAGTATTGGAATGGCACCGTATGAAGCTTTATATGGCAGACCAAGTAGATCACCACTAAATTGGCATGAAGTGGGGAGAGAGACAGGTTATGGGTGTAGCAACCTGATTTTTTTTTATATATATATTTTGAAAGAATAAAAATTTAAATAAAGAATTAAAACCTAGCTAAATGGATATTTAAATGAAAAGAGCATTAAATAAAACCCATTAAATGGAAAAGAGTAATGGGCTTTGCTTAATGGACCTTCTAGAATTTATTGGGTCAAAAATATTAATTTACAAAGGGGGAATAATAAGAAAATATCCTAAATTCGGAGTTTAATTATTTCATAATTAGAAAGGGGTTATTAAAGCAATAAAAGTGGTAATTAGAGTTGAAATTGGATTCCTAAACCTACCCCATATAGTCTAGCACGAATTTAGGTACTATTCTAACCCAATTAGAGATTGGAAAGCAAGAGAGGAAAGGTGGAGATAGGAAATCTCAGAATTAAGAGGAATTTGAGTAGTAGTAGGAATAGGATCTTGTGTTATATAATACACCTCTAAATCATCATGGCCGACCCTAGCTCGTGCAAAGGGGTTCTTGGACGTGGAGAAGAGGCCTAGGAGGAGGAGAAATCGAGGAGAGGAAGATCCATCAAGCTTCTTCCTTCGTTCTTGGAGTTCTAAGCCCTAGAAGATAAATCGAGTCAAAGGTAGGCATTCTCACAAGCAAAAATCCTAATATTTCTTCTATAGATGTTCCGTGCATCAGGAACAAAACCCTAAAATTAATTTTCCATCAAGCCAATATTTTCTTCTTGAATTTTGAACTTCTGCAACTCTCTTGACCCCGAACCCTCTTCATAATTCTTGTTCTCCATGATTACTAAATCCCATGCCTTGAAATTTTATGGGAGATACTGATGATCATTAGGGAACTTTCGCCCTAAAAGCCCTAATTTTTATCAAGCATGTTGCTCGAATTAAATCAATCTTGCTCTCTATATCATGTTCTGTGTTACTCGTTCTTGCTCGTTCTCAAACCATATTCAAACCATGCTCACTTTTGAATTCCTATTTACTGGAAGTACTCTCGCATGTCTAGTTTCATTTTCCACTAATTTCGTGAATTTTCATCTTGTATATAATTAGTTATGATTTTCTAAACGACCCTGTATCTAAATTTGAATGTTGGTCCGCAATCCAATGTCTGGTCTGACTCCTGTCTGAGTCAGGCGCAGACCACCAGATCGCGACTGCCCGATATGTCGCCTTCTGGGGTCTGATTGCGACAGCCTACCCGTCACGACCAAGAAGGCGACAAGTAAGCCGTCGCGTTCCCAGTACCTGATCTGCAAGCCATGTCGCGACCCTTACATGATCCTGTCGCGTTCTGCCTGGTACTATCGCGATCCTTACAACCCTATGTCGCCTTCACAGGGTTTTGATGAAAACCCATAAAATTTATTTTAAACACCTTTTTACAGTTATACCCCTAGTAAAAACTTGTTTTAAAAAATGGAGCTACATTGAATGATTTAAAACACATATTCACGACTTATTTCTATCTATGATTTCTCTTACACATGCACACACATGAACCACCCATATATGACTGAAATCTGGCATAAAATATCTCATATTGCATCTGGGAATTTAATGCAATAAAGTATATTAATGGCCCTATTTTAACGGACTTGTATTCGTTTCTTGCGTTGTTTATATACCGATATCGACGCTCCACTGTTCTAGAATTCCTCAAGAATGTCAAGCACATGTTTTATATACACACTTTACTTGGCTTGTGGTGAACTCTCCGTCAGATATTCCTTTCGCCGGACTAGTGAACCCTTGCACAAGGCCTCCGTAAGTCTCCTCTGATCATGGATTCCCACATGGTCGACGAGCCGGTTGTACCCTAACACCCATTACACCTTTAGGGATCAATATGATCCAAACGGCTATTAGAAGATTCGCTCTTACCTTGAATCACGTCGGACCTCTGGACTTGTGTATAACATGGCCAGTGGGAAGATCGTGAATTCCACCTGACTGCCAATACGACGTGCGGGTTGTGTAACTGTTACTATCGCATGTTTACTCGTCGCATTACGTGCAATGTCCACTAGCTCTCATCTGTACTCTACTCGCCGTCTATTCACGTTCACTCTACTATCTCGTCTATTCATCTAGTGCTCTCATCTACTTCTTGGTACTCTATATGGCCATTGACTGATTGTCTAAAGATAAACAATATAACCAATGCCTGGCAATATATAAAGGGCCCGATCTGGTCCTGGGATGTGCGCCCGAAAGTGCTAGTGCCCATGGGAGTTAAATGATCAGAGTGTTTGGCATTACACTCAAGTGCTATCTATCTCGACTATCTATATGACAATCAAAACACAAAACGTGCTATACTCTCTCGATGTCTAGAATGACAAACAAGTGCTATACTCGTCGTGCTATTATTATACTTGTGCTAGTTGTGCTATGGCCATCCTGCTACTCGTGCTATACTCGATACTTGTGCTATTTTGGAAACTATACTCGATCTCGTGCTATTGTGCTATCCTGTTACCTATTGTGCTATCTCTTGCTATATTTTGACTCTCTTGTACCTGCTATCTTTAGATACTCTGCCATTAAATGCGTTAATTATTTAAAGCCTGCTTGAGCCTGAGATTTAAGTCCTACTGGGCATTATCGCTCACCCTACGTTATTTGATGTTGTGTTCTCAGGTGAGACCGAGGATGATACATACACTCACGAGGAAGGGAATGACCAAGAGTGAAGCCAGGACTGCCCTCGAGTCGTATGTTAGAATTGTAGTTAGTTATTTCCTTTTATTGCAATGTAATGGGCCCTATAGAATGGCTCTGATATTAGTGGTTGTAACTAGACATTGGAAAAATTATAATGAGAAAGATTTGCTTTAGTATTAGTCAATGTGCAAGGTTCGATGTCTAGTATTCACTCTATACCTTTTTCTTGCAACTGTCTTCGCGCTCCGATATTCCGTGTCGGGGCGTGACAGTTTTCTGGTATCAGAGCCTAGGTTATTCTTAGTACAGGATGATCTAGGTTAACCTGCCTCGACTAGAGTCAATTATCCCACCTATGTGAGCTGTGGTTAGAGCCAAGGGTAACTAGTTAAAATAAACTCACACACGCACAAAATAAACTTTTAATCAGTATTATAACTATCAACTATTTTGCAGGATCTAAAATGACTGCGGAACGTGCCCAGATGAGAGGCATGCAACAATCCCTCCAGGAACTGACTCGTGCTATACTACAAGCTACCCAGCAAGGCGGCGGTAACCGCGGAGGGAACCAACCGGGTGTAGGTGAGCTGCATCGCAATTTCAGGGGTCTGAACCTGCCTAGGTTCAGTGGGTCTACGGATCCAGATGAAGCGGAGCACTGGCTAAAGGAAATGGAAAGGATCTTCCATGTAATGCAATGTACGGACGAAGACAAACTCCTATTAGCGACATTCCAATTAGAGAAGGATGCCCATGCATGGTGGGAGTCTGTGGAAGCCACAAGGGATAACGGCCAATTTACTTGGGCCGAATTTAAGGAAGCTTATAATGCTAAGTACTTCTCTGAATGAGTACAGGAAAAGAAAGCTGCTGAATTCGCTGCTCTTAAACAGCGAAGCCTGACGGTAGCAAAATATGAAGCCCAGTTCTCTAGACTGGCACGCTATGATGTACATCTGATCAACACTGAGAGAATGAAGGCTAAGCGCTTTCTAAATGGCCTAAAGCCTCAGTATATTACTCAACTGGCGCCTCTCGACATACAAACTTATGCCGAGATGGTTAAGAAGGCCCAGCTACTAGAGGATGCTACGGACTTCACTGACCGTATCAAGGGGAAGTTCGTAAAGAAAGAAATGACATCGGGACCAGCATCTGCCAAGCCGACCAACGGAAAAAAGTGTCCTTTCCACCCAACTGAGGGATCCAGCCAAGATAGGAAACCCAAGGTCTTCATCCCCAACACACCAACAAAGAGCCACTGCAAACACTGTGACAAACCTGGTCACACCGCTGAGAAGTGCTGGAGAAAAGCCGAAGCGTGTCTGCGCTGTGGAAGTCGCGAGCATCGCATACCCGAGTGTCCGATGCTGAAAGAAAATGAGAAGCGCACTGCTATGCCTAAGAAACAGGGCAGGCTGCAAGCCCTGCACAACGAAGAAACCATCGAGGAAGGTGGCATGGTAGAAGGTACCCTGCAAGTCTTTTCTTTGCCAGCATTTGTGTTATTTGATACTGGAGCTACTCATTCATTCATATCTCAACACTTTGCTGATACCCTGACTACAAAACCTACAACCATGGGTGGTGAATTCTCTATGACAACACCCTTGGGGGAGAAGGAGAAACTAAACCAATACTTTCCATCTGCCGATGTAATGATCGGAGACCATAACCTAAAGGCCGACCTGGTATGTATGTCCATGGAAGGGTATGATGTCATATTGGGAGCCGACTGGTTGTTCACATATGAGGCAAGCGTCGATTGTAAGAAAGGAAGGGTAACGTTTAGTGACTTTCCTAAATTAGCATTCACTGGGATTAGACATAAGAAGGGATGTCTCTAGTCTCCGCCTTAAAAGCCCATAACATGATAAGGAAATGATGTTTTGCTTTCCTTGCGGCTGTCATAGTCAAAAAGAAGGGTTCAAAAATAGAAGACATCCACATAGTCCAGGACTACCCAGATGTATTCCCTGAAGACTTACCCGGAGGTCCCCCTGGACGTGACGTCAACTTCGCCATTGAGTTGACTCCTGGAGCTGCCCCGGTATCGCGTCAACCATACCGGATGTCACCTGCCGAGCTGAAGGAATTGAAGGCACAACTGATGGGGCTGCTAGAGAAGGGGTTCATCAGACCTAGTACCACCCCTTAGGGAGCACCTGTACTATTCGTCAAGAAGAAGGATGGGTCGATGAGACTATGCATCGACTATCGTCAGCTCAACCAATTGACCATCAAGAACAAGTACCCATTGCCTAGGATTGACGAACTATTCGACCAAATTTCTGGAGCGCAATATTTCTCCAAGATGGATCTTCGATCTGGCTATCACCAAATGAGGATCAAGGATGACGATATCTTCAAAACGGCTTTCAGGAGTAGGTATAAACATTACGAATTTATTGTTATGCCTTTTGGTCTAACCAATGCTCCTGCAGCCTTTATGCAACTCATGAACATCATATATCGGCCATACCTTGACAAATTTTTGGTCGTCTTCATCGACGATATCCTCATATATTCAAAGACCAAGGAAGATCATGAAGAACACTTGAGGACCGCACTGCAAGTCTTACGAGACAACAGACTATATGCAAAATTAAGCAAGTGCGAGTTCTGGCTCGAGGAAGTGTCTTTCTTGGGCCATGTCATCTCAAAAGACGACATCTCTGTTGATCCGTCCAAAGTCGAAGCTTTACTCAACTGGGAGAGACCAACCAACGTCACCGAAATAAGAAGCTTCCTAGGACTGGCTGGCTACTATAGGCGGTTCATCAAGGATTTCTCTAAAATCACCGTACCACTCACGCGTCTGACATGAAAGGAGAATCCCTACTCCTGGAGTAAAGAGTGTGAGAAGAGTTTCCAAACTCTCAAAAACTGCCTTACCTCAGCACCCGTTCTCGCTCTACCAGTAGAGGGAGAGAGTTTCTCTGTCTATACTGATGCCTCAGGAATTGGGCTAGGCTGTGTACTAATGCAAAAGGAGAAGGTCATCGCATATTCCTCACGGCAATTGAAGACGCATTAAGTCAACTACCCTGTGCATGACTTAGAGTTGGCTGCCATGGTCTTCGCATTAAAAATCTGGAGGCACTATCTCTATGGTGAGCAATTAACCGTCTATTCAGATCATAAAAGTTTAAAGTACCTATTCTCCCAGAAAGAACTCAACATGAGGCAGAGAAGATGGTTGGAATATCTAAAAGACTTCGATTTCAATATCCAGTACCATCCAGGTAAGGGAAACGTCGTGGCTGATGCTCTTAGTAGAAAGCCAATGGTATCTATCTCAAGTCTAGTCCTTGACAAAATGCAATTACTTGAACAATTCGCGAGGCTAGACTTAAATATTGAACATAGGGATGATCATGTTTTGATTGCCAATCTTAAGATCCAATCCGATCTGCTGGAGGAAATCAAGATGCAACAGGACAATGATCCATTCTTGGTTCGTGTCAAGGAAACCTTAGCGGACAGACTGGATTTTGCCATGACTAAAGATGGAAGGTTAGTATTCCAAGGGAGAACTTGTGTCCCAGACAATGAAGCCCTAAAAAGGAAACTAATGGATGAAGCTCATCAAACTAAGTACACTATTCATCCAGGAGGTACCAAAATGTATCAAGACATGAAAAGAACATTTTGGTGGCCGAATATGAAGAGGGAAGTAGCCGAGCATGTAGCTCATTACCTCACATGTCAGCAAGTAAAAGCGGAACACCTGCGCCCTACCGGTGTACTCAGACCGCTAGATATCCCAGAATGGAAGTGGGAAAGCATTGGCATGGACTTCATCATGGGTTTACCCAGAACTCGTGGTGGACTTGACGCCATATGGGTCATCGTTGACCGGTTGACCAAATCTGCGCACTTCTTATCCATAAAGAGTACATGGTCTGTGAAGGTGCTAGCTGCATTATATGTCAAGGATATCGTGTGGTTGCACGGTATTCCGTCATCTATCATCTCAGATCGAGATCCAAGGTTCACCTCTCATTTTTGGAAGGTCTGCAACTGCCCTTGGTACGAAGCTTAATTTTAGTACTGCCTTTCACCCGCAGACTGATGGGCAAACTGAGAGGACAAATCAAATTGTAGAAGACATGTTAAGAGCCTGCATTATAGATTTCAAAGGTCATTGGAATGAACATTTACCCTTGATTGAGTTCGCCTATAACAACAGTTACCAGGCGAGTATTAAGATGGCACCATTTAAAGCACTTTATGGCAGGAATTGTAGATCTCCTGTGTGCTGAAATGAGGTTGGAGAACAACAATGGTTAGGACCTGACATGGTACAAAGTACAACCCAGGATATACAGATGATACGAGATCGACTCAAGATTGCTCAGTCTAGACAGAAGAGCTATGCCGATAAGAGAAGACGGGATCTGGAATTTCGAATAGGATATCATGTGCTATTAAAGGTATCTCCTACTCGTGGTATTCAAAGATTCGGAGTAAAAGGAAAACTTAGTCCAAGATTCATTGGTCCTTTCGAAGTACTTGAAAGGATTGGTGAAGTCGCTTACAGACTGGCCTTGCCGCCAAATTTGGCAAGTGTGCACAATGTCTTCCATGTCTCCATGCTTAGAAAGTATGTGTACGATCCTACACATGTCATTCGCCATGATGATCTGGTGTTAAACAAGGACATGACGTATGAAGAGAAGCCGATCAAAATATTGGACCGGAAGGTGCAACAACTCAGAAATCGTCCCATTCACGTGGTGAAGGTCTTATGGAATAACCGCGGAGTGGAAGAAGCCACATGGGAACCAGAAGGAATTATCAGACGCAATTACCCTGATCTATTTGGTAAGCCATTCTCTCATGTAAGGTCATATGAATTTGGGGACTAAATTCTTTTAAGAGGGGGAGGATGTAGCAACCTGATTTTTTTATTTTTATTTTTTGAAAAAATAAAGAATTAAAACCTAGCTAAATGGATATTTAAATGAAAAGAGCATTAAATAAAACCCATTAAATGGAAAAGAGTAATGGGCTTTGCTTAATGGACCCTCTAGAATTTATTGGGTCAAAATTATGAATTTACAAAGGGGGAATAACAAGAAAATACCTTAAATTCGGAGTTTAATTATTTCATAATTGGAAAGTGGTTATTAAGTAATAAAAGTGGCAATTAGAGTTGGAATTGGATTCCTAAACCTACCCCATATAGTCTAGCACGAATTTAGGTACTATTCTAACCCAATTAGAGATTGGAAAGCAAGAGAGGAAAGGTGGAGATAGGAAATCTCGAAATTAAGAGGAATTTGAGTAGTAGTAGGAATATGAACTTGTGTTTATATACATACACCTCTTAAATCCTCATGGCCGACCCTAGCTCGTGCAAAGGGGTTCTTGGACATGGAGAAGAGGCCAAGGAGGAGGAGAAATTGAGGAGAGGAAGATCCATCAAGCTTCTTCCTTCGTTCTTGGAGTTCTAAGCCCTAGAAGATAAATCGAGTCAAAGGTAGGCATTCTCACAAGACAAAATACTAATATTTCGTCTCTAGATTGTTCCGTGCATCAAGAACAAAACCCTAAAATTTCATAATTTTCCATCGAGCCAATATTTTCTTCTTGAATTTTGAAGTTCTGTAACTCTCTTGACCCCGAACCCTCTTCATAATTCTTGTTCTCCATGATTACTAAATCCCATACCTTGAAATTTTTATGGGAGATACTGATGATCATTAGGGAACTTTCGCCCCTAAAAGCCCTAATTTTTATCAAGCATGTTGCTCGAATTAAATCAATCTTGCTCTCTATATCATGTTCTGTGTTACTCGTTCTTGCTCGTTCTCAAACCATATTCAAACCATGCTCTCTCTTGAATTCCTATTTACTGGAAGTACTCTCGCATGTCTAGGTTCATTTGCCACTGATTTCATGAATTTTCATCTTGTATATAATTAGTTATGATTTTATAAACAACCCTATATCCAATTTGAATGTTCTGGTCCGCAATCCAATGTCTGGTCTGACTCCTATCTGAGTCAGGCGCAGACCACCAGATCGCGACTGCCCGATATGTCGCCTTCTGGAGTTTGATTGCAATAGCCTACCCGTTGCGACCAAGAAGGCGACAGGTAAGCCGTCGCGTTCCCAGTACCTGATCTGCAAGCCATGTCGCGACCCTTACATGATCCTGTCGCGTTCTGCCTAGTACATGTCACGATCCTTACAACCCTATGTATCCTTCACAGGGTTTTGATGAAAACCCATAAAATTTATTTTAAACACCTTTTTACTGTTATACCCCCAGTAAAAACTTGTTTTAAAAAATGGAGCTACATTGAATGATTTAAAATACATATTCACGACTTAATTCTATCTATGATTTCTCTTACACATGCACACACATGAACCACCCATATATGACTGAACTCTGGCATAAAATATCTCATATTGCATCTGGGAATTTAATGCAATAAAGTATATTAATGGCCCTATTTCAACGGACTTGTATTCGTTTCTTGTGTTGTTTATATTCCGATATCGACTCTCCACTGTTCTAGAATTCCTCTAGAACGTCGAGCACCTGTTTTATATACACACTTTACTTGGCTTGTGGTGAACTCTCCGTCGGATATTCCTTTCGCCGGACTAGTGAACCCTTGCACAAGGCCTCCGTAAGTCTCCTCTGATCATGAATTCCCACATGGTCGATGAGCCGGTTGTACCCTAACACCCATTACACCTTTAGGGATCAATATGATCCAAACGGCTATTAGAATATTCGCTCTTACCTTGAATCACGTCGGACCTCTGGACTTGTGTATAACATGGCCAGTGGGAAGATCGTGAATTCCACCTGACTGCCAATACAACGTGCGGGTGTTGTGTAACTGTTACTATCGCCTGTTTACTCGTCGCATTACGTGCAATGTCCACTAGCTCTCATCTGTACTCTACTCACCCATCTATTCACGTTCACTCTACTATCTCGTCTATTCATCTAGTGCTCTCATCTACTTCTTGGTACTCTATATTGGCCATTGACTGATTGTCTAAAGATAAACAATATAACCAACGCCTGGCAATATATAAAGGGCCCGATCTAGTCCTGGGATGTGCGCCCGAAAGTGCTAGTGCCCATGGGAGTTAAATGATCAGAGTGTTTGGCATTACACTCAAGTGCTATCTATCTCGACTATCTATATGACAATCAAAACACAAAACGTGCTATACTCTCTCGATGTCTAGAATGACAAACAAGTGCTATACTCGTCGTGCTTATTATACTTGTGCTAGTTGTGCTATGGCCATCCTGCTACTCGTGCTATACTCGATACTTGTGCTATTTTTAGAAACTATGCTCGATCTCGTGCTATTGTGCTATCCTGTTACCTATTGTGCTATCTCTTGCTATATTTTGACTCTCTTGTACCTGCTATCTTTAGATACTCTGCCATTAAATGCGTTAATTATTTAAAGCCTGCTTGAGCCTTAGATTAAGTCCTACTGGGCATTATCGCTCACCCTACGTTATGATGTTGTGTTCTCAGGTGAGACCGAGGATGATACATACACTCACGAGGAAGGGAATAACCAAGAGTGAAGCCAGGATTGCCCTCGAGTCGTTATGTTAGAGTTGTAGTTAGTTATTTCCTTTTATTGCAATGTAATTGGGCCCTATAGAATGGCTCTGATATTAGTGGTTGTAACTAGACATTTGGAAAATTATTAATGAGAAAGATTTGCTTTAGTATTAGTCAATGTGCAATGGTTCGATGTCTAGTATTCGCTCTATACCTTTTTCTTGCAACTGTCTTTGCACTTCGATATTCCGCGTCGGAGCGTGACAATGGGTCCAAAACTTATTCAACAATGTGCAAAAATAGTAAAATTTATTCAAGAAAAGCTTCGTACAACGCAGAGCCGTCAGAAGAGTTATGCAGATACAAGACGAAGGCCATTGCAATTTGAGGTCGGTGATTATGTATTTCTGAAGGTTTCTCCTACCAAGGGTGTGTTCAGATTTAGCAAGAAAGGCATGTTGAGCCCAAGGTATGTTGGGCCATTTCAAATAAAAGAAAGAATGGGAGAGCAGCATACAAGTTGGATCTGCCAGCAGATTTTACAGTTGCCCATGATGTGTTTCACGTCTCAATGCTTAGAAGATATATTAGAGATCCATCTCAAGTGGTCAGTTGTCAAAGGGATGACTTAAAGCCAGATATGACAATGCTAGAATATCTAGTGCAGATTACAGGCCATAGAACCCAGAAACTCAAAAATAAAGAGATCAAGCTAATAAAAGTTTGATGGGAAAATAGATAAGGTGGAGAAGATACATGGGAATTAGCAGAAGAAATGATGAAAGCCTATCCATACTTGTTTGAGTAAGCTTTTAATTCTTTTAGGTGATAGTACCATGCTAGTAGAATTAAAAGTTTCTGGTATCCAGTTTTTGTTTTAAATTTCGAGGATGAAATTTCTTTTTAGGTGATAGTAATGTAACGTTCCAATCGTTCGGATCCTTGTGTCGTGCTTGTGGAGGCTAGTGTGTGGCCAATGACGTGTGTAGCAGGTGTACTGCAGGTTGTGAGGCTTCGTGGGCCGGCAGTTTGGGCCTGGAGCACTCACTGGTTCACTGTCTGTGAATACGACAGTGGTGGGCATCGCGTTCCTAACACGACGGTCCATGGCGTCACGATCATGGAACCGCTATTTTTAGTGGTCGTCTGCATGCGCGCCGCGTGTCGCACGCGGGGCAGCGCCTGCTGATGTCGGGTTAGGAAGGCGACAGGCACCTATGTCGTGACCAGGTCGCAGCCCAGATGCGTGTCGCATTTTTACCCGAGCTGTGTTTTAAGCGTGTTTCCACTGAACAGAGCTTTGGCAAGCTCTGCTCGGCTGGGAGAGGTGTTGTGTGTGGGTTCGAGGGCGATTCGGATTTTTGGAGGTTGCTTTGGTGTGTTTCCGCCGCAAGGTCGCTACGTGGAGGAGGAAACACCATGTGGGATTTGGACTTCTCATTCGTCGCGAAGGTAGGGAGATTTCCCACGTTTTGATCTGTGAATTACGCGTGTGGTGTGTGTGATATGTTATTTCCTTTCCAAACACTAGAAACCATGCTAGGTCATCCATTAAAGCATGTAAAACGGTTTAGAACCATAGTTTGCAGGGTTTTTGGGGGTGATCCGGAAGAGGGATTCCGGTTAGGGTTTGCACCTGTGAAAATATTCCATTCTTGTTTTCCAGTAAGCATAGTCTTCTCCATCGAACAATGGTGGTCGGTTGACCGACTGACCTTCACTGTGACCTTGAGCTGCCATGGATCTTTACTCTTCAGATCGTTAGATCTTCTTCTTTGTCAAAGAGACTGCTCTGATACCACTTGTTGCCCAGTTAGGTAGGGAGGGGGGGGTGAATGGGTCTTTAAAAATTTATCAGCTAATACCTGTTCACTAAAAACGTTCACAAAGAAATACACTTCAATGGATGTTAGTTATAGCTAGAATAATCAACAATCACACAGAGAGCAATCACACAACACAAGAATTATCCTGGTTCAGATCTCCTCTCCTTAGGAGTCCTACGTCCAGTTCCTGAGAAATTTCTCAAGATTTCACTACCAATGGTACTGTCCCCCTTAAGGACCCTTACACCCAGCTGCAGCTGGTCTTCCTTCACACGAAGGGAAATACAAACACCCTGGATGCCCCACCAGGTCTTCCTTCACAACAGAAGAGAACACACACCCTGGATTCCACCAGGTCTTCCTTCACACATGAATGGTACAAGCACAGAAACAAGTAAGCAGGAGATTAAGCCCCTAGATCAAGCTTTGACAAGCCAAGATCTGAAGCTAGGGACTGAGAGCAATGAGATCTACAAACAAAAGCTGACTCTCAGAACCAAACAAGCTCTCTCGAAAATCTACAAACAATGCAAAGAGCAAAGAGCTAATCTAATGGAATGAGGCTTGGCTCTTTCTTTAGAACGTGCAGAAGACTTGATGATCAGAGTGTTTTTGTGACTGTCGTTCTCTATCTATGTGTATCTTTCTCTGGAGCTACTTTCTTCAATATATATATCTTCAATTTGAAATCTAAACGTTGAAGTATCCGTTGCCTCTAGCTTTTGGTGGACGTTAGACTGAGTGGCACTTGGAAGCTTCCAATCAACAGTCCTTTATCCATTTGTGAACGTAAAGAGATAGGATCTTCTGAAGTGTCATTTGGCTTCTATAAGGTCCAATTGTTGTGAGATGAATAGCTGACAAGGACCTGCACACAAAGCAAGCTAGAATGATAGACAGCTGAACTGTCTCTTGTTGTTAGTCAACGTTAGTGTGAATATTCATCAAAATAGTAATGCTATTTTGATGTTCTAAAAGATGCATAAAGGATAGACACGATAATGGACGATATCGTCTGCATGCATGCAATGATACGTTCAGTCTTCATTAAATGCACAGCTGTCAAAAGGATATGTGCGAAGACTTTGACTATTCAACCCTTTGAAAGGATAAGTCATAAGTCAAGTTGATTAATATGAAATCGATGCATTTATGACTTATGAAATCGTTATGCAACCAAACAGCAAATCGTGTGAGATATGAAGAATCGTTGTGATCAAGGTGATATAATCAAATCGTTATGAGATATGAAGGAATCGTTGTGATCAAGGTGATATAATCAAATCGTTATGAGATATGAAGGAATCATTGTGATGACTAAAGGAATCGTTACGACAAAGAAATCGTTACGATGACTAAAGGAATCGTTACGAAAAAAAGAAATCGTTACGATGACTAAAGGAATCGTTACGATAATAAAAAAATCGTTACGATGACTAAAGGAATCGTTACGACAATAAAGAAATCGTTACGATGACTAAAGGAATCGTTATGATTACTTAAGAGTCAATGCGCAAAGCAAATCGTTATGAGAACTAAAGGAATCGTTATGATTACTTAAGAAGTCGATGCGCAAAGCAAATCGTTACGATGACTAAAGGAATCGTTATGATTACTTAAGAAGTCGATGCGCAAAGCAAATCGTTACGATGACTAAAGGAATCGTTATGATTACTTAAGAAGTCGATGCGCAAAGCAAATCGTTACGATGACTAAAGGAATCGTTATGATTACTTAAGAAGTCGATGCGCAAAGCAAATCGTTATGAGAACTAAAGGAATCGTTACAGTGCTACTGTAATCGTTATGATTTATAAAAGAAACCGATGTGTACTTAGACAAATATGCTTCTATAGTATGAAGATTCTTACCTGTTTTGGCTTGTTTTCCTTTGATCTTATTTCCTGTGCTTAAGACTTGTAGAAAATAGGTTAGTGACCTTAATCAAGGGTTTGATAATTATCAAAATAACATGGTTTTGTTAATCACCAAAATAGAAATGTAATTAATTTAAATTACATGGGGATAGACTATTCATCAATCTCCCCCTTTTTGGCGATGACAAAACTTCAACAAGCTTCAGCAAATAGCACAGATAAGTCTACATTTAAATTCTGAAATTATTTGCAATAGTTCACCATATGTATTTCAAAGCTTGCAATAGTTCTCCCCCTTTTTGTCATTAAGCAAAAAGAAATAGGACTGAGACAAAGAAGAGGAACAAGAAAAAGTAAAGAGCACAAAAAGAGTGTATTGTATTAATTTTGAGAAGGTACAGGTAGATAATGAGCAGGGGACAAGAGACAGGCATAATGAGAAATTATTTCCCAGGCCTGCTCTTCCTGCTTCTCAAAAAATGGCTTGAAAAACCCGAGAGATACGGAATAGGTTGGTCCCATAGAGGGAGCCATCCTACGGAGATGAGAGCCAACTGCTTCTCAAGAAAATTTATATAGGAATCACGATCCAAATCCAGTTTAAAGAAGCTGACTTTTGCAAAACTGGCACAAGCAAGAAACTGATCTAGAGTGACAGTGTAGAATATCTGCTTGTGCTTCATATCTTGGCGCTTGGCACATAAACCTTGTATTTTTCAACCCAAGTGAGATAGGGATCATTGACAAGGTATGTGGAGTTCATATCCAGGAAAGTAGCTTCTGAGATGAGAGGTTCACCATCCCTGGCACGAGATTCATTCAGATCAGAAAGTTGTTATGTGGAGAGAGGATAGAATCTGATCCAATCTTTAGGGGTCAATCTTTCACATTCTGATAGGGCAGGAGCAAGAACTTCAGCACTGACATTGCCCTGGTGATACTCAGAAACAGGAATCTGTGGAAAGCCACCAGATAGCCCTTCTGGACCTAAATCAGCCCATGACTCTGGCAAAACGCTCAAAAATGATTGAGCCTACAGAGGAATCCATTATTAGAGAGTGAAGAGGGGGAAGGAAGGTAGCCTCAGGCAATTGAAGAGTGGCAAAGTCTACTTGGATAGCTTCAGTGTCACAAGTGGAGCCAAGACTTTGGATTGCCTGCCGAAACTGGCCCAATTGGACTTCAGGCAAACGATGAAGATATCTATAATCATTAAACATCTTGAAGTGCCTGATCATCTTTATCTCCTTCTGAATGAACGGGGCCCAGGTGTCCTTGTGGTGGATCAGGAACCATTCAGAAAAAGTTAGGGAATGGTCCCTAGGGGAATCTGGCAGATTTGGCAAGTAAAAACTTATTGTAGAGAACTTTATTTGAGCGACCCCATTTTTCTTCAGTTTGGGATTCAACTGAAGAAAAGATTTTATTTTTGAGGAATTTGGAAAGAGAAGTGTAGGGCAAGATGGTGTTTAGATAGTCTGTGAGATTCTGATGAGGAAGATTGAAGATAGAAGCAAAAAACTACTTATGGAGGAATTCCCTGTAAAGAGGTCTATTCTTGGTGACCTCTGTCAGTGAAAACCATAGAGGATGATACAAAACTGAAGAGGAGTTAGAAGAAGAGGAGGTTTTTCTTTTCTTATGGACGGGACTAGAAGAGTCTGTCCCATGAATATGTTCTCCAACCTTAAGGATAGATCGGAGAAGGGCTTCCTCAAACTCATCCTTGATGGCCCTAAGGTAGGGACCATCAATCTGAGCTCCCTCTGGAATGATTGTAATGAAGGAGGAGGAGGATTAGGATGAAGTAGAGAATGTGGGTTGGAAGAGGTAGGTTCTGAGGGTCCAAAGAATGAGGGACCAGAGGAGGAGGAGGCTCCAGCTGAAGATGTTGGAGGAACCTCATTAAGAGGAGGAGGTGGAGGAATGTGAGAGACAGGAGGTGAAGATGAATGTGTGGGAAATGGGGTAGGAGAGGAGATGGTTCTGGGTTGAGGTTGCTTGAAGGGTGAGGAGCTGGTGGAGCAGTGAAGGCCGAAGGTGGAGAGGAAGGAGCAGGTGTCTGAGTAGGTGAAGGAGCTAGGGGCTCTAGAGCTACAGCTGCTTCTTCTGCCAAATTTTGCTCAGACTCAACTGGCCCTGATGGCCCTGATCCTTGTACTGATGGCCCTAAAGGCCCAGACTCCACAGTTGCTGCCTGAGAAACAATTTCCAGCCCTGATGGCCCAGACTCCACAGCGGCTGCATGAGAAAAATTTTCCAACCATGATGGCCCAAACTCTTGATCTGATGGCCCTGATGGCCTGGCAACTTCTTCTTCATTTCCTTTAGAAGGCTGAGCTAGAGGGGGAGGAGGAGCTTGAGCTCCAACTACCTTCAAAATCTCAGAGAGCATAGACTTCATGCCTCCCATTTCCTTGTTGAACCATTTCATAGCATTTCTTACTTGAGATAGCTCTTTGGTGGCTGATGCCTGGCTCATGAAAATGGAATTTACATCAGATTGCAAAGAGCATAGGACTTCTCCTTGAGCATCCAACTCTCTATCACAGGCTTCAAATTTATTACAATTCTCTATCTCCGGGACCTCTGATATGGAGTATCTGCAAGGAGAGGAACTTCTAGAGTAACTTCCTTTCCTTTCTCCCTTGCTTGGTCCACAGGTGCCTGAAGATCACCATCATCATCTTCAGAGTCTGAGGAGCTTGCTGTTTCTCCTTCTCTTAATTGCCTTTCGGAGGGGTTTTCAGTTCTTCCTCCCGAGGCACACCTGCATTTTCTTCCACAGTTACTCCTTCAGTAGGGACATCTTCCAAGGATGCATCCCTGTGCACTACGGCTGGCTGGTCTTCCTGGACAGTAATCTCTTCCATTTGAACATCAGTGTGGCCTGTTGCCACAGCTGCTTCTTCCTGAACAGACTCATGAAGAGATTGCTCCCCCTCAATAGGAGCATCTTCCATAACCACATTTTCATATTCGACTGCTTGCTCCCCCTCACTGGGAGCATTTTCAACTAAAATTTCTTCAGTGTTGCCAGATGCCACAGCTTCTGTCACTAGACTACCACCAATCTCTTGATCAATAGAGGTGCTTAGGATGGAGTCAAGTGCATCCCGAAGTACAGAGGCTACTTGAGAAGAGGGAAGAGGATTCCCAGAGGATTGCCCAATGGGCTCAATGTCTTCAGGAGGGATGTCCTCAATCCTGCTACTGGATTCATTAACAACTGCTATTTCTGGTGCTGGTGCTGCTGCTGCTGGTACTTCAACTGCTGCTGGTGCCTCTTCTGTTGTTGCTGCTGCTGTTCTAGCTGGTGCTACTACTTCTGATTCTGGAGCTTCTACTACCACTGCTGCTATTTCTGCTATTACTTCTTGCTGGGCTTCTTGAGCTTCGCCTATTATGGCCTCACCTTCAGCCACAGAGGTTTTGGTCCACACACCATTAACTACTAAAAAACCACTTTTTCCTCAAATTTCTGGACCGGATAGCTTGGCCCATCTTCTCTACTACTGCTCCGGACAGGTTTATCCCAAAGTGTTGGAAAATTTTAGTGAGCAAGTGGGCATAGGGCAGAGACACATTTAATTTGCTCTTAGTATCCCAGATTTGAGCATGAGCAAATTTCATCCTCTCAATGATCACTTCAGCCATATTTATCTACTGGTTCTGAATGGCCCAGTACATCATGTCCGAATCTACCTTGGTGCATGTGGAGAAAGTAGCACTTCTTGGAACTAAAATCTGACAGACTATAAAGTGTAGGAGATGATTAAAAGCATTCAACTGATTTATGTCCAACTTACCATCCTTCAACCTATATTCGGGACCAACAATCCCTAGTCCCTTTGCCTGGGAATCCACAATGTGGATCCCACTATGACCAGATGAGCTCACACCAAACAAGGTCTTCAACAGCTCATGATCAATCTTGATCCGGGTTCCCTTGATAGAAGATGTCAAGGACCCGTCTGCCTCTGTTCTCAAACAAACATAAAATGCCTTTACGAGGTCTGGATAGCTTACCTCAGATAGGGTTGTGATCTCTGTCCACTTCATCTTGGTCATAGCTGCCACTATGCTGTGCATTCCATTCCTCTCCAAGTCTGCAACATCCACTGCCTTATTGCCACACAGCTTCGTCTTCACAAACGTAAACCTCTCCTGCTGCTCAACTGTAAGAAACTCAGCGCCATAGCCCCCAAGACTGCCGGAGACAACGGATGCAGCCATGGATTCGAGTGGAGAGAGGTTTCTGGAGGTTTGAGATGGAAGCAGGAGTGAAAGCCCTCAAGAAATTTCTTCGTGGGAAGAAAGGGAGGCTTCAAAT
The DNA here is from genome assembly GCA_014218235.1 of Colocasia esculenta. Classification (NCBI taxonomy): domain Eukaryota; kingdom Viridiplantae; phylum Streptophyta; class Magnoliopsida; order Alismatales; family Araceae; genus Colocasia; species Colocasia esculenta. Next base: position 19,816,913 of record CM024760.1, on the reverse strand, counting down.
TTGCAGAGAGTCGATGCCGGGGTCGATAGGGTATCGCTTCAGGTAGGAGGACGAAAGAGATAAAGAGGAAGAGGAATCGTTCCCACACAATTCCGAGATTGTGAAATAAAGGATAAAAGCTTTTTCGAAATGGATGTGCCCTTATGGAGGAAAACGACCAAAACTCTAATTTGAAAGAAATAAAGAGTTACAAATAACGATTACAAAAAAGGACCCCATTTTTCTCAAAAAAAATAAATGAAATTTAGGCCTAAAAAAAATGGGTCTTTCATTACATTAAATTTGCACTCCAATCAGGAACTGAATTATTTATTAACCAAATCAAGTATTTATTAACTTAACCAAAAAACTATAACTATTCCAATGCCTAAAATTCCAATGAACCAGAGGAGTCAGAAGTCTATTTTATCGATCAAATTTATTTCTCACACTTCCATTTCTTCGAGTTCGAGTACTAAGGATTCATAAGAAATCGAGAAAAAATGGTTTAGTTACATTAAAGGAGTATTTATGCCAGATAGAATAAATGAGAGATAATTGAGATATTTTGCTCACTTTCAAGGAGAATATTAATTTAGGCTCTGAAAATGAATATCTCAGGTTTGGCAAATAAATCTTTCACAATTTACACATGCCTAATTCCCCTCTGAGAGAAGTAAACCTCTCTTCGGGTAAGGCTTTTATGAAGATGTCTGCTAACTGATTATTTGTATCAATGAAAGAAAATAATTACCATTAGCTACATGATCACGAATAAAATATATCTAACCTCAATGTTTGGTCCTTGAGTGCTGTACTGGATTTTTTGTTAAGTTTATTGCACTAGTGTTGTCGCACAATAACGGAATTGTTTTGATATGTAATCCACAATCCTCAAGTTGTTGCTTGATCCACAGGAGTTGTGTGCAGCAACTTCCAGCAGCAACATACTCAGCTTCAGCTATCGATAGTGCTACTGAATTCTGCTTCTTAGAGGACCATGATATCAGACAACCTGCAAGAAATTGACAACAACCGCTGGCGCTTTTTCTATCTATTTTGCATCCAACATAATTAGCATCTGAATATCCTACTAAGTTAATTTCACATGATTTTGGATACCAAAGTCCTAAGTCATGAGTTCTAGATAAGTATCTAAAGATTCTTTTAACTGAAATTAGATGAGATTCTCTAGGATCTGCTTGGTATCTAACACACATACATACACTAAATAAAATATCAGGTCTGCTAGCTGTTAAGTAAAGTAAAGAACATATCATACCTCTGTAGATCATTTGATCTACTTTCTTACCAATCTTGTCACTGTCCATCCTTGTTGATGTACTCATAGGTGTTGAAGTGGCTTGGCATTTTTGAATCCAAACTTCTTTAAGAGCTCCTTGGTGTATTTGGCTTGACAGATGTGGGTGCCATCTTTTCCTTGCTTAATTGTAGTCCAAGAAAATAGTTGAGCTCCCCCATCATGCTCATTTCAAATTCTCCCTGCATTAACTTTTCAAAATATTTGCAAAGAGATTCATCAATAGATCTAAAAATTATATATATCTACATAAATTTGCACAAGTAATATGTGTTTAACTTTGGATTTGATGAATAATGTACATCTACTGACCTCTAGTGAAACCATGGTTCAGTAAAAATGAGCTAAGCCTTCATACCAGGCCCTAGGTGCTTGTTTCAAACCATATAAAGCTTTATGTAATCTAAAGACATGATTAGGAAATTCTGTGTCATCAAAACCCAGAGGTTGTTCCACATAAACTTCCTCTTTAATAAAGCCATTTAAAAATACGGATTTGACATCCATTTGAAATAATTTTAAGTCTAATGCTGATGCATATGCAAGTAAGATTCTAATAGCTTCAAGTCTAGCTACAGGTGCATAGGTTTCATCGAAATCTATGTCTTCCTCTTGGGAATAGCCTTGAGCTACCAATCTGGCCTTATTTCTTAAAATCACACCAGCTTCATCCAATTTATTTCTGAACCCCATTTGGTGCCAATAACTGGATGATTTGATGGTCTAGGAACAAGTGACCATACATGGTTTCTCTTGAACTGATCAGTTCATCTTGCATGGCTAAAATCCAAGATTCATCAGTAAGAGCTTCATTGATTGTTCTAGGCTCTATTTGAGAAACAAAAGCTAGGTAATCACAAGAGATTACATTACCTCTTGCTCTTACCCCTACAGTTGGATCACCAATGATGTTTTCAGGGTGGGTGATCTTCTTGTATCTCCATTCTTTGGAAGATTTCATGTTCAATGTCTGTTTGTTGCAGGTCTTCCAGAGGTGGATCTTCCTTGTCCTCAATGATGTGTTCTTTAATTTCTTGGACAAATCATCTGCATCATCAATGTCACTATTCTTCCTTTCTCAAGGAAGGGTTAGTTTCATCAAAGAATGTGCACAGATTGCTCTATCAATAGTGTACGCTTATTAAATACTCTATAACTTTAGGTTTAGAAGCATACCCCATGAAGATGCCTTCATCTGATTTGGCATCCAACTTACCAATGTCTCTTTTGCCGTTGTTGAATGAAACATGGACAACCAAATGTCCTGATATGACTGATCTTCGGCTTCTTTCTTTGTACAGTTCATATGCAGTTTCTTCAAGATAGGCCTGATCATCACTCTATTAATGATGTAGCTTGCTGTGTTCACTGCTTCGGCCCAGAAATACCTTGGTAAATTATATTCTGACAGTATTGTTCTTGCCATATCCAATAAGGTTCTATTCTTCCTCTTAGTAAATCCATTGCTGTGGTGCCCTTGGTGCTGAGAAGTTATGCTCAATCCCTTGGTCATCACAGAATTTTGAAAACCTTTCATTTTGGAACTCTCCTCCATGATCTGACCAGATTCCAACAATGCAATACTTCTTGTCTTTCTGTACTTTCCTGCTGAAAACTTACAAAACTATCGAATGATCATCTTTGTGATCTAAGAAAGAAACCCGTAAATCTGGAATAGTCATCTACAATCAGAAATCCAAAATTCTTTCCTCCAAGACTGGTGGTCCTCATTGGCCCAAAAAATCCATGTGAAGGAGTTATAAGGGTTTAGAGGTGGTTACCACAGTCTTGACTTGAAGGAACTCTTAGTGTGCTTCCCTTTTGCACATGGTCTGCAGATACCATCCATTTTAGTGCTGACCTTTGGCAGACCTTCCACAAGACTTCTCTTTCTGAGCGTGTTCATGCCCTCCAAACTGTAGTGGCCCAATCTTCTGTGCCATAGCTCAGTTGACTGCTCTTTGCTGGCTGCTAAACAAACATCTTGATCTTTGAGTTCTTCAAGGTAGAGCACATACAGGTTCTTCTCCCTGTTAGCTTCGAAAATTACTGCTCCCCTTCAAGATGCTGCACTTGGATTCTTGGAACTTGATCTGATGACCTTGTCACAAAGCTGGCTGATACTGATGAGGTTGTGCTTAAACCTTTGACACACAAAGATCTTCAATAATCGTTTTCCCTTTGTTGCTAATGACTCGCTGCCTATCACTGTTCCTTTTCCATTATCCCATAGGTAACTGTCCCTTCTTCAGCTTGGAGATGAGTGAACAGTTTCCTGTTCCCTGACATATGCCTTGAGCACCGCTGTCTAGGTACCACTTTGATGCTCGAAGGCTTTCCTGAAAATGAGACATTAAGTTTTAGGTACCCAAATTCTTTTGGGTCCTTGTTGGTTAGTGTCAGCAGTTCCTTTTTATTTATCCACTTTTTATGTCTAGTTGGACATGTTATTTTTATATGTCGTAACTTATTACAGTGGCTACAGCAGGATGTTTAGTTACCTTTCAGTGTATTTAAAATTAGCTTTGTATTCTATGTCTTGTTCAGGTATGAACTTTGGGGTTGGAATGTTTTAGGGTGTATTATTGTTTCTATATTTTCTGGGGGTGTGGTATCCTACTCCTGTTATTCTTCCCTGATCGTCTAGCACCTTTAATACTAAGGAATTTTTACCATTAGTAAATTTCTCCAGTGCCTTGACAGTTTGTCATTTTCTTCGTTTAACTTTGATTTCTTTCTAGTTCATTTGAACTCTCTGTTTTTATAATCTGATTATTATTTATTTTATCTTTAGATCCTCACACAATAGTCATTCTTCTTTTAAGTTCAGTATTTGCTTCTCTAGTTCTTCATTTTCGGTCTTTAGGTATGAATTAGTTTTCTAAACATGCAGTATTTTCTTACTAGCTTTAACAGTTTTGTTACTTCCCTATATTTATGTATAGTCGTTGAAAGCTTCTTCTAGATTATCAGAATCAGAATCATTGCATGAATCAAAGATGAGTCAGAAGTTACCTTTCTTCAGTATTTGCCATAAAGGCAGGTTGGCTTCTTCTTCATCACTGCTTGAGCTTGACTCGCTGTCCGAGTCACTGTTGTTGCTCCAGGCTGCTGCCATAGCCTTTTCTTGTGTCTCCTGAAGTTTTTGAGCTTTCTTTCTTTCTGAATTCAAGCTTCTTAAACTTTGGACAATCTGCCTTAATATGTCCTGGCTTCATGCATTCATAGCATATGGGCTCGCCCTCTTATGATCTTTTCCATCTGGTTTCTTAAACTCCTTATTTTCTTGAAGTATCTCTACCAGACTGAAACTTCTTCTTCTTAGCTAGAATGCACTGCAATCTTCTTGAAGCATTGCTTCTTCATCTTCGCAGTTGCTTGAGCTCTCATCTTCTTCTGATGACTCTTCTGATCTATCTTCTTCTGCTTTCAGAGCATTTGAATGCTTCATTCTACTGAGGACTCCCCAACCTTTCCATGTTGATCTCATGGGCCATAAGGGACCCATGAGCTTCTCCAAAGACATCCTTTTCAGGTCGTTGGCTTCCTCAATGGCTGTTACTTTGGGAGTCCATGTAGATGGAAGAGATCTGAGGATCTCCTAACCATATCTCCAATTTCATATGTCTTCCCAAGTCCATCTAAGCTGTTGTCATGTCTGTGAATCTGCTCAACATTTGGGTTATGGACTCTCCTGGCTGCATCTGGAACCTCTCATACTGAGTAACTAGAATATCTATCCTAGTCTCTTTAACCTTGTCAGTGCCTTCATAGGTGATTCTAATTTCTCCCACATCTCCATTGCGGATTTGCAGGCAGATACATGTTGAACTCCTTTTGCTGAGGGCACAGCACAAAATACTTTTTGCCTTACAGTTGAGAGATATCTCTTCCTATCATCATCTGTCCACTGATTTTCTCGTTGTGGTGACTAGGAGATCACCTTCTTCAACTATGGACCATATTGGTAGTCATGACCTTGTAGAAAATATTCCATCTTGTTTTCCAGTAAGCATAGTCTTCTCCATCGAACAATGGTGGTCGGTTGACCGACTGACCTTCACTGTGACTTGAGCTGCCATGGATCTTACTCTTCAGATCGTTAGATCTCCTTCTTTGTCAAAGAGACTCGCTCTGATACCACTTGTTGCCCAGTTAGGTAGCCCAGAGGGGGGGGGGGGTGAATGGGTCGTCTTTAAAAATTTATCAGCTAATACCTATTCACTAAAAACGCTCACAGAGAAATACACTTCAATGGATGTTAGTTATAGTTAGAATAATCAACAATCACACAGAGAGCAATCACACAACACAAGAATTATCCTGGTTCAGATCTCCTCTCCTTAGGAGTCCTACGTCCAGTCCCTGAGAAATATCTCAGGATTCACTACCAAGGGTACTGTCCCCCTTAAGGACCCTTACACCCAGCGCAGCTGGTCTTCCTACCTACCACGAAGGGAAATACAAACACCCTGGATGCCCCACCAAGTCTTCCTTCACAATAGAAGAGAACACACACCTGGATTCCACCAGGTCTTCCTTCACACACGAAGGGTACAAGCACAGAAAACAAGTAAGCAGGAGATTAAGCCCCTAGATCAAGCTTTGACAAGTCAAGATCTGAAGCTAGGGACTGAGAGCAATGAGATCTACAAACAAAAGTGACTCTCAGAACCAAACAGCTCTCTCGAAAATCTACAAACAATGCAAAGAGCAAAGAGCTAATCTAATGGAATGAGGCTTGGCTCTTTTTAGAACGTGCAGAAGACTTGATGATCAGAGTGTTTTGTGACTGTCGTTCTATCTATGTGTATCTTTCTCTGGAGCTACTTTCTTCAATATATATATCTTCAATTTGAAATCTAAACGTTGAAGTATCTGTTGCCTCTAGCTTTTGGTGGACGTTAGACTGAGTGGCACTTGGAAGCTTCCAGTCAACAGTCCTTATCCATTTGTGAACGTAAAGAGATAGGATCTTCTGAAATGTCATTTGGCTTCTATAAGGTCCAATTGTTGTGAGATGAATAACTGACAAGGACCTGCACACAAAGCAAGCTAGAATGATAGACAGCTGAACTGTCTCTTGTTGTCAGTCAACGTTAGTATGAATATTCATCAAAATAGTAATGCTATTTGCTGTTCTAAAAGATGCATAAAGGATAGACACGATAATGGACGATATCGTCTGCATGCATGCAATGATACGTTCAGTCTTCATTAAATGCACAGCTGTCAGAAGGATATGTGCGAAGACTTTGACTATTCAACCCTTTGAAAGGATAAGTCATAAGTCAAGTTGATTAATATGAAATCGATGCATTTATGACTTATGAAATCGTTATGCAACCAAACAGCAAATCGTTGTGAGATATGAAGGAATCGTTGTGATCAAGGTGATATAATCAAAATTATGAGATATGAAGGAATCATTGTGATCAAGGTGATATAATCAAATCGTTATGAGATATGAAGGAATCGTTGTGATGACTAAAGGAATCGTACGACAATAAAGAAATCGTTACGATGACTAAAGGAATCGTTACGACAATAAAGAAATCGTTACGATGACTAAAGGAATCGTTACGACAATAAAGAAATTGTTATGTTGACTAAAGGAATCGTTATGATTACTTAAGAAGTCGATGCGCAAAGCAAATCGTTATGAGAACTAAAGGAATCGTTATGATTACTTAAGAAGTCGATGCGCAAAGTAAATCGTTACGATGACTAAAGGATCGTTATGATTACTTAAGAAGTCGATGCGCAAAGCAAATCGTTACGATGACTAAAGGAATCGTTATGATTACTTAAGAAGTCGATGCGCAAAGCAAATCGTTACGATGACTAAAGGAATTGTTATGATTACTTAAGAGTCGATGCGCAAAGCAAATCGTTACAATGACTAAAAGAATTGTTGATTACTTAAGAAGTCGATGCGCAAAGCAAATCGTTATGAGAAACTAAAGGAATCGTTACAATTCTACTGTAATCGTTATGATTTATAAAGAAACCGATGTGTACTTAGACAAATATGCTTCTATAGTATGAAGATTCTTACCTGTTTTGGCTTGTTTTCTTTGATCTTATTTTCTGTGCTTAAGACTTGTAGAAAATAGGTTAGTGACCTTAATCAAGGGTTTGATAATTATCAAAATAACATGGTTTTGTTAATCACCAAAATAGAATGTATTAATTTAAATTACATGGGGATAGACTGTTCATCAGAGTATCAAGATTTGAAGAAATTTCTGATGGCAAGCATGAAGAAATATTTTGAGATAGCAGAATCATAACTAGATTTAGTGTGCCAGTAGGTTAAAGCGGAGCATCAAAGACCAGGTGGTTTATTGCAGCTATTACCTATACCATAGTGGAAGTGGGATGATATAGCAATGGATTTTGTTGCAGGTTTGCCCAGGACAGCAACAAAGTCACAATGGTATATGGGTTTTGTAGACAGTTGACAAAGGTGTGCAGGTGTTAGCTGTGAGCATGTCATGGACAGTGGACAGATTGGCAAGGTTATATGTAGATAGAATTGTGCCATTACATGGAATACCAGTCACTATTGTTTCAGACAGGGATCCTAGGTTTACTTCAGGTTTTTGGCGGAGTTTGCAAAGGGTTGTTGGTACACAATTGAGGTATAGTTCAGCATACCATCCCCAAACCGATGGACAGACGGAAAGGACAATTTAGACAATTGAAGATATGCTTCGAGCTTGTTGCTTAGTTTGGGGAGGCGGATGGGAGCAGCAGTTAGGTATGGTTGAATTTGCCTACAACAACAGTTATCACACAAGTATCGGCAAGGCACCATATGAAGCTCTTCATCGAAGACCATGCAGAACACCGTTGAATTGGCATGAAGTGGGTGAAAGCAAGTAATGAGATCGGAATTGGTGCAGTAGTGTGCAAAGATTGTCAAGTTCATCAAGGAGAAGCTTCAAATAGCCAAAAGCAGGCAAAAGAGTATGCAGATACTCGATGCAGGCCATTGCAGTTTGAGGTCGGCGACTATGTATTCTTGAGGGTTTCTCCAAATAAAGGTGTTTTGAGGTTCAGCAAAAAGGGCAAGTGAGTCCCAGGTATGTGGGTCCGTTTCAGATTTCGAAAAGGATTAGTGAGACAGTGTATAGATTGGAGCTTCCAGTAGATTTCACCGATGCCCACGATGTGTTCCATGTCTCAATGCTAAGAAGATACATTCAGGATCCTTCACAGATTGTTAGCTACACTCGGGATGAGTTGAAACCAGATATATCCATGTCAGAGTACCCAGTGATGGTTACGGGTCACCGAACACAAAGGTTGAGAAATAAAGACATTGAGCTAGTAAAGATCAGATGGGAAAACAAGCAGGGTGGAGAGGACACATGGGAATTGGCCGATGAAATGTACAAGACGTATCCATACTTTTTTGAGTAAGCGTTAAATTCTTTTAGGTGATAGTTATATATATGTTGAACTGTTAGTTAAGTTTGTTCCTTTAATTTCGAGGACGAAATTCCTTTTAGGTGATAGTAATGTAATATCCTGAATGTTCGAATCGTAGTTTATCGGGTTTGGGGGCCAGTGTGTGGTCCATTAGTTGTGTTGGTGTGTTTACATATGTTTTTGTAGGTTGGTATGGCAGGTTGGGAGGCTGGAGGGTTGGAAATTTAAGCCTAAACAGACCTCTGGAGGGTTCATTAAGAACGTGACCAACATAATCGTCATGATTCTTACATGAACGCGACCAACTGCACCGTCGTGATTAAGCATAGCTTCTACGTGAGCGCGGCTGCATTTGCGCCGCGTGGCGCATACAGAAGCGTCGGAGTTGAATCGCGACGACGGTGTACGTCGTGTTTAGAAACACGACGACCCGATACGTCGCGATTTAAACTCTATGTATTTTGGGCTTCTACCCTAGGCCGAACAGTGCAGATGCACTGTTCAGCTGAGGGAGGTTTGGTGAAGGGTTTTGGGGCGATTTCGGTTGTTTTGTTGTCCGTCTGCCATGGTTCTGGAGCGAGGAGGTGCATCGGAGCGCGGGGAATGCCTGGACAACTTTGGTTTATGTTTCCTCATTTGGTAGGGGGACTCTTCACCGTTTTCTCTTGTGTGGGCTGCATAGGTTAGGATTTTGGGTTTATGGTTTGGGAATCATATGAATATGGTAGAGAGCATGCCTAGGGTTTCATGAACAGTATTTCTCTACATTATCAGCTTGTACAGCCATTTGATGATTTTCGGAATGAGGGTTAGGGTTGGTTTCTACTGTCTGAAAGGTGACAGAACCAGTTGTCGCGATTTTTGAACGTGTCGACTTGTCCGATTGTGATTCAGACTTTAAAGTGACGAGTTGGACCATCGCAATTCAAGCATCGATTGACGACCACTGTGTTGGTCACGATTTAGAATGTGGCCACCCGAGCTCTGGGGTTCTAAGCCCAGTCTGACTGTTACCCATAGTACACTGCCTGGGCACTGCTAGTTATGCAATGTAGGGTTCGTATGGGGTGTATCGGCTTATATCGTGATTGGTAACGATGGGGTTTGCTTGGATATGTGCGCATAGAGAGTTGGGTTGTTTACGCCTTCCGTGGTTACCTCTCCAGTCGGTTACCCAAGCACCGGGTGCTCGGATTTTTTCCCGATATGGTGAGTACTGTCAAGGTCTGTGTCGTCTTCCTAGACACTCTCACTCTTGAGTTTGAGTTATACGTCCGACTGAGGGAAAGACGACAGTTGGCAGCGACTTGTGTTGTGGGCGTGTGGTCGCTTGTAGCTCGCTCGTGGTTGGGGGACGACACCATAGAGGTACTAGTCCCAACTAGTCCTGTTCCAGTGCCTCACTTTAGAGAGCTCGGGCCGAAGTCCCTAAAGGTACTAGGCTTGGGCCTGCAGCCGTGTGGTCTGTAGGGGTGGTGTTGGTTGGTCTCCACATTTTTTGACCCTATTGAGGTGGAGCGGCAGCTGGACCTTTTGTCTGTGGCTGCGAGGCTGAGAGGCTGAGAGGAGCATGTATGGTTTGTCCAGGTCTGTGGCTCGTGTTGCAAACTAGTTCTCATGACTCGTGTGTGGCATACCTTTCTTAGCTTGTACACTTGTACGTGGTTTGTCGTTTATTTACTTACAGCAGTAGTACATGTGTAGGCTGTGTCACTTTTATTTGCTTATCAACTTTGCTTATGTTAGTTAATGTACATTGCTCTCTTGTCTTTTGGGGGAGCTACCCTACTGAGCCAGTGACTTGTGAGGCTCACCCCTTCTTCTTCCACGTGAAGGAGAGCAGGAGGGTTCACGTCCCTCTTCTAGTTCAGGACCGTACCGTAGCGGAGTCAGGCCTACGCCACCAGCAGAGTAATTTTCTACTTGTTGTGCCTGGGGGTTGTCCCATGCTTTTGTACTTTGTACTTTGACTTTGGTTCAGAACTGAATATGTACATTTTGTATGGATATGTGTAAGATATGGAAACTTATATGTGTTCAGGGTGTTCTTTTATATTTTCACGGACATGTGTGTGTTGATATCCCTTGCGAGGTTGGCCTGTTCGCGGGAGGCGGAGTCGTGTCTGGCACATTATTGGGTTATGGGGCCTGAATGGCGAGGACCGTCATAGTTGGCATCAGAGTAAGGTCTGTGTAAATATGAAAGAATGAGGAATGTACATAGTCTGTTCTCTACTATAGTCCTTTGCTGGTAGTTGGCCCTGTTTTTGGAATGATATGTTTGTGTGTTGTGTGAATGGAAGGTTGTATGTGCAGAGTTATAAATGGCTGATAGAAGAGATTGGGGAGGTGGTGGTGATGAGCTTGAGGAGTCCACACATCAGATGATAGAGAGATTATGGAAAAGTATCACGCATATTCAGACACGGTTGGTCAGCAGCCACTGGTTCAACGGTGGTTATAGCACCACCAGGGAGGAGGAGGCGGCAGTATCGGCATCACTAATACCCCCGTATGGAGTTGAGGTACCACATGTAGTACCTTTACCTCTAGTTGTACCAGTGCGACCAGCTAGTGTGGAGGAGTCCACGGTACTAGTGGAGAGGTTTCTATAGTGCAGCACCTACATACTCGGGAGGTCCAAATCGGATACGGCGGAGCATTAGGTGCATGAGATAGAAAGGGTTTTTGTGACAATGAGGTGTCCACAGGCTGATAGTGTCATCTTAGCTACGTACCAGTTGAGGGGATTTGCACAAGAGTGGTGGAGACTCAAGATGCAAACTGTGTTTGCAGGACAAGTGGAAGACACAATCACTTGGCCAGAATTTCTTGAAGTGTTTAACAACACATTCTTTCCGGTACAAACTCAGCAAGCCAATAGGGAGCAATTCAGGACACTACAACAAGGAAATTTGTCAGTGTTAGAGTATCAAATGAGATTCATGGCCTTGAGCATGTATGCACCTTATGTGGTAACCAACAATGTTATAATGGTGGAGTATTTTATTCGAGGGTTGATGCCGGAGTTGCAAGATGCAGTGACTCCTTTATGTGTAGGACAGTGGAAGAGGCAGCCCAAAGAGTAGCAATACTGAAAGAACTATGCAAGCCAAGCAGTCCAGTGGATCCGGATCAGGATCAGGTAGTTTTTCTGACTTCCACAGCAATCTTCGGGTGTTTAGCAAAGGCAGGCACCTTCAGGAGGAGCGGTCTACATTGGGTTTTGGAAAGTGGGGAAACAAGTTGAAGAAGATATTTAGAGGCCGAGGAGGTGGTAAGCAGCAAGGATTTTAGCAGAGCGAGGCTAATGGCCAGAGATGGAGGAATCATAGCAAATCACAGCAAGGCAGCCCGCAGAATTTAGATGCTACAATGTGATCAACGGGGCACTGGCAAGAAATTGTCCATATCCAAGAAGAGGCAGCTATGGTAGAGGGGCACCACAGCAGTAGTAGCAGTAGCCATCAGCTAAGCGAGGTAGAGGTTTGCCTACCAGAGAGGAGGATGAGGACGAGTGATGGCAATCACAAGGGCTCAAGCGGAGGGGTCAAATTTGATGAAGGTATAATACCACTTCTTGAATTTCTACTAGAACATTAATTGATCCAAGCGCATCACATCTTTCATTTCTGAGGTTTTATGGATAGTATGGTACATCCTTTTGAGGAGGGCAGTGTGAGCTTGTGGTAGAGGTCCTTCCAGTGATTTTTATGCTTACTACATGCTATTTGGATGAGGTTCCTATAATGGTACAAGATAATCAGCTGCCAGCCAGATTGTATGCATTGTAGTAAAAGAATATGATGTGATATTGGGTATGGATGGTTGGAAGCATATGGGGTAGTGGTTGATTGTAGAAAGAAGAGAGTAAGATTCAGTTATCCCGGTAGCAATATGTTTGAGTTCCAAGGTATGTCATTCTATACCCTAAATTTATCATTTCTGCTCTTAAGATTAGGAAATTGATTAATGCAGGGGTGTGTAGCCTATTTGGCATCCGTTAGTTTGGTTGAGGTAGTAAGACAGTAGATATGGTACCAGTGGTTAGAGAATTTGTGGATGTATTCTCGGAAGAATTACTAGATTTGGCACTGCATAGAGAGGTGGAATTCATAGTGGAGTTGCTGTCGGGTAGTATGCCCATTTCCAAAGCACCCTACAGGATGGTACCTATAGAATTGAAAGAGTTGAAGAAACAACTGCAAGAATGTTAGAAAAGGGTTTCATTTGGCCTAGTCACTCGCCATGGGGAGCACCAATTGTTTGTTAGAAAGAAGAATGGCAGCTTGAGAATGTGTATTGATTACCGCCAGTTGAACCAGGTCATAATAAAGAATGTATCCACTTCCACGATAGATGACTTGTTTGATCAATTGCAATCAGCAAGGGTGTTCTCCAAGATAGATTTGAGATCGGCTACCACCAGTTGAGGATTCGGGAAGAAGACATTGATAAGACAACATTTAGAACAAGGTATGGACATTATGAGTTTGTGGTTATGCTATTTGGGCTAACCAATGCACCTGCAACATTTATGAACTTGATGAATAGGATTCTCCATCCATATTTAGATCAGTTTATTATGGTATTCATTGATGATATATTAGTGTATTCAGCCTCAGAAGAAGAACATGCAGCACACTTAAGAGTTACATTGCAAACATTGAGGGAGCACCAGCTATATGCCAAATTCAGTAAGTGTGAGTTTTGGTTAAGAGAAGTTCAGTTTTAGGGCATGTGATTTCAGGTGAAGGTGTTGTAGTTGACAGCTAAAGTGGAAGCCATTATGAAATGGGGGAAGCAAAGATAGTACCAAAAATTAGGAGTTTCTTGTTTGGCAGGTTACTACAAATGGTTTATTCAAGACTTTTTAAAGATTGCAGCACCAATGACAAGACTTACTAGGAAAGGAGTACCATTTATGTGGTCATCCGATTGCAGGCGAGCTTTATGGAATTGAAAAGAGCGGCTCACTTCAGCACCAATATTGGAAATTCCATCAGGCCAAGGTGGTTTGTATTGTATACAGATGCATCTAGGAGAGGACTTGGGGCAGAAGTACTTATGCAGTATGGAAAAGTGATGGCCTATGCAACTAGGCAATTGAAGCAGCATGAAGAGAATTACCCCACACATGCTTAGAGTTGGCAGCGGTTGTATTGGCATGAAGATGGAGACATTATTTATATGGTAAAAGATTTGAAATCTTTACAGATTACAAGAGTTTAAAGTACATCTTCTCACAAAAGGATTTGAACTTGAGACAGCGCAATGGATGGAGTATTTGAAAGATTATAATTTCAGCTTGGCATATCATAGATAAGGACAATGTGTTGCAGATGCTTTGAGTAGAAAGGAGGTTATGAGTCACATGATGATGAGAGAATGGAAGCTGTATGAAGATGTAGCATAAAATTCTTTGATTGTTCCAAGTAGCCAGCGAAGAGCCGTGTTAGCCAGCAGCACAGTGGAGCCATCTTTGTATTGGCAAATAGTAGAAGCATAAAAGGTAGATGAGAACTGATAGCGCGCGCATTGTGATTGTGCATTTTCGTTGTCCAGAGTTCCTCGCACAAGTCAACACGCGCACTTCTCTAAACTGTCTCACAGAATTAAAATAGTAAAAAGGAACTAGCACAATGGTGTGAGAACAGGTCATACCACGAGAGGCAGAATAGAGCTCGAATTAACTACCTTGACTTGAAATCTCTATCGACGATGTATTAAAAGTGAATGTGTAAAGAATACCAATCAAATCCCTCACACTTGACGATCAAATTTAATGAAAGAACCAGCTTAATTGGAATGGAAAGATACTTAGTATCAATGTACCCTCACAGCTCGAGGGATGAACAACAAACAATAAAAGAAATGTAAATTGCAACTTCAACTCGTGATCTTCCAGAACAAAGATTAAAAACACCAATGAAATAGAAATCTAAAAGAGCAGAAACACTGCCCTCACAACTCAAGGATCGAACCGGAAATAAGAAACAAATTATCATTACGAAATCAGATTCCTCATGCTGAAGAACAGGGATAAAAATAAAAGGTTAACACTAAGAAACTCCGAAGGAATTAAAATCTAATCTCCTGTCGTAGCAGAAATATATAGGGATTCATAACTCATCTTTCGATTTGGACTGTGTAGATGCCCAGAATCCATCTGGAAACCTTCTGGGACACCGTCGACCTCACAGACACCAGACAGCTCCACACAACTCTAATCTCTCAACCAAACGCAGAAGAAGAAAAGAAATTAGCACTCGAACCTTTCAGATGCTGAAAATCTTCAATCTCCATGAGCTCTAACACAACAACTGAATCACTCAGTTCCAAAATGTTGAACAAAACAGATGAACAGAAGAGAGAAAATAATCCAACACAATTGCAATCGCCTTCTGCTTGCAGTCGAACAGTAGAAATGGAAGAAAGCAAATTAACAATTATATTTCTCTCCTCTCCTTCAATTCACATAGCCACTCAAATCCTTCACAAAGCAGAGAAGAACTAATCATAGAAGGAAAATGGAAGAACAGCAACGATCCCCTCCCAACTCTCACAGTTGAACAGTCAAATGCTCAAAAGTTTACAGAAGAAGAACAATTCTGAAAAATAAAAACACCGAACAATCCACAGGATCACCCTCACTGTTCCCTCAAGAACAAGGAAGAACCCGTCCATCTCTAGAATCTCCACAGAACAGAAAAGGAAATAAAACCCAAACTCTTAGTAGTAGAAAGGGAGAAAACACATAAGAACATGAAATTAAACTTTCCTCCGATCCATCTCCTTGGACCAAAGGTGTACAGAAGACAAAAATCCAAAAAAATGCTCAACTCTCCGATCTGAACCTCTCAATCCCCTCCACTGCTCTGCTCAAACAAGAAATACAGAAAAAAAAAAAGGAAACTACAAATCTGAAAAAAAAAAAATGAACCCCCGGAGAGGAGGGCCTTGGGGGTATCTTATAGGTACCGGGCATCTGCTTCCTCTCCCATCTGCACCTCTTCAGCTCCGCACCGGATCGCCACCTCAGCACACACCCAGATCGCCAGCATCATCGGAGGCCCAGCCGTCCACCTCAGCCAGATCTGGCCCAGCACAACAGCCGCCCCAGCCAGCTCCTGGCGCCGCCACCTCACCTTCTTGCAACGGCCAGCACCAGCAGATCGCAGCAGCTTCACCATCTGAGTTCCATCGAGCCAACCTGCACACCTGGGCGCTGGCCGCCAGGCCTTAGCTGGCTGCTACTGCCTCATCCGCCCAGCCGCCGCCATCGCCCTGCACGAGCCCAGCAGCAGCACACCCAGCCGCGCCTTGTTCCATTGCCTGGTCTGCACCGCCGCAGCCTCCATCACCAGCGCACGGGCCGCCTCCAAGCGCTGCTCTGCACCAGCAGAGCTCACATGCCCGCGCCTGCCCGCACACACCTGCCTCATCTCATATCCCAGCCCTAGCTTCCAGCAAAATTGATTTGTTTGGCCTCCCCAATGTTACACAGCAGCTGGCCACCTCCATCTAATAAAAGAAACGAAAAGGGGTAAGTGGGTGGGATATTAAAATATTATTATTTATTAAATGAAATGGGATATGATGGTATTGGTGGGGTGTTAACAATTTTTGGGTATTAACAATTTTTTTTGTTTAAAAAAAACTCACATTATTTACTAAAAGATTGTACAACATTATTTACAAAAAATCTCTTATTTTTCAATGTGAACCTAATCTAAAGGTAATGATTTATTAAATGAAAATTAACATGTGTTTAATCCCAAATATCAGCTAACATGTTCAACAAATATTTATAGATGAAATAGAAATTAAATCAATGTGCACGTTATGATAGACAATGGTTGTCTAAAATTACTAAATATCTGAAATTTAACATAAAATTTGTGTAGTATCAAGAACTTGGCTGATATTGTAAAAAGGAAGATGTTACCATAGATGATGATTGTGTGGTCCGGTTTAGGTAAGGTTATTTGTCACAAGTGAAGCTGAAGTGAAGCAAAAAGTGTTAGAAGAAGCACATCGATCCAGGTACACAATACACCAGGAAGCACCAAGATATATCAAGATTTGAAGAAATATTTCCGATGGCCAAGCATGAAGAAAAAGATAGCAGAATTCATAGCTAGATGTTTAGTGTACCAGTAGGTTAAGCGGAGCATCAAAGACCAGGTGGTTTATTGCAGCCATTATCTATACCGCAGGGAAGTGGGATGATATAGCAATGGATTTGTTGCAGGTTGCCCAGGACAGCGACAGGTCATAATGGCATAGGGTTTTTGTTGACAAGTTGACAAGGTGTGCAGGTTGTTAGCCGTGAGCATGTCATGGACAGTAGACAGATTGGCAAGGTTAAATGTAAATAGAATTGTGCCATTACATAGAATACCAGTCACTATGTTTCAGACAGGGATCCTAGGTTTACTTCAGGTTTTTGGCGGAGTTTGCAAAGGGTTGTTGGTACACAATTGAGGTATAGTTCAGCATACCATCCACAAACCGACGGACAGGCAGAAGGACAAATTAGACAATTTGACAAGAAGATATGCTTCGAGCTTGTTGCTTAGTTTGGAGAGGCAGATGGGAGCAGCATTTAGGTATGGTTGAATTTGCCTACAACAACAGTTATCAGACAAGTATCGGCATGGCACCATATGAAGCTCTTCATGAAGACCTTGCAGAACACCGTTGAATTGGCATGAAGTGGGTGAAAGGCAAGTAATGGAACCAGAATTGGTGCAGCAGTGTGCAGAGATTGTCAAGTTCATCAAGCAGAAGCTTCAAACAGCCCAAAGCAAGCAAAAAAGTTATGTAGTATGACGCAGGCCATTGCAGTTTGAAGTCGGCGACTATGTATTCTTGAGGGTTTTTCCAACTAAAGGTGTTTTGACTTTCAGCAAAAAAGGCAAGTTGAGTCCCAGGTATGTGGGTCTGTTTTAGATTTTGGAAAGGATTGGTGAGACAGCGTATAGATTGGAGCTTCCAGAAGATTTCACCGATGCCATGATGTGTTCCATGTCTCAATGCTAAGAAGATACATTCAGGATCCTTCACAGATTGTCAGCTACACTTAGGATGATTTGAAACAGATATATCCATGCCCGAGTACCCAGTGATGATTACAGGTCGCTGAACACAAAGTGTAGCAACCTGAATTTTTGTGAAAAAATTTAAATTTAATAAAGAATTTAAAACCTGGCTAAAATGATATTTGAATAGAGCATTAAATAAAACCCATAAATGGAAAAGAGTAATGGGCTTGCTTAATGGATCTCTAGAATTATTGGGTCAAAAATATGAATTTAAAAAGGAGAATAATAGGAAAAATACCCTAAATTCGTAACTAATTATTACCTAAATGGAAAAGGGTATTTAATGCATTAATAGGAAGTTAGAGTTGGAATTGGATTCCTAAACCTACCCCATATGGGTTAGCACGAATTTGGATCTTTTCCAAGTCTAAATAGAGATTGGAAAGCAAGGAAGGAAGGTGGGAGTAAGAAAATTTCGTAATTTAAGAGGAATTAGAGTAGTAGTAGGAATAGAAATACATACCTGCATAAATACACCTCTTAAACTCTCTTGGGCAACCCTATCTCGTGCCAAGAGTTGCTGGACGTGGAGAAGAGGCTAAGGAGGAGAGGATTTCGTGGAGAGAAGAAGTGCTTGAAGCTTCCTCCCTTGTTCTTCAAGTTCTAGCCCTAGAAGACAAATCGAGTCAAAAGTAGGCATTCTCACAAGCATAAACATGAAACTTTTTTGTAGGTTCCTCCTACCCTCTTGAACGAAACCCCAAGTTCATATTTTTCCATCCATCCTATCTTTTGTTCTAATTTTTGAAGTTCTGCAAACATGATAACCTGAGACATCATGTTAAATCCATATCTCCTTGTATACTTGATCCCATGCTATGAAATTTTATTGTAAATATTGATCTTGTTAGGGATCTTTTGACCTCGAAAGCCCTAATTTCTGTTAAGCATGTTACTCGATTTAAATCCATCTTGCTCCCTGTGTCATGCTCTATATTACTCGTTCTTGTGCGTTCTCAAATCATCTTCAAACATGCTCTCTCTCAAATCCCTATTTACTGGAAGTACTCTCACATGTCTAGTTCATTTGCCACTAATTTCGTGATTTTTCATCATGTATATAATTAGTTATGATTTTCTAACGACCCTGTATCAATTTGATTCAAGTTGGCCCGCAATCCAAAGCTGGACTGACTCCTGTCAGATCCAAGCACAGACCACCAGATTGCGACGGGCCGATATGTCACCTTCTGGAGGTTGATTGCGACAGTCTACCCGTCGCGTTCAGAAAGCGACAGGTAAGCCGTCGCTATCCCTGTGTCTGTCTTGTCGCGACCCTTTCCGCCTCTGTCGCATTCACAAGGCCGTCGCGACAGTACCCATGTCGCGATCTGCCTACCCCTGTCGCAATCCGTATTGCCCTATGTCGCCTTCCCAGGAATTGGTGAAAAAACCATAAAAATATTTCTATCACTTCTAAATATCTTACGCCTTTTTACAATATACCCCCGGTCAAAACCTGCTTAAAAATGGAGCAATATTGAATAATTTTAAATACATCTCACGACTTATTTCTATCTATGATTCTCTACACTTGCACACACATAAATCATCCATTTATGGCTGAAATCTTGCAGAAAATATCTCATAATGTACCTGGTAATTTATTGAAATAAAGTACTTAATGCCCTATTTTAAAGGACTTGTATCCGTTTCTTGCATTGTTTAAATACCGATATCGACGCTCCACTGTCCTAGAATTCCTCTAGAATGTCGAGCACCTGTTTTATAAACACACTTTACTTGGCTTGTGGTGAACTCTCTGTCGGATATTCTTTCGCCGGACTAGTGAACCCTTGCACAAGGCCTCCGTAAGTCTCCTCTGATCATGGATTCCCACATGGTCGACGAGCCGGTTGTACCCAACACCCATTACCCCTTTAGGGATCGATATGATCTAAACGACTATTAGAAGTTCGCTCTTACCTGAATCAACGTCGGACCTCTGGGCTTGTGCATAAATGGCCAGCGGGAAGATCGTGAATTCCACCTGACTGCCAATACGACGTGTGCGTGTTGTGCAACTGTACTATCGCCTGTTTACTCGTCGTGTTACGCACAATTGTCCACTAGCTCTCACCTATTCACGTTCACTCTACTATCTCATCTATTCATCTAGTGCTCTTATCTATTTCTTGGTACTCTCAAATTGGCCATTAATTGATTGTCTAAAGATAAACAATATAACCAATGCCAGCGCAATAGGGCCCGATCAGGTCTGGGAGGAGCGCCCGAAAGTGCCATTTTCCCGCGGGAGTTAAATGATCAGGATGGCGCATTACATCCAAGTGCCATACTATCAAGATTAATCTAAGACAATCACACAAAGGGCTATATTCTCTCGTTGTCTTTTGACAAACAAGTGCTATACTCTCTCCCGGCTATCTTCGGATAACCAAAGTGCAATTACTATCTCAATTGACGAAAGTTAACCAAAAGTGCCAGACTATTTCGATTGATAAGAAAATCAATCAAAGTGCAATTTACTCTCTATATGGCCAACTACTTTCTCTCTCCTTGCTATACATGTCGCTGTTATTGCTTGATGTTGACGTTATTTGCCATTGTGTTGTTGTGTTGCTTATATCGTGACTCGATCTTATTCGTGGTACTATACTTGATTCATCTGCTATTGAACCATGTTACTTGTGCTCTTACTTTCTCGACTTTACATAACCTCTCTCTATCTTTAGTTACTCTGCCATTTAATGCACAATTATTTAAAGCTGCTTGAGCCTGAGACTTAAGTCATACTGGGCGTTATCGCTCACCCTACGTTATTTGATGTTGTGTTCTCAGGTGAGACCGAGGATAAACACATACACTCCGAGGAAGGGAATGACCAAGAGTGAAGCCAGGAGTACCTGAAGTCGTTATCTTAGAGTTGTAGTTAGTTATTTCCTTTATTGCAATATAATTGGGCCCTGTAGAATGGCTTGATATTAGTGGTTGTAACTAGACATTTGAAAAATTATTAATGAGAAAGATTTGCTTTAGTATTATTCAGTGTGCAATGGTTTGATGTTAGTATACTCTCTATACCTTTTCTTGCAACTGCCTTCGCGCTCCGATATTCCACGTGGGGCGTGACACAAAGGTTGAGAAATAAAGACTTGAGTTAGTAAAGATCAATGGGGGAAAACAGGTAGGGTGGAGAAGACACATGGGATTGGCCGAGAAATGTACAAGACGTATCCATACTTGTTTGAGGAAGCATTAAATTCTTTAGGTGATAGTTATATATATGTTGAACTATTATTTAAGTTTGGTCCTTTAATTTCGAGGACGAAATTCCTTTTAGGTGATAGTAATGTAATATCCTGAATGTTCGGATCACAGTTTATCAAGTTTGGGGGCCAGTGTGTGGCCCATTAGTTGTGTTGGTGTGTATACATATGTGTTTGTAGGTTGGTATGGCAGGTTGGGAGGCTGGAGGGTTGGAAATTTCAGCCCAAACAGACCTCTGGTGGGTTCATTAAGAACACAACCAACACAGTCATCACGATTCTTACATGAACGCGACCACCTGCACCGTCGCGATTAAGCACCGCTTCTACGTGAGCACGGCTGCATGGCGCCGTGTAGCGTATACAGAAGCGTCAGAGTTGAATCGCGACGACGGTGTATGTCGCATTAGAAACACGACGGCCCCATACGTCGCTATTATAACTCTGTGTATTTGGGCTTCTGTCCTAGGCCAAACAGTGCAGTTGCAATGTTCAGCTGAGGGAGGTTTTGGTGAAGGATTTTGGGGCGATTTCGGTTGTTTTGCTGTCCGTTCAGCGTGGTTCCGGCGTGAGGAGGTGCATCGGAGCACGAGGAACATCTGGACAGCTTTGGTTTTACGTTTCCTCATTTGGTAGGGGAACTCTTCTCCGTTTCTCTTGTGTGGGCTGCATAGGTTGGATTGGGTTTTGGTTGGGAATCATATGAATATGGTGGTAGAGGCATGCCTAGGTTTCATATGAACAATATTCCTACTTTTAGCTGTACAGCCATTGGTGGATTTCGGGAATGAGGGTTTAGGTTGGTTCTGTTGTCTGAAAGGCGACGGAACCAGTTGTCGCATTTTGTGAACACGACGACTTGTTCAGTCGCGATTTAGACTTTAAGGCGAAGGGTTGGTCCATCGCGATTCAAGCATCGACTGGCGACCACTGTGTTGGTCGCGATTTAGAATGTGGCCACCCGAGCTCTGGGGTTCTGTGGCCAGTTTGACTGTTAACCGTGGTGCACTGCCTGGGCAGTGCTGGTTATGCAATGTGGGGTTCGTATGGGGTGTATCGGCTTATACCATGATTTGGTAACGATGGGTTTTGCTTGGAATGTGTGCATAGTGAGTTGGGTTGTTTACGCCTTCCATGGTTACCTCTCCAGTTGGTTACCCAAGCACCAGGTGCTCAGGTTTTGTTCTAGTACGATGAGTACTATCAAGGTCTCTGTCGTCTTCCTAGACACCCTCACTCCTGAGTTTGAGTTGTACATCCGACTGAGGAAAAGACGACAGTGGGCAGCGACTTGTGTTTGTGGGTGTGCGGTCACTTGTAGTGCGCTCGTGGTTGGCGGACGGACACCAGTAGACGTAGTGGTCCCCAACTAGTCCTATTTCCAGTGCCTCACTTTAGAGAGCTCGGGCCGGAGTCCCTAAAGGTACCAGGCTTGGGCCTACAGCCGTGTGGTCTGCAGGGGTGGTGTTGGTTGGTCTCCATAGTTTCTTGACCCTGTCAAGGTGGAGCGGTAGCTGGACCTTTCGTCTGTGGCTGCGAGGCTGAGAGGTAGACTTGTGTTGTTTGTCCGGGTTTGTGGCTGGTGTCACGAACCAATTCTCGTGACTCGTGTGCGGTGTACCCTTCTTAGCTTGTACACTTGTACGTGGTTTGCCTTTTATTTACTTACAACAGTAGTACCCTGTGTAGGCTGTGTCACTTTATTTGCTTATCAGCTTTGCGTATGTTAATTATGTACATTGCTCTCTCGGCTTTGGGGAGCTACCCTACTGAGCCAGTGACTTGTGAGGCTCACCCTTCTTCTTCCAGGTGAAGGAGAGCAGAAGGGTTCTCGTCCCTCTTCTAGTTCGGGACCGCACAGTAGCGGAGTGAGTCGGGCCTACGCCATAGCAAGTAACTTTATACTTGTTGTGCCTTGGGGGTTTGTCCAAGGGCTTTGTACTATGTACTTTGATTTGGTTCAGAACTGAATATGTACATTTGTTTATGGATAGTGTAAGATCTGGAAACTTATATTTTTTTAGTGTGTTCTTTTATATTTTCACGGACATGTGTTGTTGATATCCTTATGAGGCTTTAGCCTGTCGCGGGAGGAGAAGGAGTCATGTGGGCATGTTATTAGGTTAACGGGCCTGAACGGCGAGGACCGTCACATACTGTACTAGGAAACTAGCATGGTGCCCATGGGTACGGAAGAAACCAAGAATAGGCGAAGACTCGAAGAGAAACGAACTTCGCGTGTGAAACTCACCTGTGTCTGTCCTTGTCGCGACGTTCAGGACTGTCACGACACTGTCGCGACGCCCCGAACCCATCACGACCATGTCGCGGCGCCCTAAGCTATCGTGATGTTGTCGCGACGCCCTAGCACTGCGTCGCGACATCATCGTGACTCTTAGACCCATCGCGACACCATACAGAGGGGGTTCTGGTACAGTCCTCCCAAGGATCACCACAAAAATAGCCAAAAGGCATCCATTCGGGGGAGGGGAGCATTGATGACTCTAGGAAAGCATGTAAATAGACAAACCACCTTCAAACTCCATGAATCATGCATTAGACAAGGAGTTCTACACTCAAGGAAAATCTCTCAATGACGGAGCATGGTTCTCTCACCCCAAACCCAAGCACAACAAAACTACAAGAAGCTCAAGGGGAAGGGGAGCAAGGTAGAACAAGAAGAAGAAGAGGAAGTCCATACCTCAAGGAGTAGATCTGACCCATTGGGGCCTTCACGTAGGAATGGCTGCCACCTCCTCACTCTAAGCACCACACGGACACCGCCTACACGAAGGACACATCACCTCCATGCCAAGAACGCCAGAGGAAACAAGAGGCTCGTGAGAGGAAGAAGAAGGAAGAAGAAGAAGAAATAATAAGGAGAGGGAGAAATGGGGCACCTGCTTGGTTTTGAACCATCGGCCCCGAAACACGACGGGTCGACCTGTCGCGATGGCCTTGCCGGTCACGACACCATGTCGCGTCTGCCCGCCCTGGTGCGACCCCAAAAGCAGGTCAAAGCTCAGAGATTGGGCAACCCTGAATGCGACGGCTGACCAGGATGCGTCAACAGTCGTACTCGCACTAACACCTGACAAGACCAAATCATTCTGACAAGAAAGGACAGTGTCAGAATGGTCGGAAAATAAGATCGCGTCGCCTCTAGATGGTGCATCAAGAACGCGATGCCTAAGGGTGGCGCGACAAGAAACATGTCGTGACGGCCCTGTTGTCGCGACCCTGTCTTGACTAGTAGGTTAGACGCCACCCTGAGGACGAGGCCAAGGGCCCAAGAGAGCCGGATCTTACAAGGTCACACAGACTACAGACATATAGAGAGAGGAAACCGGAGGGAGATCGCCTGAGTTACGCGTCTCCCTTCCCTCCGTCCGTGCATGTTGATCGTCTTCCAGGCATCGTCTTCCTCCTTGCATGTGGAATGGCTTCCTCATTAGGTACACATCCGCAACAAACTGTCCCCCAACAGACAGTGTTCGTCCTGATGCCACCTCCTGGATGCAAAGGTAAAGTGGCACACTCAAAGGCCACACATGTGCTGACATAATGGCCTAGCACACGAGTCCACCCTAATATGTAATATGATCAGTAGGTTCATCATCGATGGTGCGATGGTCCCCTCGTATAAAAGAAGTTTTGATTATTTCAACCATATGAAGAGTTCTACTTTGGACTTGGGTCTTGGACATGAGGCCCAACTCCAGAGTGGAGGGCTCATGATAGGATCTCATGAATTGCCCAAGTTAGGCCAACCTCGGCCCAACAGTAATCCAAGCACGACATTGGCTCTAGGATAGCCAGGTCAGCCCAAGTTACCCACAACCTAGGATAAAAGTGAGGCCCAAGCCCAAATTAGAGGCCAACTCTGCTAGCACCAAAAATCTTGATAGACAACCCATATCATGGCCTAGGCTCGAATCAAGGGGCCAAGCCTGTAATAGCTAAAGTAATTAGCGCGTGGCCAAGGACTAATTTGGAAACTACTACTACAAAGCTTATGCAGATGATTATGAAGAAAGATGACTAGATATTAGTCTCATATTGAAGGTCCAAACCTATAAAAGCAAACCTACAAATATAGGTAAAAGTGCAAAAAGGATTGGGGTCACATCTTGACAAAGTCTCATAATTATCTGCATCTCTCTCATTTAGCTCCCTTTGCTTCTCACATCAATCCAATATTCTTTGATTTTATTGTCGGTTGACTCTGGGAACCCTTTCTCAAGCTTGACTTTTTATAGATAGGACCAACATCGGCTCAAATGTAGCTTTACTTCTCAATCTCCATCAGCATCCGAGCTTCCAACCTTGGACACTTGGAGTCAGCTTATCGCGATTTTTGCAAGTTCAGAATCGACTTCATTAAAGAAAAACCAGCAAATAAATAATGATAATTGTGGTTATGCAATTGGGTCAGCATTTGACAATGCTATTAGTAGTAATTGGATTTTATTTTATTTTTTATAAACATTTTAAGCAGCGGTAACTTGAAAGATGATCGGATTCCAGGGCATATAATGGGACATACTTTACTTTTCTTTTTCTCAAAAGAAAAAAAAAATACTTAGTAAAAGTTTTGTTTACTCACTTGAAAGAACTTTCTCAAATTTGATCCATCATCTCAATCATCGAAATTTTGTTGCTTCTGTTTTAATATCATAACTAGTACTTCACAACATGTATGATAATCCATTTCATATGTTTGAAATCAAAATTTCTAAAGATCAAAATAACTAAGAAAATTCAGATAAACTATTTCAAATGTGACTTCAAAATAATTTTAAATTTTTTGTTGATTTCAATAAAAGGCCAAAAGAGAAATATAGCTGATTTGGACACACTAGAGTTGCTTGTTATGAAAGCACCTAAAATACTATATTTCATGTAAACTACAGATACTTTAGAAGAAAGAGCTACAGGTGGATTGTACTAGCTATACATATGATTGTCAAAAAAAAACCTATACATATGATTATTGTGTTGGCCCACGGTAGTACAGCAAAAGGGGGGTGAATGAGTGCTGCAAATTTTAACACTTAAAAACAAAATTTTTGATGTGAAAGTTTAGTTAGAGATTTAAATGTAGTGAACAAATAAGAAGCAATTCAAACAAAACAATCACACAAAGAGACACACAAATTTATTTTAGTTCGGCCTTTCCAAATAGAAGTCCTACGTCTAGTTCTCAAACAAATTCTTGAAATTTTACTAGCCAGACTACAAGGCCTCCAATGGACATACAATGCCCAACAATCTGCTGGTCCTCCCTTCTATACAAGGAAAAAGCTGAGTACAGTCCTTCAGCTAGACACAACCACATCACCCTAGCTGGTCTTCTCTTCTACACAAGAGGAACACTAAGTACAATCCCTCAGTTGGACAAATCTTTCAGCAACCAGTTAATCTTCTCTTCATGTAGAAAAAGAAACAAACCTATTTTTCTTAAGAGAAGAAAGAACAAGCTATCAAGATCAAGTTCAAGAGAAAATGAACTTGACACTCTTGATCTCGCCAACAACCTGAGAGCTAAAGGGTAAGAAAGAAGCTCAAACTCTCAGGTAGAAACTCTCTCTCAGATTTACAATGACACATTGAGAGAGATGAGAAAGGGTGAAGGCTTGAGCACTAGGAAAGCTTGAGCAGAGTTCTTGTTGCCTTGACATGTAAACTCTCTGCTTCATCTCCAAAGTCTTCAACTTTTTATAGAGCATATGAAGAAGACCGTTGAGATAACCATTATTGCTCTTTTTCTTCTTCTTCTCTTGTATCTAACGTTTTCTTCTTGTGTCTATTGGTTACTTAGAACATAAGAGAGTCTTCATCAGTGTGCATGTTTCCAATGTTGCTAGTAGCAGGACCAACATTATGGCTATGTGTGTATCGTAGATTTACATACAAAAATCGATATAAATTTTTAGTGTAAATTTTTTTAAGGCAATAAAAATTATCTTATTTTTTATACATAAATATCTTAAAATTTTATTATTAAATTATTCATAATATTTATAAATTTAATTATCAGAAAAGTACAAAGATAAATATAAGAATAGTTTATAAAAGTATTATCCTCTGGATGATGACAAGCCTCCATCCACCCCCACCGCCAAGTTTTTCCTGGTTTTCTTCGTGGACCCATGGATGCGGTGCTCGCAAGTACGTAATCTGCACGCGACGGTCATAATAAAACTAGACTGTGGAGCAGCCACTGGCCCCTCTCTCTCTCTCTCTCTCTCTCTCTCTCTCTCTCTCTCCCCTTCCTCCATTGCTCTGTTCCACTCGAGGTCTTGCGAGCCTCAACAATGGCCGACAAGGTAGGCTCACCATCTAACACACACATGCACACAGACACGTTAATTACCGCTTGTGTTCTCTGATCGAGTTCTTACTGGGTCTTGCTCGGATGGCCGGGCCTTCTCCTGCTCCTAATTCCTCTGTTCAAAGATCCATGGACCCCTGCGGCGTTTGCGATCTCAGACGCCGTGTCACGTCACTCAAATCACTTCTCACCCTGTGCTTCGCGGCAACCCATGACCGCTCTCACCCCTCCCGATCGTAGCGCTTAATCACCATGCTCGCCTGCTCGTTGGTTTCCTCGACTTGGCTCTATGCTACCATGCATTGTTATCTGACCACGGTTCTCGACATGAATAAAGATCGTAGCTTTTCTCGCTCTTTAACGTTCTAACCATGTTCCTGTTTCTTTGGTGGTTCTTCTTTCCTGCGCCTCAGCACTTCTCCATCATCCTCACGGTCGACCTCTCCTGCGGCAAGTGCCACGACAAGATCAAGAAGGTCCTGTCCAAGTATGAAGGTGAGCAAGTCGCAGCTCTCTCCCACCCACACGCCACAATCTTTCTAATCGCGACATCTCTGATCACGAAACCCCTGCGCAAGAACCGCGAGAAGAGCTAACCTTTCTGGTTCCTCCCGCTGCTTTCTCTCGCTTGCGCAGATCGATGGAACATCCGGTCGGTCGTCTGGGACGAGAAGAACAACAAGATCACGCTCACCGGCCCCTTCTGCCCCGACAAGCTCTCCAAGAAGCTCTGCAAGAAGGCCTGCAAGGTCATCAAGTCCTACGACATCCCCGACCACTGCGACTGCAACAAGGAGAAGCCCAAGCCGAAGCCCGCACCCGCGAAGCCTGCCGAACCCAAGAAGGACCCCCCCAAACCGGAAACTCCCAAGCCCGCAGCCGCGAAGCCCGCCGAACCCAAGAAGGACCCCCCTAAACCGGAAAACCCGAAGCCCGCAGCTCCGGCGCCGGCCCCCAAGCCCGAGGCGGCGCCGGCGCCTCCGAAGGCCGATAAACCAGCACCGTCCCCGCCGCAGCCCAAGCCGGCGGAGCCCGCTCCGGTGGCAGTGCCGGACCCCTACCCGCCGGTCTGCTTTGGCGGCCCGTGGTGCCAGTGCGGGGCCGGTGGTGGGTACGCACCCTGGGGCTGCAACTGCGGCTGCGGCTACGGTCACGGGGGCTGCAGCCACGGCTGCGGCGGCAGGCCCTGCCACGCGGGCTGCAAGGTGGAGTTCTTCTGCGAGGACGACTCGTCGTGCCGACCCATGTGAAGAGGAAACTTATTAGACGTCTTGCAGTTGCTTGCGTGCTGCTTTGTTGACCTCCTCCCACGTATATATATATATTTTTTTATTCAAAATTGTGAGATTCCCAAGGTAGACGAAGAAGATCTCAATGTGGGATGACAATTTTGAATGGAGATGTTTTGTGCCGCACATCCATGAATTGTGTAAATGAGGAGAACTTGTTTGTATTTTTGTATTTGTTTATTTATTTTCAATAAATATTAAATATATATGTATACACCTGTATGTGTATTTCATGTGTCTAATGTATCATTTTATCTTTGGATGATATATACACGAATATTCGAACTCGGGTTATTGAGTGTTTCATTTTAGTCCTACTAAAGAACTCTGGGCATTAGTGCAAAATGATTACATCACATGTAATTCTTAATTGAGTAGATCTTTCAAAACTGCTTTTATAATATAGTGTGGGTTTGAAAGTGATGTCTCAACAAACTTTCAAATGCATGCAAGGCCCATCTCCCCTACCTACTTGAATGGCTCAATATAACATACACCCATCAATAAATAATAAATGTTCTCTTCCTTGTGTTTTTTATTTTTTTAGGTCTCCTTTTGGGGTATGCCTTGATGCTTCTTGGTTGAGAAAAGAAAGGACACCAATCATTTCACATTGTATAGTTGCTCATATCTTTCATTAGAACCAAATAGTATCTTCTTTTGTATGTCCAACTAATGAACAATGTACATGTGATATGTGTATCCCACCGTTAGCTGTCGACCAACTACCCTTCTAAGACATCACAGCGAAGAATTTTATTCTGTGGTTTTTCAGCTTTCAACCCTTCTATTTTTTTTATATTAGAGATTAGTGCCTTTACTCCCATATCGATTTGTTACCCCCTTATAATGACATGTTTATCTCAAAACACCTGTTAAGGTGCCTTTTCCTTAAACACTAAGGGGTTATTCTTAAATCTTTTTTGGGTGTTTCACTGATTAACATAAGAATATGAAGACCTATAAAGAAATAACTAAATCAAAATTTAGATATTGATTTACATTTAGATATTTCTACGAATATTGTCAAGAATTTAATTCCCACGATTGTAATAGACTAGTATTTAATAAATAAAAAATTTAAAAAATAGAAAAAATAAACTCTAAATATGAGATATTGTAGAGGTCACATATCCAAAAACCTATTAAATTTTTGTCTCCCCTCAAAATATGAAAGCATCATTGAGGAAAGAAAATGGGATACAGCCATTACAAAGATCATCAATCATAGGGGTGCAAAAAATATTTAAAAATTTGATTATTCGATCTAATTCCGATAAAATTTATAAGATTTGGAATGCCTTTTAACCATCGATAGCAAATTGGATTCGAATTTAGATATATCCGATAAGTTCTTAGAATCTATTCCTTAGTCGATTTTTGAATTCGATAATATATATTATTATGTATTATATAATATATGTTATATATTATATAATATTCGATTATCTGATTTTTAAATCTAATTTTCAAATATGCTCATATTAAATAGAGAAAATTAATTGTTGGTCCCTAACAGGGGCGAACAATTATTTTCCCACCCCTGTCAGCTTTTCCATCAACGCACGGTCCCTGCTTTATGCGGGACTTAATTTCCAGTCCCTAGGGTTAACGGACGTTATCCCTCTTCTCCCAAATACCAATTCTACTCCTATCCCTATGAGACCCGTGACCATTGCCGGCTTTAATGCCTTCCGAAGAAGGCACGCAATGGCGTAACGCTTCTCGTCGCGGCGTTGCGAAGAGGAGCGCAGGGTTGCCGTTGGGTGCGCTATGAAGAGGAGCGCAGGCTTGCCGTTTGGGTAGAAGATTCTGGCTTCCAATAAACTTTTGTAAACTGGTTCTCATTTTCTTCTATCCCCGATGTAGGTGAGTTGGTCAGTGACGTTCCGATAGACATTGGTTCCCCCTTTGTCCTTTGTAGATCCACATCTGTTAGTCGCCAGACGTTTTTCTTACCAACAATGTTTCATCCATATCTGGCAGTAGTAGTCGGAGGGTTTTCTCTCACTACTATTTGTTATTTACTCCACTTTTTCATGAAGTTCTTCAAATCCACGTTTTTCTGTTCTGATAGACATTGGTTACCGACGTTACTATAGAGTTACAGTAGACTAAAAGGACATGTTACTCTAAAATTTTTTCTATTTTGTCTAAGTTTTTCTATTTCTAATTGTGTTTCACCTTTCGAAGTAATTACACACTTAACTCTGTAACTGAGTAACTGTATAACAACGTTCTAAGTAGTTACACAGTTAACTACGTAACTTTGTAATTGTGTAATAACTTTCTAAGTACTTACACACTTAACTGTGTAACTGAGTAACTGTGTAACAACTTTCTAAGTAGTTACACAGTTAACTGTGTAACTGAATAACTGTATAACTGAGTAACTGTGTAACTTAGTAATTGTATAACTGTTTAACTGTTTAACTATGTCACTGTGTAACTGAATAGCTGTGTAACTGTGTAACTGAGTAACTGTGTAATTGTGTAACTGAGTAACTGTGTAACTGTTTAACTGTGTAATTGTGTAACTATGTAACTGATTAACAAGTTCAAAAATACTTACATATTTTAACTGTGTAAGTATGTGATTACCTACTATTTTTGTACGTAAGTGTCTAACTATTTGTATTTCTATTTGTGTAACAACTTTCGAAGTAGTTACATAGTTAACTGTCTAACTGTGTAACAACTTCCATGTAGTTACACAGTTAACTGTGTATGTCACATCCCGACATTTAATATTTCCGTAAAATGCCGAGACGCGACGGAACGGGAAATCGGGAGCAAGTTAAAATTTTATTTTTCTTCGAGCAAGAATTGCTCGGGGGCCGTGGCCAAAAATAAAATATAATGGATAGTTGTCCCTTGAAGTGGGGGTAATTACATGATCCTCACAAACTGTAAGTCGAAGGTCGGACATGACAAGTGTTGATCTCTCTGCACACAATTCTCGTTGCCCCGCCTTCTAGAACTGATGCATACCTGGAAAAAGAGTAGGTATGAGCAGTCTTGCCCAGTAGTATTTATCCTTTAATAATAAGAAATAGATGTTTGAATCAAGGAAATTTGCTGCACAGGAGGATAACAAATAACAGTGTTCAAGAAAAGGAAGAATAATGCAATTCAAGATGTACAGTATTAAATCATGCAAGATTAAATCGATACAATAATGAACTGAATCAAAACAATGAGTATCAGGCGCATAATGACATGCGATCATTATCAAATGTGTAATCAGTATCTGGCAGTCCAGTGAATACATACTAACAGTAAGTGCAACTCAGTTATGTCATGCTGGTGGGAAACAATAACATATAATACATCAGTCAGGCAGTAGGTAGTGTCCGATGCTGAGACACTCAGTATGTCCAGTCTCGGCGGGTACATATTCGAATAGACCGGTTCAGGAGGCCGGGTTTGGAAGATCCATTCCACGACGGGTATATTTGAATAACCAATTCAGGGGAAGATCCACACACGATTGGTATATTCAAATAAACCTATTCAGGAGGTCGGGTCTGGAAGATCCATTCGTGACGGGTGTATTCGAATCATGTCCGGTTCAGGGGCCGAGTTCGGGTGTACATTTCCTCCCAGGGACTTGGACTTGCCCCTATAGGCATCTTGATCCAGTAGAGTTCGAAGACTCGAACAATAGGCACACAGTCATTATTGTTGTGTTCCGGACAGTTATGCAACACTTTGGAGTTTCAAGGATAAGGTACATGTAAAAGATAATATAAGAATCTCAAAAGAGTTGGAATGATAGGAATTTCAAGGGATAACACAATTATGCAATATGAGAGAATTATGATAGTAAACCACATTCGATGTATAATTCTTTTTGAAGTCAATCAGGAGTCGATGTATCAGTCGGTTTGCAATCAAATGCTAAACAGAATTTCCAAACGATATTACTATGTTAAAACATTGTTCGTAGTTACAAGACTGTCTTACAAGTTCTGGAGATATAATGTAACATTTCTTACTCCTTTTTAGGTTGTAGATAATAACTCTGTGATATGGTATTTAGACTTAACATATCAAGTCTTAAATCTTTTATCGAAAAGTCAACGGAAGAATATATCACGAAGATAGTCATGAAATCCATATGATCGATAGAATCCTTCAATTACTAATTTTATTTAGAATTGGAGATGATAACATATCAATGTAAAAGTCATATTAATGTAAAATAAGGGATGCGCAGGTTTGACTTTTCTTTCAGTAGGAGAGGGCTCCATTGGAGAAGTCATATGTGTGCTTACCATTTTTCACCGGACCTTAGATTTTTAGCATTCTACTATGTTTACTTGAATTATGGGACTTTCAGGTAGGCCAAATTATAAGGGATTAGAAAGACGCTATTTTGATGGAATCGCCAAAATCACGTTTTTCTTCTTCGGTGGGAGAGTTGACTTTTTATTGGTAAGAGATATAATTTTTCTGATATTTTTATTGGATTCAAATGGGAGGTACTTCCTTATTTACATGTAATATCTTAAGTAAATGAATTGTTTCATTTACTTAAATGATATGGAATGTAAATAAGGTATGAGTTTGCAGTCTCGCAGGGTTTCTGCTGACACTTCAGGAAGGAACAGACCTGTCTGAAAAACTGTAAAATCGGTCGACCGAAATGGCAGGGTCGGCCGACCAACCTAGCCAGTTCTGGAAACTGGGTTTTTGGCTAAGGAATCGGTCGACCGATTTGGGAAAGTCGGTCGACCGACTTTGCCAGGAACGGTTTTCTGGGTTGGGACTGTGGGATCGGTCGACCGAAATGACCAAGTCGGTCGACCGATTCCGGTAAAACCATAATCGTACGGTCACAAATCGCACCACTTAAACTTGCTTGGGAATGGAAATAAATGAGCAGGAAATGGAGAGTAAGTACTATACTATACATGTACATGGCTTTCCGGGAAAGTGGGAGACTTTATGCCCCCAATCTCTCTTCTTTCTCTCTCTAGAGCAGGAGAAAAGGAGGGGATCAGTCGACCGGTTGTCAAGGTCGGTCGACCGATTCCAGTAGAAAACCAGAATCTTAAAGCTTCAATCACATGATCCAAATATGCATGGAATGTAATTAAACAATCAAGAGGGATAGAGAGGAACCTACTTGTTTGGGCATGGCCATCGGTTAGGGGTGAGCTTCCCAAACTCCTAATCTCTCTTCTTTCTCTCTCCTCCATGCATCGTGGCCATCTTTTCTCTCTCTCTTTCTTGCCTCTATACCTTCTCCCTCTCTTCTTCTTTCCTTTGCACCTGCTTCTCACTCTCTCCTTTCTCTCTTTCTTTTACATGGTGGGGATGGTAAGAGGATGAAGTGGTGGAGGAGAAGCGGTAGCAGAAGAAGGAGTTGGAGGAAGAAGAAGAAGTAGAGGAGGAAGAACCGCCGGAAGAAGAAGAAGATAAGAAGAGGAGAAGAAGTTAGAAGAAGAAGAAGCAGCAGAGGAGGCTGCCGGGAGAAGAAGATGAAGAGGAAGAAGGGAAGAAGATTTGGATGGGGTTTAAAAGTGGAGGATGAGCCTTATCGCCTCCCCATCCCCCGGATAAGCACCACCTAAAACCCACACGTAGCCAACCCATGTATGTACGTAAGCATGCTTACGTAAATTGGGTTACGTAATTGGGGTTTAATTTGTTTAGGTTTTTTGGGGCACTTGTTTTATACTTAAATGACATCCAATTAAGATGAAATTTCATACATAAGTTAATTATGATATAATCTAAATTATGGTAATTTTTATTTAATTTTTTGGATTAATTTTACATTAGGTGAAAATTGCCCCTAAAAATCATTGTGTCGGCTTAATCTTGATATCTGTGCATTAATAATCCAGAATAGCTATATTTTTACGATCAGTACATTTTTCTGATAATTAGGGTGTTGTTAGATTTTACTTTTGTTACCGAATTCCGATGTCGCCCTATCGGGGTGCACACATCTGAAGACAGTACCGAAATCACATATATTATGTGAAAAGACTCTAGATTCGACTGTAATCATGTTTTTGTATCTTTCATAGTAATTTAAAATCAATATCTTATTTAATGCTCAATATTTTATTATTATTATAATTCTGGGTGTTACAAATCCTCCCCCACTAAAAAGGAGTTTGGCCCCTCCAAACTCTATGATTAGTTTGGATGAATTACAAGGTTTAGTTTATTAAGTTTTGTTTGGTTTAGGTTAATCTTTCCAACTTTGTCACGGTTATCAAGTCATACGGTATGTGCACCTGCCATATGCCTCGTAACTCTGGCATCGATGGAAAATTTTGTATTTAGCATTATTCACGAAGGTTTAAGTGTCGAGGTTACAATTTTGGGTTTAATTAGATGCAACTTGGTTAGACTCTTCATAATATGGTGAGTGTTTTGCAAGCTCTTAACAATATCTTATTATTTTACGGTCTCACCCACTAAAGGTCAATCTAGATCCCTGAAATCTCCATTGACGCTTGTGACAAGCGTTATATGAAAGATTGGCAAAATAAATAAAAGTATCTTTTATAGGATTTCACATCATTACATGGATTTCTCTTTAACCAGATTCAAGTTTTACTAGTTTGTAATCCAACATCCTTATTGTCTAGGTATAACTGTTGATTACTTCTTAATGGTTGTGGAAGGATGCAGACTACTTAACCATGGGGACTGCAACTCAATTGAAAATATGGAGGTGGGGAATGGGAGAATGGCTGTGCTGAAGCACTTGCCCTTTCTGTTTGACCTGATGCCCTTCCATACCTATATGCAAATCTGTCGGCACCCCTATCGGCAGCATTCGAGCGATTCAAGTTTCACAGACATCCTTTTCAACAAGATTTGTGTTTCTATACCTCCAACAATGGGTACATACTTCTTTATTTTTCTTGGAATTATCATGATTGTCCTGCTTTGGTTTCTTATATGGTTGTTCAAGTTGCCTAGCTTGATCTTCCAACTCCTTCTAGTCATGATCAGATTCTTAATCTTCAATGGTAGATGTCAAACCCTTCCTCTTATTCTTTTTTTTATTGCTCATTCAGTCTACTATCTCAGTTACACCCTCTAAGGCTAATGCCCTCTTAACCATATTGGTATAGAATGTGATCAGCATGGGTGCGAAGTGAGTAATATAATTGGGTTTCAACCATTCATAACTTTCTTAACCCTTAATTTCTCAATAGAGATCAATTGTAGAGCATGTCGAGACGATTTGGCGAATTTATCTCCATACTTTGCTACTGACATATTTCTTTGTCTCAGGTCGATAACTCCATGACCTTCTTCTCTTCGATATCTTATGAGAAATATTGATTATTGTAGAGGTCTACAAATTCCTTCCATATAATATCTTTCTTAGTCAATGTGGCTTCAATGGCCTTCCACCAAAGTCTTGTATCTTCTCTAATTGGCATGTAGTTTTAGAAGTTAGCTTGTCTAACTAATATTATTGACATAATTAATACCATATGCTTCTTGTTACTTTCTACCTTAGTCTTAATGATTAAATAATGTCTTTACCTTACAGAATATTTAGATATAACTGATCGTTTAACTACAATCATCTATAATTATCTAGCTTAACCTTAGGCTTCTACCCAATCTCCCAGGTTACCCTAGGCTATTGAGGATAAAATAACTTTCAAGTTATTGAATCCTCTATCCTCGAACCATGCTCTGATACCACCTCTGTCACGTCCCGACATTTAATATTTCCGTAAAATGCCGAGACGCGACGGAACGGGAAATCAGGAGCAAGTTAAAATTTTATTTTTCTTCGAGCAAGAATTGCTCGGGGGCCGTGGCCAAAAATAAAATATAATGGATAGTTGTCCCTTGAAGTGGGGATAATTACATGATCCTCACAAACTGTAAGTCGAAGGTCGGACATGACAAGTGTTGATCTCTCTGCACACAATTCCCGTTGCCCCGCCTTCTAGAACTGATGCATACCTGGAAAAAGAGTAGGTATGAGCAGTCTTGCCCAGTAGGATTTATCCTTTAATAATAAGAAATAGATGTTGGAATCAAGGAAATTTGCTGCACAGGAGGATAACAAATAACAGTGTTCAAGAAAAGGAAGAATAATGCAATTCAAGATGTACAGTATTAAATCATGCAAGATTAAATCAATACAATAATGAACTGAATCAAAACAACGAGTATCAGGCACATAATGACATGCGATCATTATCAAATGTGTAATCAGTATCTGGCAGTCCAGTGAATACATACTAACAGTAAGTGCAACTCAGTTATGTCATGCTGGTGGGAAACAATAACATATAATACATCAGTCAGGCAGTAGGTAGTGTCCGATGCTGAGACACTCAGTATGTCTAGTCTCGGCGGGTACATATTCGAATAGACCGGTTCAGGAGGCCGGGTTTGGAAGATCCATTCCACGACGGGTATATTTGAATAACCAATTCAGGGGAAGATCCACACACGACTGGTATATTCAAATAAACCTATTCAGGAGGTCGGGTTTGGAAGATCCATTCGCGACGGGTGTATTCGAATCATGTCCGGTTCAGGGGCCGAGTTCGAGTGTACATTTCCTCCCAGGGACTTGGACTTGCCCCTATAGGCATCTTGATCCAGTAGAGTTCGAAGACTCGAACAGTAGGCACACAGTCATTATTGTTATGTTCCCGACAGTTATGCAACACTTTGGAGTTTCAAGGATAAGGTACATGTAAAAGATAATATAAGAATCTCAAAAGAGTTGGAATGATAGGAATTTCAAGGGATAACACAATTATGCAATATGAGAGAATTATGATAGTAAACCACATTCGATGTATAATTCTTTTTGAAGTCAATCAGGAGTCGATGTATCAAGTCGGTTTGCGAATCAAATGCTAAACGGAATTTCCAAACGATATTACTATGTTAAAACATTGTTCGTAGTTACAAGACTGTCTTACAAGTTCTGGAGATATAATGTAACATTTCTTACTCCTTTTTAGGTTGTAGATAATAACTCTGTGATATGGTATTTAGACTTAACATATCAAGTCTTAAATCTTTTATCGAAAAGTCAACGGAAGAATATATCACGAAGATAGTCATGAAATCCATATGATCGATAGAATCCTTCAATTACTAATTTTATTTAAAATTGGAGATGATAACATATCAATGTAAAAGTCATATTAATGTAAAATAAGGGATGCGCAGGTTTGACTTTTCTTTCAGTAGGAGAGGACTCCATTGGAGAAGTCATATGTGTGCTTACCATTTTTCACCGGACCTTAGATTTTTAGCATTCTACTATGTTTACTTGAATTATGGGACTTTCAGGTAGGCCAAATTATAAGGGATTAGAAAGACGCTATTTTGATGGAATCGCCAAAATCACGTTTTTCTTCTTCGGTGGGAGAGTTGACTTTTTATTGGTAAGAGATATAAATTTTTTGATATTTTTATTGGATTCAAATGGGGGGTACTTCCTTATTTACATGTAATATCTTAAGTAAATGAAACATCAAATTATAAAGGTATGAGTTTGCAGTCTCGCAGGGTTTCTGCTGACACTTCAGGAAGGAACAGACCTGTCTGAAAAACTGTAAAATCGGTCGACCGAAATGGCAGGGTCGGTCGACCGACCTAGCCAGTTCTGGAAACTGGGTTTTTGGCTAAGGAATCGGTCGACCGATTTGGGAAAGTCGGTCGACCGACTTTGCCAGGAACGGTTTTCTGGTTGGGACTGTGGGATCGGTCGACCGATTCCGGTAAAACCAGAATCG
Source organism: Colocasia esculenta (assembly GCA_014218235.1). NCBI lineage: Eukaryota > Viridiplantae > Streptophyta > Magnoliopsida > Alismatales > Araceae > Colocasia > Colocasia esculenta. The sequence goes on along the minus strand of CM024760.1, from coordinate 19,778,464 downwards.
TACGGTCACAAATCGCACCACTTAAACTTGCTTGGGAATGGAAATAAATGAGCAGGAAATGGAGAGTAAGTACTATACTATACATGTACATGGCTTTTCGGGAAAGTGGGAGACTTTATGCCCCCAATCTCTCTTCTTTCTCTCTCTAGAGCAGGAGAAAAGGAGGGGATCAGTCGACTGGTTTGTCAAGGTCGGTCGACCGATTCCGGTAGAAAACCAGAATCTTAAAGCTTCAATCACACGATCCAAATATGCATGGAATGTAATTAAACAATCAAGAGGGATAGAGAGGAACCTACTTGTTTGGGCATGGCCATCGGTTAGGGGTGAGCTTCCCAAACTCCTAATCTCTCTTCTTTCTCTCTCCTCCATGCATCGTGGCCATCTTTTCTCTCTCTCTTTCTTGCCTCTATACCTTCTCCCTCTCTTCTTCTTTCCTTTGCACCTGCTTCTCACTCTCTCCTTTCTCTCTTTCTTTTACATGGTGGGGATGGTAAGAGGATGAAGTGGTGGAGAAGAAGGGGTAGTAGAAGGAGTTGGAGGAAGAAGAAGAAGTAGAGGAGGAAGAACCGCCGGAAGAAGAAGAAGATAAGAAGAGGAGAAGAAGCTGGAAGAAGAAGAAGCAGCAGAGGAGGCTGCCGGGAGAAGAAGATGAAGAGGAAGAAGGGAAGAAGATTTGGATGGGGTTTAAAAGTGGAGGATGAGCCTTATCGCCTCCCCATCCCCCGGATAAGCACCACCTAAAACCCACACGTAGCCAACCCATGTACGTAAGCATGCTTACGTAAATTGGGTTACGTAATTGGGGTTTAATTTGTTTAGGTTTTTTGGGGCACTTGTTTTATACTTAAATGACATCCAATTAAGATGAAATTTCATACATAGTTAATTATGATATAATATAAATTATGGTAATTTTTATTTAATTTTTGGATTAATTTTACATTAGGTGAAAATTGCCCCTAAAAATTCTTGTGTCGGCTTAATCTTGATATCTGTGCATTAATAATCCAGAATAGCTATATTTTTACGATCAGTACATTATTCTGATAATTAGGGTGTTGTTAGATTTTACTTTTGTTACCGAATTCCGATGTCGCCCTATCGGGGTGCACACATCTGAAGACAGTACCGAAATCACATATATTATGTGAAAAGACTCTAGATTCGACTGTAATCATGTTTTTGTATCTTTCATGGTAATTTAAAATCAATATCTTATTTAATGCTCAATATTTTATTATTATTATAATTCTGGGTGTTACTGTGTAACTGTGTAACAAGTTCAAAAATAGTTACATATGTTAACTGTGTAAGTATTTGATTACCTACTATTTTTGTGCGTAAGTGTGTAACTATTTGTATTTCTAATTGTGTAACAACTTTCCATGTAGTTAACATGTGTTAACTGTGTAACTGTGTAACAACTTGAAAAATAACATATGTTAACTGAGTATGTATGTACCTACCTAGTTTTTTTTTCTACGTAAGTGTCTAAGTATCGGTATTTCTAATTGTGTAAGTGAGGAACTGTGTAACAACTTCAAAACTAACTATGTAATTAAGTATGTAAATACTTATAAATTTTATTTTACATAAGTGTTTATGTATTTGTATTTCTAACTGTGTAACTGTGTAACAACTTTGTAAGTAGTTACACAGTTAACTGTGTAACTGAGTAATTGTGTAACAACTTTCGAAGTAGTTAGACAGTTTACTGAGTAACTGTGTAACAACTTTCAAGTAGTTACACAGTTAAGTGAGTAACTGTGTAACAACTTCAAACTAGTACATATCTTAACTGTGTAAGTATGTAAAAACCTATAATTTTCTTTTATGTAAGTGTTTAAGTATTTGTATTTCTAATTGTGTAACAACTATCCATGTAGTTACACAGTTCACTGTTTAACTGTGTAACTGTGTAACATCTTGTCAAGTAGTTACATATCTTAACTGTGTAACTGTGTAACAACTTGAAAAATAACATATGTTAACTGTGTAAGTATGTACTTACCTAGAAATTTTTCTAATGTCAGTCAGAAGATTGATAATTTGATCTGTTTGGGTGGGTGTTGCTACAATTGTTGTTGCTACCGGCTGTTGTTGTTCTTATTGCTACTGTGCTGTGGCAGGTGTGGCTGATATTCTTAGCTTCATTTTCTTGCTTTTAAAGAGGGCTTCCTCATCCTCGGAAATGGTAACATCGGAGACTATATGAGAATGCATACAAACATATAAGTTATGTGTTGGTAGAGTTATCTGTCGACAACCAAGGATTCAACCAGTAGGTGTCGACAAACTCTTTTCATCTGTCGACAACCCAGGTTATGTGTTGGTACAGTGACCACCAGCATGGATAAAAATATATAAATTATAAACCAGAAGAAGGAGGTTGATATAGAGAGACTTACAGAGTGTATGTTCATTTCCTTTAATTGTTTCTCCAATAAATCATTTTCTTCCGACATACCCACTTGAAAATATGTGGAAGCCTCTCTGGAAATTCTGGCGCAAACCTTCTCTGGTGCTCCAAGAACCAGGCCTGTCATTAAAAGAAATTCATCTTGTTACTATTATATATTGTGATATAGTTTACATACATTATTATTGGTAGTATTTGAGAAAGAAATGACCTACACTAAGAACTAGAAAGCATTCCAAAATATAAATTCCTTTAGATGACTTTTCTCTATTCTCTTTCTTCAATTCGTTAGCAGTTTCAGTCATCTTGCTCATGAGGAATTGGTGCACAACACCTGCCCAATCAACATTGTTCACTTTCTTCAGACTCTTGACGTAATGTAGAATTACCATGGGACAAGCGAATGCAGTTGTTGTCAACAAAAAACTAGCACAAAGTAAGGCTATCCAAAGCCCAACAAAATCTTGAATGTCTTCCTGCTCATTAGAGGGTGCCAAAGACTGCATGGCATGTAGAATATTCTTTCTGTGCACTTTGTCCCTCTTAGGTAGCAGCTTATGAAGGCGACTGTCTACACTATCTCTAGAAAAGTCCAGCTTCTCACCAAAATTTGGAAGGCCAAGAATTAATGCCACTTCTTTTGCAGTGAAATGCACTTTTTGACCTCCAATAAAAAATGAGTCATCCTCAACGTAATGCAAAATAATCTCCTCTACCAATGGAAGATGGATTGACATGTGCTGTGGATTGCTATAAACATGGAAACATGTTGTGGACATGAGAGACTTATGGCAATCTCGAATGTCGGCCACCTTTACTGCTTCCATGTAGAACTTCTAATTGGACCGGCCATGTAAATGGCATACCTTATTGTCTACAGCGCCTGTATGAAAATTAATTCACATCACTAATAAAAATTTAAGTAAATGCCATGTGTCACTACTATCATAATTATGAAGTACAAGTAACTATCTGTAACTTGTGTACTTACTTATGTACATACATAGTTACATAGTTACACAACTACGAAGTAACTCTGTAACTTACATACTTATGTAAGTCTGTAACTTACATAAATACGAAATAGCTTACCTTCCTCTTCTCCTTCTTCTTATGTTTCCTCTGAATCGTTTGCTTCATCTTCTATAGGACGATCTTGTAGTTTCTTGTTTTCATCGGCAACTTCTGTCGTTTCCTCTGAAATAGGAAAGACTTCAAATGAAAAATTGGGACCAGTCTTTTGAATCTTTCATGGTTTTCTAAGTTGAAATACTACACATCAAAACCTAAGGAAAAATCCTTTTAAATCTGTTGCGTTTTTTCAAAAGGAAAGACTACACATCAAAAAATAGAAAAGTAAAATACCTGCATCTTGTCTTTCCTTCTTCGATCGATGAAGTCTTGCAGCGGTTCATCGCTGCCCAGACGTGGTACTTCTTCTGTTGCCGGCGTGCTCTGTTTGTCCGGGGTGGACGCTGTTTGCTCCATCTTCCCTTGTGGCAGATGTAATCTGTCTTCCTCGCAGATGCTACCTCAGATGCTTTCAACGTGCAGAAGCCAGAGGGACGGCAGAGTGTTGTGGGTTAGGAAAGAGTGTAGGGCACGAGTTACCTAGTTTTTGCCCTACTTAAAGTCTCTCATATTTCGAAAAGAGTAGTGGCGGTTTGAGGGCATGGTGGTAATTTTTGAAATTGAAACGATTGTTGACGGCGACAGAGGAGAGAGAGGACCCCCTTTCCCGCCGAAACCGCACTCCACTTTCTACTTCAACTTAACAACAAAAACAACATTCTCCACTCCCCTTCCTCTGCTTACTCCTCCAGCCATGTACTGGAAACGACTGAATAACCAGTAGGATAGATGGACAAGATTCCAGCCCGCTGTTTCTTTGGCCAGTACTCCTTTGTGTTCTGTCTTCTGCGGAATGAAGCTTGATGTACTTCGTACTCAAATCTTGCGTCGATGGTCTTTGTCCAACCGAGGATGGATCATCAAGTACTCTCTCCCAAGTCTTACAGATACCTATTGCCCGTTGTGTGAAGATGGGGACATGGACAAAATCTATGATATTCATAAAGAACTTGCCATCAACCCTATCATTATCATGCATGTGGAGAATAACGAAAGCACTATAACGAATCCTACTGGAGAAGATTATAGGTACGAACATGTTAGTTAGTTTGCATGTAAATATGTAATTCTGAAGTCTGTAAGTAGGTCTGTAAAGTAGTATAGGTGATTACATACTTACATAGTTAGAGATGTCATTTGTACGTATGTGTATGCTCCTTAATTTTCCTAACTTTGTAAGTCTGCAAACATTCCAGATCATCACCGCTCATTACAGTAAATCCAAGAGAACCAGATGTTGGAAATACAAGTAACAGTTGCCTTGAAACATACACACAATGTGAAACTAGCAGCTCACATATAGTTCTGAGAAGTGAATTGTGGGCTCATGCATTAATTGGGACAGGGCAAATATTTAATGGCAAAGCTCACTTTCAAACAAAACTAACAAACTATGCTATATATCGAGGTTTTGACTGGTTTTATACCAAGAATGATCATAGTCGTGTTACTGCAAGATGCAAAGGAGAAGGTTGTCCATGGCGGGTCCATGCATCAATGTTGGGAGATGGTCCTGATTTTGCGATTAAGACAATGAATAATGTCCATACACGTGGTTGTGATTTGAAGAGCCAGCATCATCCAAGGACATCAAAAAAATGGATAGCTGAGCTAGTGAAGAAAAAAATGGTACACACTCCACACTACCGTCCATGTGATATGGTTAAAGACATTGCTAGTGACTATGAAGTGCGCGTGCCATACCATCAAGCTTGGTGCGATAGGGAAGTTGCTGTAAGAGATTTGCATGAAGATGTACGAACAAGTTATCATATGCTTCTTTGGTACTCCGAAAGAGTAATGGAAACGAATCCTGAAAGTATTATAGATATGGTATAGTGGATGAGGAGACACATCGATTTAAGTCATATTTTATGTGTTTTGCCGCATGTGCATATGGTTATGAGGTTGGTTGCCGACCTTTGATTTTTCTTGATGGATCACATATCACTGACAAAATGCAAGGTGTCATTCTTACAGCAAGTGCATTAAACGGAAATGACGAGTTTTGTCTAAGGCGCATAAATGCATGTGCATATGGTTAGACCATCATGGATATTGTCTAAGGCACATAAAGGCAAACTTTATGATTGAATCTGCTACAAGATACCAAAAAGCCCTTAAAGATAGTCTGGTGAAGACACTCAACAAGGTTGCATTTTCACTGAATGAAAGTGAATATGTAGTTGCATTGTCCGAAATGGAACGAAATTCCCCAGAAGCAAAGGACTGGATCCTCAGAAATGATGTTGAACATTGGGCAAACGCCCAATTTTCTGGAGAAAGGTACATGTGTCACTTTGATAGTATGTAACTACTTACTTATTTTTACTGTGCCAGTCTCCAGGCACTTGTTCCTATAACTTTTTACAGACTTGTCTAACTCTTTTTAGGTATGGACAAATGTACTCCAATCTAGCAGAGTCTTTTAATGCTTGGATCAAACCGGCACGTGGCCTTCCCATTCTTCAAATGGTGGAGACTATACGCCGTCAAATAATGGAAATGGGAGGGCGGAGAAGAATAGAAGCTGCAAAGGAGACCAGCCTATGTCCTAATATTGAGAAAGTCTTGGCCAAGATCATGTTCAACGCAAGGCAAAACTCTGTCATTCCTTCTGATGGCCGACTCTTTGAGGTGGTGAATGGAAACAAAACATATGTTGTCAACATCCCAGAATGGACATGTTCTTGCCATAAGTGGAAACTTCTCAAGATCCCATGTGAACATGCTTGTGTAGCTATAGCGTGTAGTCATAAACCTTTATATGATCATGTGTCTCCATTCTATACAACCAACACTTATAGGGCGGCCTATGCAGTAACAGTTAACCCCATAAAATAACAATGACATGCCATGTATGAACATTAATGACATTCAAGTGAAGCCACCGATTATAAAGAGATTGCCCGGACGGTTGAGGAAGAAACGAATACCATCAAGAGGCGAAGCCGAACACATACATTTGCTCAAGATGCAAGTAAGAAGGCCATAACAGGAGGGCCTGTAGAAACCCAATGCTACAGGAAGACATTTAAAGATGTTTGTGTCCTCGCTTACAGTATTTCGTCACTTTTTGTAAGACAGTTGTACTGGGTGTTCACCCTGTTGTAAATCACCAGACAGATAATTTTGTAAATGTAATACATGAGGAAACATATCTACATACTTCTGTACATTCCACTATATTTCTGTAACACTTACATAGTTAGTAGAGTTTACAATGTTGTTGCATAACAGTGCAGTCTAATGTAAAGATGTGTGAACATTGTAAGTAATTGTTCAAGCGTACAATATTGATTGAAATCTATAAGTACGAAAAGAACTAATTACAGAAGTAGTAATACACACAGCTGGCTGTCGACATATTCACATCGACTGTCGATAGATTCACATCAACTGTCGACAGCTACTGCATTCACTGTTCTATATAGAAGTGAATCGTTGAATCTTAACATGGGTTGTCGACAGATGAATCCTTGGTGTTGACAACTGCTACTTTTTTTATTTTTGCAGAACCTTCTTGTCTTATGGAGATCATTGGTTGTCGACAGATGCAAAGAGGGTGTCGACAACTACTGCTTCAAGTTATCCATCCAGAAGCTTTTTACTGAGGGTTTCTTCAAGTTGTGGACAGGCAAGACTGGTGGTTGTCAACAACCAGTGTACATATTTGTGCACAACATTCAAAAAGATGGAAAGTGCAATAAGTTATGGACGAGACAAAAGTTAATTTCATTAAAAAGATTGATCATTCATTACATGTGGCATACAACCATAGATCATACACACACAATTCAAAATATGACAACTTCATATTTTGACTCAACATTTCTTCCATTCAAAAAGAAATTTCTTCGTATACATGTAATGTCTAAGGATTGTCATCCCTCGGAGGAGTGGGACGATGGGGACCCTGAGCACCATGAGATGGAAGGTTGGAAAAATTGTCATCTTCAGGGTAGGGAGGATTGTAAAAGTTTTGAATATGTTGAAAATCATCCCGAAGGTTCATTAACCTATAATCCATGCCATCCAGATGCCTTTGAATTTGACCATGACTCTATTCAATGGCATCCATTCTTGTGTCCATGTGTTGCTTCAACTGATCCAAATGCTGGTTCAACTGATCAAATTGAGTATTTATATGCTGTGTGATTGTTGTTTGAGATTGAAGCAGTTGTTCAGAAATGAAGTCTTTCATATCTTGAGACAATGGAACTTGAGGTGCACTCTGAATGTCTGGTTCAGTTGGAATATAGGTACATCCTCATTGCCTCCAGAAATGTCCATATTTTCTTCTGATTGTTCCTCTTCTTCACTGTCGTCTTCTTCTTTGGAGTCTTCATCTTCCTCAGCAGCTTCTTGCCCTTTCAGAGTCCTTGTGACTCTGCCTTCAACCATCTTATACCCCATTCTATAAGCTACTGTGATATCATATGCACTTCTTGGTTTGAGGGTAACAGTCTCACCTGCTGTAAGGGGAATGCCAACAAAACTTATGATAGATGTGATGGGACAGGCGAAGGCATTGAGCATTTTGGATTGTTGTAACATTGTATGATGAGGTCAAGCATTAGATTTGGCAAGTTGATTTGTCGGTGTTTAAGAAAATAGTAGAACAGATTTTTGTGAACTTCAGTTACAAGTTCTCTACTACCATCTTTCGGAGCAATGAGGGTTGTGAACATATAATGAATCATCTGATGAAGGGGTGGAAAGGTGTTGGCATTCAATTTGGCAATGGCTTTTGTGGAGTCATAGGGTTCCTGAGTGATAAGAGTATAGTACTAAGAAGGATGCAATTGTGTAACAAGAATGTCAGTCCCATTGTTGGGTATTTGAAGGGCACGGCTGAAAAGATTGGGGGTAAGTTGAAAGGTGATGCCTTTGACTGTAGTGTACAAGTTTTGTTCATCTGACATACCCAAGTTGTTCAAGAACTCAGTAACAGCAGTTGGTGAGTACTTCTTCTGCGATTTAACAAGGAAAAGCCATCCTTGCTTTTAGAACAGGTCTTCCAAGACCTCAAACATATCTTGAAGGGAGGTGAAATCCACGTATCGTGGCTGCATGGTTTTCTTGAAAACTCCACGAACCCTACAGAGATCCATGTTATGTGGTACATGAACCTCTGGGGTGCGGTCTGCCCTGTGTTTGCTTCGGCGCTCTGCAAGAGCCCTAGAAGTGTCACCTGCCTCTTCTGAAGATTTTCTTTGACGAGGAGCAACCATCTTCTACCTGCTTGACATGGTGAGCTAGACCAAAAGGAGGAATGGAGAAGATAGGAGAAGGATAGAAGCAGGGAAAGAGAGTGGAGATGGCACTCTGAATAGAAACACCGGAGGGGTTTCTATTAAATAAGGAGGATGCGAATGTTGGAGGAAGATGAGGTGGTGAAGGGGCGTGTGTCGACATTTAGGGTTATTTATAACCCTCTCTAAGTGAAACGACACAAGGAAAACCGGTTAGAATGTGAACCGGTTCAAGTTTTCAACTGAACGGATTTTCGGTTGTCGACAGCCGCACATCATCTGTCGACAACCACTAACTGTGTAACTATTTAGAAAGTTGTTACTCAGTTACATACTTAACTGTGTAACTATTTGAAAAGTTGTTACTCAGTTACTAATACAATACTTACAGACTTACGTAGAAATAAAGTAAGTAATTATATACTTACGCAGTTACAGAGTTAACGAGTTAACTGTGTAACTAATTCAAAAATTGTTACACAGTTACAAAAAGTAGTCCTTATAGACTTTTGAAGTACGTAATTCAATACTTTAAACAATTACACAGTTAATTGTGTAACTACTTCATAAGTTGTTACACAGTTACACAGTTTACTGTCTGTAACTACTTCATAAGTTCTTACACAGTTACAATTAACTGTGTGTAAGTACTTGGAAAGTTGTTACACACTTACGAAAATAAGTACTTAAATACGTATGGAGAAAGATAGTAGGTAATTACATACTTACGTAGTTATACACTTAAACTACTTCAAAGGTTGTTACACAATTACTGACATAAGTACTTCAATTAAATTCCCCTTATGGATTTGCATACATACAAGTTATATTATAGTAGTGAGTTACAAACATTTTATAGCTCCTGTTGTATTTTAATTGTCAGATACATTATTCAACTAAACAACATTACCTAGGAACCACATGATCTTTCTTATACAGAAATGTGGTCAGTACATATGTCTTTGCGTTACACAATCTAACATGCTGAATTTATACAATATTCTGAAACTAAACAAAATGGAACCCATTCTGGAGAGTACACATTTCTTTCCCTTCCCTCATACAACAGGCTTAATTTACATTCATTTTGTGACTAACATGTGAGACACAACCTAACTTGAAGCTTGAACATCCTTTAATTATCAGCCTCTGCTATTGTCAAGGTGGAGATTACTAAACCAAAGGTTGCAACAATCCTAGTCTTCTTCTCTAGCTGAAGTTGAAGTTCTTATACTCGCTTTCTTAAAATTTCATTCTCTTCAACTAGTTTCTGCATCATCTCATCTCTATTACATTCGCAGTTTGCACTGCAAGATGGCCCAAGGGCCAAAAAATCATCACACCACATAAAGAAGTTGCATGATCCTTTCTGCACAACAAAGAAGAATAAACATGGTACTTCAACATATACTGAGCATTACAAAGAAATAATCAGTGCCACGAAGTCCACAGCATATACAGACCTTGCACTTATAATATTTACAATTGGGATTGTTAGTAGTGTGACTTGTTAGTATATCACATCACCCATATCCACATGGACATCGCAGAGGTGGTATTGTCATCGAGGAAGAACTAGCAGATGCCATCGACAAAGTGGTAATTTCTCTAGATCCTGCAATTTTCGTGTGTATAATGATGCCATCGACACAGTTACACAGTTAACTGTGTAACTACATGGAAAGTTATTACACAGTTAACTGTGTAACTACTTCAAAAGTTGTTGCACAAATAGAAATACAAATAGTTAGACACTTATGTACAAAAACAGTAGGTAATCACATACTTACACAGTTAAAATATATAAGTATTTTTGAACTTGTTAATCAGTTACATAGTTAAACAGTTACTCAGTTACACAATTATTCAGTTACACAGTTAACTATGTAACTACTTAGAAAGTTGTTAAACAATTACTCAGTTACACAGTCAAGTGTGTAACTACTTAGAAAGTCACAAAGTTACAAAGTTACACAGTTAACTGTGTAACTACTTAGAACGTTGTTACATAGTTACTCAGTTACAGAGTTAAGTGTGTAATTACTTCGAAAGTTGAAACACAATTAGAAATAGAAAAACTTAGACAAATAGGAAGATTTTCAGAGTAACATGTCCTTTTAGTCTACTGTAACTATGTAGTAATATCGGTAACCAATGTCTATCAGAACAGAAAAACGTGGATTTGAAGAACTACATGAAATAGTGAGTAAATAACAAATAGTAGCGAGACAAAACCCTCCAACTACTACTGCCGGATATGGATGAAACATTGTTGGTAAGAAAAATATCTGGCGACTAACGGATGTGGATCTACAGAGGACAAAGGGGGGACCAATGTCTATCGGAACGCCAGTGACCAACTCACCTACATCGGGGATAGAAGGAAATGAGAACCAGTTTACAAAAGTTCATCGGAAGCCAGAATCTTTCACCCAAATGGCAAGCCTGCGCTCCTCTTCACAGCGCACCGAATGGCAACCCTACGCTCCTCTTCGCAACGCCGCGGCGAGAAGTGTTGTGCCATTGCGTGCCTTCTTCGGAAGGTATTAAAGCCGACGACGGTCACGGGTCACATAGGGCTAGGGTAGAATTGACATTTGGGAGAAGAGGGATAACGTCCGTTAACCCTAGGGACTAGAAATTAAGTCCCACATAAAGCAGAGACCATGCGTTGATGGAAAAGCTGACAGGGATGGAAAAATAATTGTTCGCCCCTGTCAGGGACCAACAATTAATTCTCCCTATTAAATATTATCTGATTTTTCAAATCCAAAGAATCGAATTCGGATATGAAGACTGTTGTTTCTATATCCAATTCTAAATTTGATATTTTTTTTATTAATTCTTATCGGATTCGACTCTGACTCACTTACATCTCTAATCAATCACCTATAGATCATTTGCCTTAAATATTAGCCTCCACACAAATTATCACATTTAACAATAATTTTTAATTTTTGAGTTTGATTGGAATATTTCATGAGATCCCAACCACACCCTCACAGACATATTAAACAATTACGTCACTCCACTCCTTAGGAGTTCTTGAAAGTGAGGAATGTTCCACCTCATTATTTTAAGATCAGCATTTTAATGAAACAAATGGCATGTAAGTTGGCTATGACTTGGCTGCCATCTTCACCATTTTTGTATATAGAGGTAAGCACATTCCATATTTGTATTTCACCATTCTTTGATGCTGATCATATTTCATGATTTTTGCATACTCTCCACTTTGGACTATTATCCCAATTTGGTTTCAGTAATTTTTCTTCTTGTTATCATCAAGAGTTTTCTCACCACAACTCTCAAGGATTCTTGATCCACACTATATTTTATTGGACAAGGGAATTAGAGGAGAAGGGAGAGGCATGAGCTTGGAAAGATTATGAGAGGCATGAGCTTGGAAAGATTATTCTTTGGATGGCCTAGATGAGTTATCATTAGGGACCTCTTCTTGCTTCATTATTGGGGCACCTTTTTTGTAGGCCTCATATATACTCTTTCTCATCTTTATAAACTATCATGACTAGCTTTAGCTCATTGTGTAACTAGAACTTTTCACCATTCATGTCCACATTATTACTTATGATTAACACTAGCTTTACTTATAATCATGCATATAGAGGCTACATTTTCTATGATTGTCTTGGAGAGATGAAGTTTTCTATTTCATTGAAAGGACAACATCAAAACCCTCTATTTAATTTCATTTTAACATTACAGATAATAAGCACCAATCAATCAACAATCAGAATTCTTCTTCAGCATGCCCGTGGAGATGTGATTCGAGGGTGAGGTAGGCACTTAAAGTTTTGTTGTATTCTTTGAGGAAGAAGCTTCTTTGTTCTTGTTAGAGAAGATTATTCCATGAAAAATAGAATCTCCATAGTTAGGGCACTGAAAAAAGCCAAATCTTGTGAAAATAACTCTTCTTAAAAAAACAGACTTTCTTTTCTATATCTTGGAAGCAGTAGTGTTGTAATAAGAGGTTCAAAGGGCCATAAGTATCTCACTCGAGATTAGAGGGTAACTGATGAAAGAAATATGCACCCCAAAAACCTAATCATACCAAATATGATGTGAACATTTCTTATGATTTCATATTTAATAAACGATATTCAGCATTTAATTATATATTTTTAATATGACCATGCCTTCATAGTTAAGTAAATAAAATGAGTCATAATGAAATTAATCTTTAAAAAGCTAAGTTGTAAATATTTCTAGTCAAAGAATGCTCGAGAAGGACATCAAATGTTAGGATAGACTAAACAATCTCATGTCGTGTGTCGTACGTCTATGATTTACCAAGGTCTCCATAGTTGTTAACAAAGATTTAATTTTGTAATTAGCTAGCCAAAACTAACCATAACCATTAGAGTGGTTGGCTGGATTACTTGCACTAACAAATCTAATGATAAACTCCAAATCATCTTAACTCTTCTCATTTATATATGCTACTAACCAGAGCACAAATTTCTAATGAAACTAAACAAAAGCTTGTCCTATTAAATCACTTTGAAAGGAGGTCAAGATCAGCATCTGACCAGTGTCCCAAAAGTTTTCCTAAAAGTTCCTCAGTTTTTCATCTAAAGGGCATTCTTGTAAATTCAGATCTATAGATGCAAAAAATATAATTATACAACAAATATATTTATGTCAGGTTTTTAAATGTATAACAAAAAATCCAAAGACATTCACAATAGGCCAAAACAGTGAGATTAAAGGTTACCAGATCTGTATCCTGACTCCTGAGTTCTGTGCATCAATCAGATATAGCAAAAATTCAACTCAATAGGGTTAGAAAATATGGCCCAATATCTCTTCAGTGTCATCCGGCCCATACTCTGTAATCGTAACCTTTCTTGACCCAACTTTGGCCACTTTGATCAAGATCAAATTTGACTGCGCTAACTTTGTTTTACAAAATGACCAGCTCGAAGATGTAAAAGAGGCCACTAGCTTTGCCATTTTTAATAAGATAAGTGAAAACATAAATATAAAAGTAATAAACTTTGAATTTTTTATATAACAATAATATATATATATATATATAATATATATATATATATATATATATATCATATATCACTGTCTCACAGGCTTGAAAATTTAAACTTTAATATAAAGTCAGATCTGATAGAATTAGAGTTTAACAAATTATATTAGATTACATGAGCCTGACCTGAATCCGGAAGGCTGACCGGAAGCTAGTCGGGCCGGATCCGGTTTAGCCTCCGCCCACGAACCGACCGGACTCATCGCCACCTCTATCTTCGTTCCTGATAAGGCAATTTTTTGTTTTCCCTCAGAAGCCGCAGAACCCTGATACTTCCATGGGCAGCGAAGCATAGAGAGGAAGAAGAAGAGGGCCGAGCAGAAGGGGGGAAGGAGAGCAGGGTGGAGTGGGTAGCAGCCAAGATACACAAATCATGGCGTCAATCCATGTCTCCTTCACATGCAGCAGCCCCGCTGCCGTCCCATCTGCTTCCTTCTCCTCCCACCAAGACCGCCATCACCATACTTTCCTCTTCACCTCCTTCCCTTCCTCACAAATCCTCTACATCCCCTTTTCCCTCTCCCCCTGGAGGAAGAAGAGTAAAACCGCGTTAATCCACGATGGCAGGCCTGCCCATGTCCCATTTCCTCCCCTCAGAGGCCCTCACCCCGCCGGGGTCTCACTCCAGGACGCCGTTGCTCAAGCCTCCGCGGACTCACCCGCAGAACCCCAGGCGCCGCAGGAGCAGCGCCCCGGGGCCACGGTCCCCAAAAACTCCATCTGGGTCAACCCCAACAGCCCCAGGGCCTCCCGCCTCCAGCAGCAGTCCTCCGAGTCCAGGTACGCTCGCCTCGGTCAGCTCTCCGGGTCACTCGATGCGTGCGGCCCCTCAGAAGCCGACGTCACTGAGGCACTCGCCGCCGTACTGAGGGACAAACCGTCGGAGCAGGACGCGGTGGTTGTGCTCAACAACATGGAGAACCCTGAGACGGCCCTGCTCGCCCTCAGGTGGTTCCAGGAGAAGATTAGGATTAAGAAAGATGTAATCTTGTACAATGTGACACTGAAGGTTATGAGGAAGAGCAGGAACTGGGACGGGGCAGAATTTCTTCTGAAGGAGATGCTTGAGAGGGGGGTCGGGCCCGATAACGTCACCTTTTCCACTGTAATCAGCTGTGCCAGGGTATGCAATCTGCCCGAGAAGGCAGTGCAGTGGTTTGAGCGGATGCAAGAGTTTGGCTGCAAGCCTGATGATGTTACCTATTCGGCAATGATCGACGCCTATGGTCGTTCGGGCAATGTTGATATGGCCATGAAACTGTATGATCAGGCTCGAGCAGAGAAGCGGAACCTGGACCCTGTGACTTTCTCTACTGTGATCAAGGTATACAGCTCCTCTAACAATTTTGATGGTGCACTTAACGTGTATGAAGAAATGAAGGCACTTGGTGTGAAGCCAAACTTGATTACCTATAACACATTGTTGGATGCAATGGGCCGTGCAAGCAGGCCATGGCAAGTCAAGACAATATACAGGGAGATGGAGACTAATGGCGTGTTGCCCAACCGAGCAACATATGCGGCACTGTTACGTGCTTATGGTAAAGCTCGGTATCCAGAAGATGCCCTTAGGATTTACAGAGAGATGAAGGAGAAAGTGATGGAGCTCACTGTGGTCTTGTACAACACCCTTCTGGCTATGTGTGCGGATTTGGGTCTTGCGGATGAAGCTGTGGAGATATTTGAAGAGATGAAAAAGTCACCTGAGGGTTGTAAGCCTGACAGCTGGACCTTTTCTTCTTTGATTACCATCTATTCTTGCAGTGGGCAGGTGTCTGAGGCAGAAGGCATTTTGGATGAGATGTTGGCTGCTGGCTTTGAACCTAACATATTTGTGCTTACTTCACTAATTCAGTGCTATGGTAAAGCTAAGCAGGTTGACAACGTCGAGAGAACATTTGACAGGATGCTCGAATTAGGTATAACACCAGATGACAGGTTCTGCGGTTGCCTTTTGAATGTGTTGTCTCAAACCCCAAAAGAAGAAGTAGAAAAGGTAATTGGATGCATCAGTAGAGCGAATGAAACATTGGGTTCCTTGGCAAAACAGTTGATTGATGAGAAAGTTGCTGATGAGATATTTAAAGTTAAGGCTGAGGAACTATTTAAAAATATCAGTAAGGAAGTGAAGAAAGCTTACTGTAATTGCTTAATTGATCTTTGTGTCAATCTCAATATGATGGAAAGGGCCTGTGTGCTGCTAGATATGGCACTCAAGCTTGAGATATACTCCGCTCTTCAATCAAAGTCGTCCTCACAGTGGTCACTTCATGTGAGGAGCCTCTCACTTGGTGCTGCTCTGACAGCCTTACATGTCTGGATGAAGGATTTATCTAGAGCATTAGAAAATGGAGAGGACCTTCCTCCACTGCTAGGTATCAACACAGGGCATGGAAAACATAGATATTCAGAGAAAGGCTTGGCTACTGTCTTTGAATCCCATCTGAGAGAATTGAATGCCCCGTTCCATGAGGCACCGGACAAGGTGGGTTGGTTTTTGACAACTAAGGTTGCAGCTAAGCCATGGTTGGAGTCAAGGAGCTCCCCAAATATGGCTGCAGCCTAGGGTATGCTTGATACAAAATTTTTGTCTAGAAAGATAGATAATTCCTTGCAATGCCACTTGAATGAAATTTCACTTTTAGCTTTAGTTTTCTTTTCTCAAAATCTCAGCGTCTTACATCTTTCTCTTAGTGTATGCTTCTTAATAGTTAGAATGCACATGCCCTATTTCTACTATCCCCTTTCACTCTCCATTTGTCTCCTTTCATCATTTTGAAGATTTTGATTGTTTATATGATTTCGCCATGTATTAGCAATGAAATTTGGAGAGAATTCTAAAGATTAACATGTGGTTGGATGACTGTTTTTAATTTGCACCTTCTGTTTAACAATGACTAAAGAAAAGAAATGCATGAAGAGAAGATATCGTCAACGACAATGGTGTAAAAAAAGAACATGAAGGTGAAGGGACCAAACAATAGACTAAAGAAGCTATATGGACACAGTTACAAAATTGAGCCTCAGACGAAATGTAATCCTTGGGCAAATACTTTCTTAATAAGTGATCCATATTTGTTGGATTTATTACATGGACACCTTTTAGCAATATCACTAGTTATAGAGGGCATTGTTTTGCCGACCATGTCTACATCAGTATTCAGTTATTCATACTGCCTGGTTGCCTGGGTAACCATTTTCACTGGATAATGGAGGCACTTGCTCCTTACAAATGGCTCTTTCTACTAACAAGTAGGCCTTTAGTGTTAGAGAATTTGCAGAAAGCAAGTTTTTATATCATAACTGCATTAGGCAAAAGGCATAATATTTCATATGCGTATGGAGCGTCCCAAGCTGACAAGTACCATTACAATCACTGAAATGTTTTTTTTTTCTCTCTTACTTAACCTTAGGAAAGTAGGATGAGAAATACTTGTTACCAGTCTGATCTGGTAAACAAGCCCCATGTGAATTGTTTGTCCAGCAATTTCATTGGCTGGTGAAGAAAGAGAAAGAAATGTCTGACAAGATTCTTAGTCAATAAAATTACTTGACAAGCAATCTACATAGGACTTGTTATTAGATTGGACTGGTAACAAGCATTTTTCAAGTAGGATATCCTTGGATGACTAATCTCGTTACTGCTTTGCCATGTGATTCCATCCGCTTGGTTTTTGTTGTTGATGATCTTTCACATGAACAGTTAGTGTTGCAGCTACATAAATCCAGGTCCTGATAAAGAGACATATTCGATAACAAATACGGCCCATTTGGCCAAATGACCGTGCTACAAAAGTCAGCTGGACGCGTCAGCTCTCTCTAGTTCTGTTGAGCCTTCACATGTAAATGTAGGATCTGTGTGCTTCCTTAGCAAACAAATTTCTAGTAATGAATAGCACGTCCACTTATGTTAACATTTAGGTTGCACTCCCTATTGGATTTTACACGACCGAAAGCCATTACATGTAGAAGATCTACTAAGTGCCGCCAAAAATGTTAGAAGCGAAAACACGATTTACAGGACACAATGCGAGTGTAAGATCTTCTCTCTCTACACTTGTCTCTTTAATGGTTGGTGGTGGACGAGAATCCCTTTCATGGTGAGAGAGAGAGAGAGTGAGGCCAAGACTCCTCTATATATAGGGTTGGCTAGGGTTGCTAACGAATTTTTTATTTTCATTTAACCGACCCATTTCTATATTTTGTATAGTATGTGGAACTCCGAAAAGAGCTTTTCAATAATTTAGTGGACGTGGAAATAGATATTCGAATTCTTATAAGATCGGAAATGGAAACACTCAATTCTGCATCCGCTTTTTTATTTCTATTTTTTAATAATTTTTTTAATATTTATTATATAATATTTTTATAATAAAAGCTCCTCGAAATTTTGGCTCTTAAATTTTTAACTCATTATCTATCATCTCCAATCTATATGCAAATGCTATCAGTGAAGGCTATTTCTAGCCTCCTAGGCATGTAGGCCCATCATGATCCAGTAGGGCAGTCAAGCAGCGGCTATCCAACCATGTATCCTCGGAAACGGCCACCAGCTTCTGAACACGACTCAGCCACCAAGCACCTAAGGGTCCCAATGTCCTGCTCCGACGCGAAATATCGGAACGCGAGGCAGTTGCAAGTAAAACGGATATAGAGCGAGTACTAGACATCAAACCATTAGACAAGAATAAATACTGAAGCAAATTCATCTTATTAATAATTTTTAATGTCTAGTTACAATCACTAATATTAGAGCCATTCTATAGGGCCCAATTACATTGAAATAAAGTAAAAGGACTAAACTCAAACTTTAACATAATACTACGACGCTAAGGTACTCTTGACTTCACTCTTGGTCGTTCCCGACCTCTTCAGTGTAGGTATCCTCCTCGGTCTCACCTGAGAACACATAACCAATAACGTAGGGTGAGCGATAACGTCTAGTAAGATTTAAATCTCAGGATCAAGTATGCTTTAAATAATTAATATATTAAAAAGGCAGAGTAACTAAAGATAGAGCGAGGGAGTCAAGTAATGTAAGAGATAGCACAATAGTACGTGAGCGGAATAGTACAAGTTTTCAAATATAGCACAAGCGTCGAGTATAGCACAAAGAGCAGGATCTCCATATCACAAATAGCACAAAGTATAGCACAACGTGTATAGTATAGCACTTTGTTGTCAATAGACAACGAGAGAATATAGTACTTTTGATTGTCATTTAGATAGTCGAGATAGATAGCACTTGAGTGTAATGCCAAACACTCTGATCATTTAACTCCCACGGGCAAATAGCACTTTTGGGCGCACCTCCCAGGACCAGATCGGGCGCCTTATATATTGCCAGGCATTGGTTATATTGTTTATCTTTAGACAATCAGTCAATGGCCAATAGAGAGTACCAAGAAATAGATGAGAGTACTAGATGAATAGATGAGATAGTAGAGAGAGTATGAATAGATGAGCGAGTAGAGTATAGATGAGAACTATAGGTCATTACACATGAAACGTCGAGTAACGACGATAGTAACAGTTGCACACACGCGATTGGTGTCGGCAGTCATGTGGAATTCACTACCCATCCACTGGCCATATTATGCATAGGTCGAGAGGTCCAACGTGATTCGAGATAAGAACGAGAGCAAACTAAGGCCATTTGGATCTTACTGATCCATAAAGGGTATCATAGGTGTTATGGTACAACCAGCTCGTCGACCATGTGGGAATCCATGGACAGAGGAGTCTTACGGAGGCCTTGAACAAGGATTCACTAGTCCGGTAGAAGGAATATCCGACGGAGAGTTCGTCCAAGTCAAGAGAAAGTGTGTATATAGAAACAAGTGCTCCACGTTCCAGAGGAATTCTAGAACAGTGGAGCGTCGGTAACGGTATATCCAAACATCACGAGAAACGAAGACAAGTCCATTTAAAATAAGGTAATTTTAAATACATTATTGAAATAAATTATCAGATATCTTATGAAATATTTTCATGCCAAGTTAAGTCATAACGGAGGGTTACAAGTGTGTGCATGTGATAAAGCGATCGTGGATATGGAAGTATCATGTGAATGTCTTTTAAATTAACACTTTACATAACCACATTTAACAATTTCATTACTGTGTTTAAGACAGTTAATAATGTACATGGTCACTGTAGAACATCAAGCCTTGCAAAAGTACAGGGTTTTTATGCAAAAAGTCAGAACGCGACGTACCTCTATACGGATCGCGACAGGGTCTGTACAGAACGCGATAGGGTCATTCAAGGGTCGCGACGAGTCGGTCAGAGCAGACTGCCAGAATGCGACGACAGGCCCTATCGCGTTCAGAATGTGACGAGTGTCTCTGTCGCAATCAGCCCTAAGAACGTGACCTATCGGGCTATCGCGTTCTTAGGTCCTACGCCTGAGTCCGAGCGGGAAAAGGACATGCCTTGGATTGCGGTCCAAGTTGCCTTGTTTTGACACATGTTCATTCAGAAATTAAGAACTAAATGCACAGTCGATGAAAAATTACGAAATCACTTGCAAACTGATCTAGACATGGGATAGTACGTACAATAAATAAGAATTTAAGAACAAACATGGTCTTGACAAGGTTTGGACATGATCAAGTACGAGTCAGAACATGGTACAGTGAAGATACAAGATTTAATGCACGCAGTATGATGGATGAAAATTAGGGCTTTCAGCGGCAAACGATGCCTAACTATCATCAGTATCTCTAGTTAAAATTTCATGGCATGGGGACGAGTATACATAGAGATATAAATTAAACATGATGATTCGGGGTCATGGGGATTGCAGAACTTCACAATATAGAACAAAAGATTGGGTTGACAAAAAATCATGAAACAATGGGGCTTTTGTTCCTGAGGTTGGAACAATCTACATACGAAATTAATTGATTTTTGCTCATGAGAATGCCTACCTTTGACTCGTTTGATCTTCTACGGTTAGAACTTGAAGAACACGGGTTGAAGCTTGGTCCAGCCTTCTACCCACGAGTTCCTCCTCTCCTTGGCCTCCTCTCCTCATCCAGCAAGTCCCAGCAACGTGTTAGGGCCAGCCATGGAGGGTTTAGAAAGCATTTAACCTACTTGGGTTTCTATTTCCTAATAGAACTCCAATTTCTATTTAATTCTGAGATTCCTAATTTCTCTCCTCCTTCCAGCTTTCCACCTCCTATTTGGGTTAGGTTGGGATCCAAATTTGTGGCCAACCAATTAGGGTAGGGTTAGGAATCCAATTCCAACCTAAATTACTTATTTTAATGTTTTAATATCCCTTTTCTATTTAGGCAATATTTAAGTTACAAATTTATGGTACTTTCCTATTATTCTTCTTTTAAAAATCCCTATTTTGGCCCAATAAATTTTTGAGGGTCCATTTAACAAAGCTCATTACTTCTTTTCATTTAATAGGTTCTATTTAATTCTTTTTCCTTTGATTTTCCAATTACTTTAATTAATTTTTTTAATATCATTATATTTTTATTTTTTTCAAAAAATTCAGGTTGCTACATCCTCCTCTTCTTAAAAGAATTTGGTCCCCAATTCATATGATCATAATGGAGAGAATGTCTTACCGAAAAGATCGAGGTAGTTCCGTCTGATGATTCCTTCTGGTTCCCATGTGGCTTCTTCTACTCCACAATTATTCCATAGGACTTTAACCACATAGATGGGACGGTTCCTGAGTTGTTGCACCTTCCATTCCAGTATCTTCACTGGCTTCTCTTCATATGTCATGTCCTTGTTTAACACCAACTTCTCATGGCGAATGATATGCGTAGGATCATATACATATTTCCTAACAATGGAGACATGGAACACATTGTGTACGCATGCCAAGTTTGGTAGCAACGCCAGTCGGTATGCAACCTCACCGACCCTTTCGAGAACTTCAAAAGGACCGATGAATCTAGGACTGAGCTTCCCTTTTATACCAAATCTTTGGATGCCACGAGCAGGTGACACCTTTAAGAGTACATGATCACCGACTTGAAATTCTAAATCGCACCTTCTCTTGTCAGTATAGCTTTTCTGTCTGGACTGAGCAATCTTGAGTCGGTCTCTAATCACCTAAATGTCCCTTGTTGTATTTTGCACCATGTCTGGGCCTAGCCATTGTGGTTCTCCAACCTCATTCCAACATGCAGGAGATCTACAGTTTCTGCCATATAGTGCTTCGAACGATGCCATCTTAATACTCGTCTAGTAACTGTTGTTATAGGCGAACACTATTAGAGATAGGTGCTCATTTCAATAACCTTGGAAGCCTATAGTGCATGCTCTCAACATGTCTTCAACAATTTGGTTGGTTCTCTCGGTCTACCCATCAGTTTGTGGGTGGAATGCGGTACTAAAGTTGAGCTTAGTACCAAGTTCACTTTGCAGTCCTTTCCAGAAGTGGGACGTAAATCTCGGATCCTAATCCGAGACAATAGATGATGGAACTCCGTGCAATCTCACTATCTCCTTGACATATAAGGCAGCTAGTACCTCTACCGACCACTTACTCTTTATAGGGAGGAAGTGAGCGGATTTGGTTAATCGGTCGACAATGACCCATATGGCGTCGAGTCCACCATGAGTCTTGGGTAAACCCATGATGAAGTCCATGCCAATACTTTCCCATTTCCACTCTGGGATATCTAATGGTCTAAGCACGCCAGTAGGGTGCTTGTGTTCCGCCTTTACTTGTTGACAAGTAAGGCAATGAGCGGCATGCTCGGCTACCTCTCTCTTCATGTTCGGCCACCAAAACGTTCTTTTCATATCTTGGTACATTTTGGTACCCCCAGGATGAATAGTGTACTTTGTCTTGTGAGCTTCATCCATTGATTTCTTCTTCAATTCTTCATTGTCGGGGACGCATGTCCTCCCTTGGAACACCAGCCTTCCATCCTCGGTCATAGCAAAGTCGGGTCTTTCGGCTAAGGTTTCCTTGATGCGAACCAAGAATGGATCACTGTCTTGTTGAGCTTTAATCTCTTCCAGCATGTCTGATTGAATCTTGATATTGACAATCAAGACTCGGTCATCCCTATGTTCAATATTCAAGTCTAACCTTGCGAATTGTTCTAGTAGTCGCATCTCGCCAAGGACTAGACTCGAAACAGATGCCATTAGCTTTCTACTAAGAGCATCAGCCATGGTGTTTCCCTTGCCTGGATAGTATTAGATGTTGAAGTCGAAATCCTTTAGGTATTCTAGACATCTTCTGTCTCATGTTGAGTTCCTTCTGGGAGAATAAATACTTCAAGCTCTTGTGGTCTGAGTAGACAGTGAATTGCTCTCCATACAAATATTGTCTCCAGATTTTTAAGGCAAAGACTACGACAGCCAACTCTAAATCATACACAGGGTAGTTGACTTCATGCGTCTTCAGTTGTCGGGAAAAGTAGGCGATGACTTTCTCCTTTTGCATCAGTACACAACCTAGCCCAATTCTTGAGGCATCGGTATAGACAGAGAAACCTTCTCCCTCTATTGGTAGAGCGAGAACATGAGCTGAGGTAAGATAGTCTTTTAGAGTCTGAAAACTCTTCTCACACTCTTTACACGTGAGAGGTACGACGATCTTGGAGAAGTCCTTTATGAACCGCCTGTAGTAGCCAACTAGTCCTAAGAAGCTTCTGGTCTCTGTGACATTGGTTGGTCTCTCCCAATTGAGTACAGCTTCGACTTTGGATGGATCAATGGAGATGTCATCCTTGGAGATGACATGGCCCAAGAAGGACACTTCTTCGAGCCAGAATTTGCACTTGCTTAGTTTTGCGTATAGTTTGTTGTCTCGCAAGACTTACAGTGCGATCCTCAGATGTTCTTCATGTTCTTCTTTGGTCTTTGAATATATAAGGATATCATCGATGAAGATGACCACGAACTTGTCAAGGTATGGTTGATATATGTTGTTCATGAGTTGCATAAAGGCTGCAGGAGCATTGGTTAGACCAAAAGGCATAACGGCGAATTCGTAGTGTCCATACCTGCTCCTGAAAGCCGTTTTGAAAATATCATCGTCCTTGATCCTCATTTGATGATAGCCGGATCGGAGATCAATCTTGGAGAAATATTGAGCTCCAGATATCTGGTCGAAAAGTTCATCGACCAGAGGCAATGGGTACTTGTTCTTAATGGTCAGCTGATTGAGTTGACGATAGTCGATGCATAGCCTCATCGATCCATCCTTCTTCTTAACGAACAACACAAGTGCTCCTCATGGGGATGTACTAGGTCTGATAAACCCTTTCTCTAATAGCTCCATTAGCTGTGCCTTCAGTTCCTTCAACTCGGAATGTGACATCCGGTACGGTTGACACGATACCGGGGCAGCTCCAAGGATCAACTCAATGGCGAAGTTGACATCACGTTCCGGGGGAATCCCTGGCAGGTCTTCAGGGAACACATCTGGGTAATCTTGTACTATATGGATGTCTTCTATCTTAGACCCATTCTTTTCAACTATCACGGCTGCAAGGAAAGCAAAATACCTTTCCTTATCATGTTGTGGGCCTTTATGGCAGAGACTAGAGACATCCGTCTCTTATGTCTAATCCCAGTGAATGACAGCTTAGGGAAATCACTAAAGGTAACTCTCCCTTTCTTACAATCGACACTTGCCCCATAAGTGGACAACCAATCGGCTCCCAAAATTACATCATAGCCTTCCATGGGCATACACACCAGGTCGGCTTTTAGGTTATGGTCTCCTATCATTACATCGGTAGATGGAAAGTATTATTCAATTTCTCCTTCTCTCCTAGTGGTGTTGTGATAGAGAATTTGCATCCCATAGATATAGGTTTATCATTCAGAGTATCAGCAAAGTTTTGAGATATGAATGAATGAGTTGCTCCAGTGTCAAATAAAATAAATGCGGATAAGTAGAAAACTTGTAGGGTACCTTCTACCACGCCACCTTCCTCAGTGGGCTCTTCATCATGCAGGGCTTGCAGTCTGCCCTGCTTCTTAGGCACATTAGAGCGCCTTTCATTTTCCTTCAGTAGCGGGCACTCGGGGATGCGGTGCTCGCGGCTTCCACAGTGTAGACATGCACCAACTTTCCTCCAGCATTCATCTACTGTGTGACCTAGCTTGTCACAATGCTTGCAGTTGCTCTTCGCTGGAGTGTTGGAGATAATAGCTTTGGATTTCCTTTCTTGGCTGGGTCCCTCCGTGATGTTGAAGGGACGCTTCTTGCCATTGGTCGGCTTAGCAGGTGATGGACCAAGTTCAACAGTCATCTTGGTTGCTTAGTTCTTACAAAAGTAACTTGTTGTTATGGTATTGATGTGGAATTTAATTCATGTGTGTGTGAGTTTATTTTAGCTAGTTACCCATGGTTCTATCCACATCTCACATAGGTAAGGTAATTGACTCTAGTCGAGACTGGTCAACCTAGATCATCCTATACTTAAGAATAACCTAGGCTCTGATACCACAAAATTGTCACGCCCCGACGCAAAATATCAGAATGCGAGGCAGTTGCAAGTAAAACTGGTACAGAGCGAGCACTAGACATCAAACCATTGGACAAGAATAAATACTAAAGCAAATTCATCTCATTAATAATTTCCAATGTCTAGTTACAACCACTAATATCAGAGTCATTCTATAGGGCCTAATTACATTGAAATAAAGCAAAAGGACTAAACTCAAACTCTAACATAATACTATGACGCTAAAGTACTCTTGACTTCACTCTTGGTCGTTCTCGTCCTCTTGAGTGTAGGTATCCTCCTCGGTCTCACCTAAGAACACATAACCAATAACGTAGGGTGAGCGATAATGCTCAGTAGGACTTAAATCTCAGGATCAAGCATGCTTTAAATGACTAATGTATGAAAATAAGAGTAACTAAAGATAGAGTGAGGGAGTCAAGTAATGTAAGAGATAGCACAATAGCACGTGAGTGGAATAGCACAAGTTTCCAAACATAGCACAAGCGTCGAGTATAGCACAAAGAGCAGGATTGCCATAGCACAAATAGCACAAAGATAGCACAACGTGTATAGTATAACACTTTGTTGTCAATAACCAACGAGAAAATATAGCACGTTTGATTGTCATTTAGATAGTCGAGATAGATAGCACTTGAGTGTAATGCCAAACACTCTGATCATTTAACTCCCGCGGGCAAATAGCACTTTTGGGCACACCTCCCACGACCAGATTGGGCCCTTTATATATTGCCAGGCATTGGTTATATTGTTTATCATTAGACAATCAGTCAATGGCCAATAGAGAGTACCAAGAAACATATGAGAGTACTAGATGAATAGACAAGATAGTAGAGAGAGTGTGAATAGATGAGCGAGTAGAGTATAGCTGAGAACTATAGGTCACTGCAAATGAAACGTCGAGTAACGACGATAGTAACAGTTGCACAACACGCGTGATTGGTGTCGGCAGTCAGGTGGAATTCAGTACCCATCCACTGGCCATGTTATGCATAGGTCCAGAGGCCCGACGTGATTCGAGATAAGAACGAGAGAAAACTAAGGCCGTTTGGATCTTACTGATCCCTAAAGGCTATCATAGGTGTTAGGGTACAACCAGCTCGTCGACTATGTAGGAATCTATGGACAGAGGAGTCTTACGGAGGCCATGAAACAAGGATTCACTAGTATGGTAGAAGGAATATCCGACGGAGAGTTCGTCCAAGTCAAGAGAAAGTGTGTATATAGAAACAAGTGCTCCACGTTCCAGAAGAATTCTAGAACAGTGGAGCATCGGTAACGGTATATCCAAATATCGCGAGAAACAAAGACAAGTCCATTTAAAATAAGGCAATTTTAAATACATTACTGAAATAAATTACTAGATATCTTATGAAATATTTTTCATGCCAAGTTAAGTCATAACGGATGGTTACAAGTGTGTGCATGTGATAAAGCGATCGTGGATATGGAAGTATCATGTGAATGTCTTTTAAATTAACACTTTACATAACCATGTTTACCAATATTATTGGGGTTTAAGACAGTTAATAATGTACATGGTCACTGTAGAACATCAAGTCTTGCAAAAGTACAGGGTTTTTTATGCAAAAAGTCAGAACGCGACGTACCCCGGTGCGGATCGCGACAGGGTCTGTACAGAACGTGACAGGGTCATTCAAGGGTCGCGATCGGGTCGGTCAGAGCAGGCTGCCAGAACGCGACGACAGGCCCTGTCGCATTGAGAACGCGACGGGTGTCTCTATCGCAATCAACCCTGAGAACGCGGCCTATCGGGCCGTCGCATTCTCAGGTCCTGCGCCCGAGTCCGAGCGGGAAAAGGACAGGCCTTGGATTGCAGTCCAAGTTGCCTTGTTTTGACACATGTTCATTAAAAAATTAAGAACTAAATGCACAGTCGATGAAAAATTACGAAATCACTTGCAAACTGTTCTAGACATGCGATAGTACGTACAGTAAATAGGAATTTGAGAACAAACATGGTCTTGACAAGGTTTGGACATGATCAACCACGAGTAACATGGAACATGGTACAGTGAAGATACAAGATTTAATGCATACAGTATGATGGATGAAAATTAGGGCTTTTAGGGGCAAACAATGCCTAACTAACATCAGTATCTCTAGTTAAAATTTCATGGCATGAGGACGAGTATACATGGAGATATAAATTAAACATGATGATTCGGGGTCATGGGGATTGCAAAACTTCAAAAATATAGAACAAAAGATTGGGTTGACGAAAAATCATGAAACAAGAGGGCTTTTGTTCCTGAGGTTTGGAACAATCTGCAGACGAAATTAATTGATTTTTGTTCGTGAGAATGCCTACCTTTGACTCGTTTGATCTTCTAGGTTAGAACTTGAAGAACACAAGTTGAAGCTTGGTCCAGCCTTCTCCCCACTGTAGACACCCATTTCTGACCCATAAGTCGAGCAAATTTCTTGTCATATCATGATGCCCCACGTTGGCTCATCATCGTTAAGCTGGCTTTCTCCAATCATGACATCCTTTTCATCAGTTCATCGCCCTGATGGGGCGTCTTCCTGGTCGAAATCAATCCTCTTCATCGTCATCTTGTATTTCTCTGAGTCAAGAGTCCGGCGTTTCAAACCGTACGTCATTTTGATGCCCGTGCATGGAGATCGGACACTTGCATGGCCGCATGCTGAAAAGGCCCTGAAGGCGACAGCACACTGTCGCGTTCAAGAAGACGACAAATCGATACGTCGCATCATAAAAAGGCATTTTAATTCCCTAAAAATCACAAAAAAAATGACTTAAAGTCCCCTTCCTTATAAGGAAGGTGACGTATCGAGGCGTCGCGTTCTTGAAGGCGACCATAAGGCCGTTGCGTTCTGGACATCATGCAGAAGATTGTTTCCGAGCCTGACTTGGATACATGCCATACATGGATATTCCCCTTTTTGAACGTCCAAATCACGTACAAATCCTTCCAAACTTTGGGGAAACCTTCCTAACATCATCCTTTCTGAGTTCCAATCGCCCACGCACGGCCATACATACCCAAACTCAGACTCTTGCCCGTTATTCCTCTCACAGCCCTTCCAGGAATAATCACCTATAACTACCTCAATACTCCGTCTTTTTAGGCAAGGCCAGAGTCTGCTTCTTCCTGTGCAAGAGAGCTTCATCTTCCGAGAAGAGAGCTTCCCCTCCAGATGACCAAGAAGAGCCCTCCAGGGCATTTTTCCACCGGCTACACTTTCACTCTCCTTCTTTCTTCATTATTTCTTTCAATTCATGCATGCATAGTTCGTTTATTTTCGTAGATTTTCATTAGAACACACACCACACACCCATCTTTAACACCCACAGGGGTTAAAAACCCCAATCTCGTGAGTTCCCTCCATAATAGTTCATGTTTACGTGTTCTTCATTGAATAGATCTTCTATGCACGAGTTCTAATAGGTTTTCCTTTGTCTTCGTGATCTTGGCAGGTGTTTGAAGACTAGAGCAACGTGAGGCTCTTGCCCCTCGGCCGGCTGAGGAGTAGGAAGACCAGAACCCCAACTTCCGTCCACTGAAGATAAGGCGACATACCCGCTGTCGCGATCAAGAAGGCGCCGTGCCCTCCGTCGCATTCAGGTACACGCATAGCGACGCCCTATCCGTCGCGTTCTCAGGTATGCCTTCATCTTCCCTTTCCTTTTCCAACGTAGTCAGCCGTCCCATCATCCATATCTTAGGGCGATTACTTGGTGGCGATCACGGTCTTTCCCTAATCCTCCATATTCATAATTTTTCAAAGGGGAGCACAATCCTGTGATTACACCCACGAGTTCCTCCTCTCCTTGGCCTCCTCTCCTCATCCAACAAGTCCTCATCCAAGGGCCGGCCATGGAGGGTTTACAGAGTATTTAAGCTACTTGGGTTTCTATTTCCTAATAGAACTCCAATTCCTATTTAATTTTGAGATTCCTAATTTCTCTCCTCCTTCCAAGCTTTCCACCTCGTATTTGGGTTAGGTTGGGATCCAAATTCGTGGCCAACCAATTAGGGTAGGGTTAGGAATCTAATTCCAACCCAAATTACTTATTTTAATGCTTTAATACCCATTTTCTATTTAGGTAATATTTAAGTTACGAATTTAGGGTATTTTCCTATTATTCTTCTTTTAAAACTCCTTATTTTGGCCCAATAAATTTTTTGAGGGTCCATTTAACAAAGTCCATACTCTTTTCGTTTAATGGGTTCTATTTAAATCTGTTTCCTTTGATTTTCCAATTGCTTTAATTAATTTTTTTAATATCATTATATTTTTATTTTTTTCAAAAAATTCAGGTTGCTACACCCAGGGTGTGGTCTTCGGACACCTCTGAACCTGTCCGAGCAGAGTAGAGTCACCGAACAGACTTCAGGTGTAAGGTCTCGGGTCTTTGCGGATCCTTATTGGTTCTTTTGGAGGTTCTATGTGGTCGACGACAAGACCATTGTCGTTGACTTGGGTTGACGGCCAGGGCTAGCCGTTGACTTAGAGTGAGCGTCCAACGATGTGGACGTTTGAGGTTGAACTCAACGACCAGCGATGTGGACGTCAAGTCTTTGGCGGTTCAGTAGGCGGCTAGGGTTGTGGACGTCAACTGGTCGGACCTGTTGAAATAGGGTAGCCCGAGAGCAGAACCCATTCTTCTCTTCTCCTCTCCTTCCCTCCACCTTTGCCTTTCTCTATTTCCACAGCTTCTGATGGTTGATGGGAGCTCGTGGGAAGGCTCTGGATCGCGTGGCGGTGCTTGATCGGGCGGGAAACGCGAGGTTTTGGTGCGATTCGCGCGGAGTCTTCGGGGGGTTCCGGCGCGATTAGTGGCTGTTTGGGGGTTTATAAAGCGTTCTGAGGTAGGGACTTAACTCCTATAACCCTCCTTAACAAACCAGCATGCTAATTTGTGTGAATCAGTGTGCAAATCGTGGTTTAGGGTTGGGTTATAGCATGCCGGAATTTTTGGTGTTTTGAGTGATTAAGAGCTGAATCACTTGTTTCTAAAGTTCTGTTAGTATAAATTGATGAGAGGAAGTATTCCCTCCATCAGTCGGAGTTCTGTTGGGTGATTCTACCCAATTGAACTGATTCGGTTAGTTCTGGGTTTAGGGGACTGAAGAGCTTAACGTCCACATCTGTTGACGTTGAGATCTTCAGGGGTGATATTGACGACATGGTCGATGGCCGTTGAGTCAGGGTAACGACATGATGAGTGCCGTTTACTTCATATTGGCGGCAATCGATATGGCCGTTAATCTCCTATGTCCCAGCAGATTTAAGTGTTGTGTTTCAAGGCGATCGACATGTGATGTCCGCCCTGTTTACACATGTGGGCCAGGCTTAGAGTGTGACTCCGCCTGTGCATAGGAGTAGTTGATTGTGGCATGAGTGTTCACTTACTGTACGGAGTTTCAGACGTTGAGTGTGTTCCGTCTGTTGTACGCGCGTTGCGTTACCGTGTACCCGTTTCTGTTGTGTTACCTAGGCGTGGGTGCGACTCCGTCTAGACGACTAGCGTGTGGTTGTCCTCCGCTAGTGAGCCAGGACGCCGAGTGCGACTCTGTCCTATGCGTACTCCTTGTGGTGGTTTTGAGCCGGTCTCCGTGGAGCCCCTTCTCTACCGCTAGGGTCAAGCGTAGGGGAAAAACCGGTCGTGGACCAGACGCGAGAGAGAGCGTCTGTAGTGTGCACACGTGGCTGGGGTTGAGAGCCTCTGTGGTGACGGGACGCCGAGCCACAGACCCTAGCTGAGTCCTACTTACTGTGTGTGTGTGAGTGTGTGTTACTGAGCCGCGAGGTTTACAGTTTTGTGTTGTGGTGCGACGTGTACTTACTTTCAGTTTTTACTTTCCGCACTTTAGTTCTGTTGCCGGTGGGGTTACTTTTCCCTACTGGGTCTCTTTTCTTGAGACTCACTCCCCTCCCTTTCAGGTGGGTCTTCGTCGACTCCCGTTCCAGGCGAGTCTAGCCACTCCGGTGTTGGTGCTCCTTAGCTGCAGTGAGTAGTACTTTTTGTTGTACTTCTGTACTCTGTACCTTGCTCAGACTCTGAGTT
The DNA here is from genome assembly GCA_014218235.1 of Colocasia esculenta. Taxonomy (NCBI): domain Eukaryota; kingdom Viridiplantae; phylum Streptophyta; class Magnoliopsida; order Alismatales; family Araceae; genus Colocasia; species Colocasia esculenta. The sequence continues at coordinate 19,747,068 of CM024760.1, read as the reverse complement.
GTACATATTATGTTCATATAGTGGAATTTTACAGCTTTACATGGTGTGTATCTTCTTACATATAGTCCTCGGACGTTCACTTCCTACCCTTCCGAGCTTGTCTCGTGGGTTAGCGGGTCAGAATTCGGGTTACTGGTTGTTACTGGTAATGCGGATTCTGGGTCGTTACAGTTTGGTATCAGAGCCTGGTCTGATGAGATATATATAAGGAAATACCCATCATGTAGACTCAGAGTATAAAGAGTACAGCTGCAGCTATCTTTTAGCCAGTTAGTTAGTATATTATGTGTGTATTTTGCTCTGTGTATAGTACTATGGCTCCTAGGCGACGTCCTAGAGAGGGAGTGGCTGAGCAGGTGACTCGTCAGGAGGCTGGAGACGCCGCCACCTCAGCAGACGCAGCCTTTGCCACAGGACGCACACAGTGGTATTGCTCTGCCGCCACCTCCACCTCAAGTAGCTCAGGGATTAGACATGACTCGATTTCTTGAGGGGATGGCTCAGTTTGTTGCTCAGCACCGTGATGCACCGGTACCCCAGGGTGGTACTGGGAAGGTGTTGAGGGAGTTCTTGCAGTTTCAGCCTCCTCAGTTTTTGGGCCAGCCTGATCCAGATGCAGCGCGGGCGTGGTTAGATGCAGTGGAGCGGACTTTTCGTTCCATGGAGTGTGTTCCCGAGGAGCGAGTGCTGTTAGCCAGTTACCAGTTGCAGGCGCAGGCGTTGACTTGGTGGTCCTCTGAGTGGGAGACTACTTTTCAGTCTCGTCCACTTAGACAGATTCCGTGGCAGGAGTTTGTCGTTTCTTTTGAGAGAGCCTTCTGTCCTACTTACGTCCGACGGAGAGGTTGTACCAGTTTCTGGACTTGCAGCAGAGGGACTTTACTGTAGTGCAGTACAGGGCCAGATTTGTAGAGCTAGGGCGTTATGCTCCGCAGATTATGGCAGATGAGGGTCTGAGGACTCAGCAGTTCGTGAGGGGCTTGAGGCCAGAGCTCAGGCAGGCGCTGATAGTTGCTCGTGTCACAGACTTGGATGCGGCCTATCAGACAGGGGCAGCGTTGGAGGCAGACACCTTGCAGACTCGTGCTCGGAGTGTAGAGGTTCAGACACAGGTAGTTCCTTCTCAGCCTCGACAGCAGCAGGGTAGTGTGCAGACAACCCCGAGGACTGCGACTTCCTACACGTCCACTTCTACTGGGACGACGGCAAAGTCAAGATCTCGGAGGAAGTTCCGGCGTGATAGGAGGCAGGCAGAGTAGAGGCAGCAGTCGGTTGGGAGTGTTCAGCAGCCGACAGGTCAGCCTTCGCAGTAGGTACATCGTACTTTTGCTGGTCAGTGTTACCGGTGTGACCAGATGGGTCACATGGCGCGAGATTGTCCTTTGCTACCTCGTGTGCCGCAGCAGCAGACCCAGTCACAGCCCCGAGTGCAGCAGCAGCAGCAGGCACCTGTGCAGCAGCGTCAGCAGACCGGAGGTTCTGGTGGGTCGAGAGGTAGAGGTCGTGTTACTCACTTGACCCGTGCAGACGCGGAGGCAGCTCACCTAGTGGAAGGTACTGTTTCAGTTTTTGGTTGTACAGCTAGAGTTTTGTTTGATTCCGGTGCCTCTCACTCTTTTGTGTCTGAGGAGTTTTTAGACTCCCTTGGAGAGTTGAGTTCGGGAGAGTCTGTTGAGTTAGCAGTAGAGTTGCCGACAGGGGACTTTGTCCTTACGTCCTACTGTCTTGAGGAGGTACCTGTGCAGTTGCAGGATCAGTGGTTGTGCTCGTCTGTTTGCTTTGCAGTTACATGACTATGATGTGATTTTGGGTATGGACTGGTTAGAGCGGTATGGTGCAGTGATGGATTGCCAGAAGAAGAGGGTGCACTTGCGGATACCTGGGGAAGCGGCGTTCTACTTCCAGGGTATCGTACCTCTTACTTCTCGCTTTTTAGTTTCTGCTTTGAGGGCAGGGAGGTTACTTGCTTCTGTTGTCAGGGTTTCCTAGTTTCTGCAGTGACTCTTGACCAGATTGCCTCGGGAGTGGGAGACATTCCGTAGTGTGTGAGTTTCCGATGTTTTTTCGGAAGAGTTGCCTGGTCTACCGCCAGAGAGAGAGATTGAGTTTACTGTAGAGTTGGTTCCTGGCACTATACCTTTTGCTCAGGCACCGTACCGTATGGCACCAGCAGAGTTGAGGGAGTTGAAGAGGCAGCTTGAGGAGTTGTTGGAGAAGGGCTATATTCGTCCTAGCTTTTCTCCGTGGGGGTCACCTGTTTGTTTGTCCGGAAGAAGGATGGTAGCCTGAGGTTGTGTATGATTATAGGAAGCTAAATCAAGTGACCATCAAGAATAGGTATCCTTTGCCTAGGATTGATGATCTCTTTGATCAGCTTCAGTCTGCTCGTGTCTTTTCGAAGATTGACTTGAGGTCGGGCTACTATCAGTTGCGGATTAGAGACTCTGACATTGAGAGGACTGCTTTTCGGACCAGATATGGACACTTTGAGTTTTTGGTGATGCCGTTTGGGCTCACCAATGCTCCAGTGGCCTTCATGGATCTGATGCACCAGGTGTTCCACCAGTTCTTGGACCGGTTTGTCGTAGTGTTTGTTGACGACATTCTGGTGTACTCCGTTTCGGAGGAGGAGCACGCCGAGCACCTGAGGATCGTGTTGCAGACTTTGCGAGAGCACCATGTGTAAGCCAAACTTAGTAAGTGTGAGTTTTGGCTACAATAGGTTCACTTTTTGGGGCACGTGATCTCAAGTGAGGGAGTTTCTGTGGATCCAGCAAAGGTTGAGGCAGTTTTGCAGTGGGAGAGTCCCAGATCTGTGTCTGAGATTCGTAGCTTTTTGGGTTTGGCAGGTTACTACCGTAGGTTTGTTCGAGATTTTTCTCAGGTTGCTGCACCCTTGACTCGGTTGACGAGAAAGGGAGTTCCGTTTGTGTGGTCGGAGCAGTGTGAGCAGAGCTTCATAGAGTTGAAGCGACTGCTTACGTCAGCGCCAGTTCTTGCCTTACCTTCAGGTGAGGAGGTTTTGAGGTTTGCACAGATGCTTCAGTGTTGGTTTGGGTGCGGTTTTGATGCAGCAAGGCCGGGTGGTGGCTTATGCGTCTCGCCAGCTTAAGCCCCACGAGGAGAGTTACCCGACCCATGACCTAGAGCTTGCAGCTGTGGTGTTTGCTTTGCGGATTTGGCGTCTTTACCTGTACGGAGTGAGTTTTGTAGTCCGTACCGACCACCAGAGTTTGAGGTATGTGTTTTCTCAGAGGGATCTGAATATGAGGCAGCGTCGATGGATGGAATATCTGAAAGACTATGATTTCAGCATTGAGTATAAGCCTGGAAAGGCGAATGTGGTTGCAGATGCTTTGAGTAGGAAAACACAGATGAGTCATCTGATGCTTAGAGAGTGGCAGTTGTGGCAGTCTGCGACAGAGGGGTCTTTCAGAGTTTCGTCCAGTCGTCGACAGTTTGTTAGCGGCTCCCGCCGTTGTGAGACAGGTTGCTGAGGCTCAGCAGGCAGATCCCGAGTTGCACAGTGTGTTGCTTCTCCCAGAGGTTGAGCTTTGCGAGGACGGGACTGTTAGGTTCCGAGATAGACTCTATGTTCCTGTTGAGGAGTCTATCAGGAGAGTTGTGTTGCAGGAGGCACATGGTTCCGGGTACTCGATTCATCCAGGGTCGACCAAGATGTATCACAGGTTGAGACGTCAGTTTTGGTGGCCTGGAATGAAGAGAGACATAGCGGCTTTTGTTGCTAGGTGTTTGGTCTGTCAGCAGGTGAAGGCCGAACATCAGCGTCCAGGAGGACTTGTGCAGCCGTTAGAGATTCCGATGTGGAAGTGGGACCATGTGACGATGACTTTGTTTGTGGTTTGCCGAGGACAGCTGGAGGTTTTGACAGCATTTGGGTTCTTGTGGACAGATTGACGAAGACTGCCAGATTCTTGCCTGTCAGGACTAGTTGGGGTGTGAGTAGGTTGGCCGCGTTGTACGTAGAGGATTGTTCCTTTGCATGGAGTGCCGATCTCTATTGTGTCAGACAGGGATCCTCGCTTCACTTCTGGGTTCTGGCGCAGTTTCCAGAGATTTGGGGACAGAGTTGGCTTTTAGTTCTGCCTACCACCCTCAGTCAGACGGTCAGTCAGAGCGGACTATCCAGACTTTGGAGGACATGCTTAGAGCTTACTGTCTGGAGTGGCAGGGGTCGTGGACAGCTCACTTGCCGTTGGTCGAGTTTGCATATAATAATAGCTATCACTCCAGTATCGTTTGGCACCATATGAGGCTTTGTACGGACGACCGTGTCGCACTCCTCTTGACTGGTTCGAGGTTGGCGAACGGTTGTCACGGGGCCAGAGTTGGTACAGCAGGCAGTTGAGGTAGTTCAGCTTGTGAGGCAGAGGCTTCAGTCAGCTCAGAGTCGGCAGAAGAGTTATGCAGATCAGCGCAGATGACCGCTCGAGTTTCAGGTAGGGGACCAGGTGTTTGTCCGTGTGTCTCCTATGAAGGGAGTGGTGAGGTTTGGTAGGCGTGGAAAATTGAGTCCTCGCTTTATTGGACCTTTCACCATTTCTGAGCGTGTCGGAGGTTTGGCGTACAGACTTGAGCTTCCGTCAGAGTTGGTAGCAGTCCACGATGTGTTTCACGTGTCGATGCTTCGGAGGTACCTTTCTGATGAGTCTCACGTTCTGCAGAGTGCAGAGTGGTCTGAGGTGACTCCAGTGTTGACTGTACCAGAGTTTTCATTGCACATTGAGGATCGCCGAGTTCAGAGGTTGAGGAACAAGGCTATCCCGTTAGTTCGTGTTGCGTGGCAGCGGCACTCAGGTGGTGAGTCGACAGGGAGCGAGAGGACGAAATGCGCGAGCAGTTTCCGTACCTCTTTGGTGAGTCTTCTTTCCTTGTGTTATTTGAATTTTGAGGGCAAAATTCCTTAAGGGGGGAGGGCTGTAAGGTCTTGGGTCTTTGCGGATCCTTATTGGTTCTTTTGGAGGTTCTGTGTGGTCGACGACAAGACCATTGTCGTTGACTTGGGGTTGACGGCCAGGGCTAGCTGTTGACTTAGAGTGAGCGTCCAGCGATGTGGACGTTTGAGGTTGAACTCAACGACCAGCGATGTGGACGTCAAGTCTTTGGCGGTTCAGTAGGCGGCTAGGGTTGTGGACGTCAACTGGTCGGACCTGTTGAAATAGGGCAGCCCGAGAGCAGAACCCATTCTTCTCTCTCCTCTCCTTCCCTCCACCTTTGCCTTTCTCTATTTCCACAGCTTCTGATGGTTGATGGGAGCTCGTGGGAAGGCTCTGGATCGCGTGGCGGTGCTTGATCGGGCGGGAAACGCGAGGTTTTGGTGCGATTCGCGCGGAGTCTTCGGGGGGTTCCGGCGCGATTAGTGGCTGTTTGGGGGTTTATAAAGCATTCTGAGGTAGGGACTTAACTCCTATAACCCTCCTTAATAAACCAGCATGCTAATTTGTGTGAATCAGTGTGCAAATCGTGGTTTAGGGTTGGGTTATAGCATGCCAGGATTTTTGGGTGTTTGAGTGATTCAAGGCTGAATCACTTGTTTCTGAAGTTCTGTTAGTATAAATTGATGAGAGGAAGTATTTCCCTCCATCAGTCGGAGTTCTGTTGGGTAATTCTGCCCATTGAACTGATTCGGCTTAGTTCTGGGTTTAGGGGACTGAAGAGCTTAACGTCCACATCTGTTGACGTTGAGATCTTCAGGGGTGATACTGACGACATGGTCGATGGCCGTTGAGTCAGGGTTAACGACATGATGAGTGCCGTTTACTTCATATTGGCGGCAAACGATATGGCTGTTAATCTCCTATGTCCCAGTAGATTTAAGTGTTGTGTTTCAAGGCGATCGACATGTGATGTCCGCCCTGTTTACACATGTGGGCCAGGCTTAGAGTGTGACTCCGCCTGTGCATAGGAGTAGTTGATTGTGGCATGAGTGTTCACTTACTGTACGGAGTTTCAGACGTTGAGTGTGTTCCATTTGTTGTACACGTGTTGCGTTACCGTGTACCCGTTTCTGTTGTGTTACCTAGGCGTGGGTGCGACTCCGTCTAGACGACTAGCGTGTGGGTGTCCTCCGCTAGTGAGCCAGGACGCCGAGTGCGACTCTGTCCTGTGCGTACTCCTTGTGGTGGTTTTGAGCCGGTCTCCGTGGAGCCCCTTCTCTACCGCTAGGGTCAAGTGTAGGGGAAAAACTGGTCGTGGACCAGACGCGAGAGAGAGCGTCTGTAGTGTGCACACGTGGCTGGGGTTGAGAGCCTCTGTGGTGACGGGACGCCGAGCCACAGACCCTAGCTGAGTCCTACTTACTGTGTGTGTGAGTGTGTGTTACTGAGCCGCGAGGTTTACAGTTTTGTGTTGTGGTGCGACGTGTACTTACTTTCAGTTTTTACTTTCCACACTTTAGTTCTGTTGCCGGTGGGGTTACTTTTCCCTACTGGGTCTCTTTTCTTGAGACTCACTCCCCTCTCTTTCAGGTGGGTCTTCGTCGACTCCCGTTCCAGGCGAGTCTAGCCACTCCAGTGTTGGTGCTCCTTAGCTGCAGTGAGTAGTACTTTTTGTTGTACTTCTGTACTCTGTACCTTGCTCAGACTCTGAGTTGTACATATTATGTTCATATAGTGGAATTTTACAGCTTTACATGGTGTGTATCTTCTTACATATAGTCTCCTCGGACGTTCACTTCCTTCCCTTTCTGAGCTTGTCTCGTGGGTTAGCGGGTCAGAATTCGGGTTACTGGTTGCTTACTGGTAATGCGGATTCTGGGTCGTTACATCAGGGCTCCTATTCGGCACCACTGCGTTCTAACGTCAAGGCACCGGGCCGCTACACCGAATAGGTCTGCCAGCCCCTGTTCGGCATCTCTGTGGCCTACAACGCTATGTGGCCCTTCATTGACCGTTGCAGTTAATTGGACGGCACGACGCACCTCCCTATGATCTGGGACACTTTTAGTGCGAAATCCTACGGGACGCCTCAAAGGGACAAACCCTCCACTTTGGGAACTCAACCACCGCATCCCTTTAGTTATCATTGGAGAAGGATGCGTTTGGACCTTTCAAGTCCCCTACCTATATAAGGAACATGTAACCTTCATGCAAAGGTACGTGAAATCATCTCCACAGAATCGCCCACACACAAAAGAACCCTTCCTTCTTCGCCTCATTTAGACAGTCTAGATCTGACTTTGGCATCAGAGGGTTCTCCCGGTCCTTCAATCAGGTTCCCCTGACGCCGCTTCTGATTTTGTAGGTTTTCATCTGCACTGGTGACTGTCTTCCCTCTTTCCTAGTGGAGGCCTGTTTGGCTTGTTTCCTAATAGAAAAAACAACACCACATTTTGGGGCCGTCTGTGGGAAGCGACGACTGCCATGGCTCGCGGACGATCCTCTCAGAAAAATTCTGGAAGCCGGGCGACACGATCCTGCCAGTTGCGCGAGGTAGCGTGACCTAGCCCCTCCCATCAATGACGACGTTGTCCCCACCAAAGTAACTACTAACAAACCTGCGGTCGAAACTCGAGTTTTGGCCCAGGAGGTAGCAGAGCTCCGGGGACAGTTGCAGCAACTAATGGGGGTCTTCCAGGGACTCCAGACTTAACTGGCAAGATAGCCAGCCCCAACAGTCCCTCCGCACCAGAGCAGCAAGCAGAGCCATCCTGACGATGACCGCCGGTGCCGTCGACGCGCCAAGAACGTCACGAGGAGTCGACCCGCCGATCGCGGCACCCCCCATCGCCCGACGTACGCCAGAACGATGGAATGGGTCACCTGCGGCTCTACTCCCTCCGAGGTCCATCGTCGGCGCCAACTCTCCCAGCTCCCGGCGAAAAGGTTCCGTGCACTCCGACTCAGAACTGGCGAGACAACTCCGTTGTGTCGTCGACCTAGAGCGACGTATGGAGAGCCGCTCCTGCCAGATAGACGCAATGGTCCACAGGGTTGAGGGCAGAGTTCTAGTGGACAACGACCTGGACTTCCACTCCTCGTTCGCGGTGGAGATCCTGGAGGCTCGGGTCTCGCCGAAGCTGCCCCTGCCTTCCATCGCCCCTTACAATGGCACCACCGACCCGGTGGATCACATCCACAGGTTTGAGTCTCACATGGTGTTCCACGGAGCGTCAGATGCAGAAAAGTATCAGGCCTTCCCGGCCACTTTGAAGGAGACTACGAGGTCCTGCTTCGAAACCCTCCCAGCGGGCTCCATCACCTCCTTCCACCAGCTGAAGAAGTCCTTCCGCGACAACTTTCTGGGCGGGAGGTCTCAACCCCACACAGTGGCTTCACTGTTGTCTATGCGGTAGAAGAAGGGTGAAGCTCTCTGGGACTATGTCAAGAGGTTCTAGAGTGAAGCCCTACGCATCCCACGCTTGGACGTTCCGCTTGCTACTAGTGCCTTCATACAAGGCACTCACGACGGGTTCCTCCAACGGACGCTGGGAGTGCAACAGCCAACGACCCTATCATAGATCCTCTCAACCGCACAATGCCATACTGCGTGCGAGGAGAGCCTCATGGCTAGCCTTGCTGAACAGAGCGATCAGGTAGAGAAAAAGAGGCCTTCCGATAATGGTTCTGATCGAGGACAGAAGAAGGGCCAGTGCAATGGAGATTCACCACGCCATCCACGCCCCTTCACCGAATACACTTCTCTCGTGGTAGCCCCCCAAACAGATCCTGGCCGAGATCTGGGATGAACAATATGTTTGGTGGCCACTCAGGATGCATTCTGATCCCCGCAGGTGCAACCAAGACAAGTATTGTCGCTTCCATCGTGACCACGACCACGACACCTCTGAATGCCGCCAACTCAAGGACGAGATAGAGTCCTTGATCAAGCGCGACTATCTGGGACGGTATGTGCGCCAGAATGAAGATTGCCCAAGATGCCAAGAGCGGACCCCTGAGCAGCCCATCAACAACGAACCGAACGGGCAAGAGATCAATGTGATCGCGGGAGGTCCCAGTGCGGGCGGAGAGAGCAGCCGGAGCAGGCGCGATTATGCTCGGAGAGTGCACCAAGTGGAGCGGTCTCCTACATCACGATCCACTCCTTATCCACCAAGTCTGGAACGTGCACAGTCCGAGGAGGCTATCACCTTCTCAGACAATGATCTTGTAGGAGTTACGACTCCCCACATCGATGCGTTGGTCGTCTCGGCCACCATCAATCATTGTAACGTGTGGCGAATACCTGTGAGCGCACCAGACGTGTTGGCCTATGACTGTTTCCTCTTAATGGGCTTAAAAGCCGACCAACTATATCTAATAGAATTGCCTTTCTTCGGCTTCTCTGGGGTTTCAGTGCATCTTATGGGCAGGATATGTCTACCCATTACCCTAGGAACAACGCCGAAGAATGTGACCAAGATGGTGGACTTCCTCATGGTCAGAAGTATGCCAGGGTACAACGCCATCCTTGGCAGAGGCCTGATCGGCCGCATCACAGCCGTACCCTCATCTCTGCATCAGAAGATGAAGTTCTCTACTCCTCATGGTGTAGGTGAGGTGCTCGGAAGCCAGCGCGAGTTTTGGTGGTGCTACGTTCTCTCCTTAAGGGACAAACAGCCCGCGGTAGACCCAGTGGTTCCGCCTACACTGACCGACGAGGCTTCAACCAGCTGGAGAATGCCTACCGAGGATCTATTGCCGATGCGGGTGGACGACGACCCTGATCACATCCTTTACGTTGGTGCCTTACTATCGGAAGCTGAACAGTAACACTATAAATCTTTTCTGCTCGCCAACTTGGACGCATTTGCATGGTCGAATGATGAGTTACCCTATATCCTTCCAAAAGTGATGACTGATAGCCAACAAATGTGTCGTTAAACACGTGACTAACAATCTCAAATTAATCGAATTACACTAAATATTTCAACAATAGGTAAGTGGTGAGAACTAAGTCGTATCCACAGAGAAGAAGATTTTTAATTTTGAAAACCTTGAGTTTTAAATTAGAAAAAAATGAGTTTAGAATTTTAGAAGTAAAGCGTAAAACTAATATGACCAAAATTACTTTAAACTAAATAAATAGATATTAGAAGATGGAGAGAGGAAAGACTAATTAACAAATAGTAACTAACATTATCACAATAAAAGTAAGAGTTTAACACAATACAGAAATAAACTAAATAATCTACCGAGAGAGAGAGAGAGAGAATGAGAGCGAGAGAAAGAGAACAGAGACGGAAGAGAGGAGAGAGAAGAGAGACAGTGAGAGAGAAGAGAGAGAGGGGGGGGGGGCACGGCCTCCTCTACGTGCATGCATGCACGTAGAGAGGAAGGGAGAAAGTGGCGTGGCAGCGCGCGGGCATGCAGGTGGTCGCGTGGGCAGGCGGTGCGGGCGCAGCAGGTAGGGCGCGCAGGCGAGGCGCGCAGGCAGGCCCATGCGCAGGCGGACGCGGGCGCTGGCGTGCGGGGGCGACACGCTTGGGTGACGCAGTGGGGCCGCTTGCGCGGGTGGCCTGGAGCGGCAGGGGCTGAGCGAGCAGAAAGAGACCGGACAAGAGAAAGAGAGGGAGAAAGAGGAAGAGGAAGAAGAAGAGAAAGGAGGGAAGAAGAGATCGAAGAAGAGAGGAGAGAGAGAGAGAGAGAGAGAGAGAGAGAGAGAGAGAGAGAGAGAGAGAGAGAGAGGCCGGTGGAAGGGAATGGAGGAGAGGGGTGCGGTCCAAGAGAGGGAGAAGAGAGAGAAAAAAAAGATGAATAGATGGGAGGAAAGAGAGAGTTTATAAAAAATAGATGGAGAGGAAAGAGGAGAGATTAAAGGAGAGAGATTTTCAAAAAATAGAGGGGAGATTTTAAAAATGAGAGGAAATTTTGAAAATTGAAAAGATAGAGAGGGAAAAGAATCTCTCCTCATTCTCTTGATCCAATTAGATTCATTGGCCCATTTAAAACCTCATTTCTTGGCCCATTAGTCATGCAAACACAACACAAAAGATGTTTAATCAATTATCGCACTTGTGATCAAATGATAATAGAAACTTATGAAATTATCAATTATTTGTCAATAAAATTACACAATTATTTATAACAATTATGTAATTATCACATCCCCCAACTTACTCATTACTAGTCCCTTAGCAATGCACACAAGTGAATAATTGGGACTAACAAGAACTCAAAACATCATATTTCATGACAAGAAAGTAGAGATGAGACTGATCAACCATAAGTATTTCCAGTTCTAGTGGCAAGTGTCAAAGATAAACATGTCAGTTCATGATATTAGACAGTTCCTCAAGATACACTTGAAATTATCATTTCCTTTGTGAATGTGCTTGTGATCAATAGGCATTAATAAGATGGTGCATGGGCTTTTTACCTATTACTTAGATATGATATCAACTCTACACTCCTTAAATCCAATCCTCGAATTACAGGTAGCTTTCACTCTGCCTTTTCTCTTATATATATATATATATATATATATATATATATATATATATATTGTAAACTTGGATACCCTTTCACCGTTTAACGCGAACTTCTACACTTCTTGAGGTGCCGAAGCTTGGTAACTAAGCTAGAGATTTCCTTCTTTATTTTCATTTCATTTTTTTTTTAAATAACTTGCAGGCAAGTAGCTTTTTATCCACGATTAGTCTTCAATAAGAGTGTAGAATATCAATCATCAACCTGAGTATTAGGTAAAACTCTCATCACCCTCATGACTGACACTTATTCATCATTTAATTCATGTGTGAGTTCAATAAAATTTCAAACGTATTTTGAGGAAAATGCTAAGAACATAACCACAAAACTCATCCTTTAACTTACCACTAGCACAAGTATATACTCAAAGTAAAATCATTCTAAAATGAGGCATTCTTTTCTTGCATGAAAAATGATACATGAACATAATGTTCGGGATGTTTAGAAGGATTTTAAAATTTGAAAGATTTTCACAATTTTCCTCCCCCCAACTTGAATGACATTGTCCTCAATGGCAAACAGATAATAAAGCCATCAGAAGTTAGGAAAGGAGAGATACAACCTGATATCTTTAATGAAGGCGGGTTTCTCAATTGATTCATCAAGGATAATGGGCCTCCAAAAACCTAGAACACAATAGAAAAGAAAAAATAAATAATTTAAATCTCCTAAAAATATTGGGTTGCCTCCCAACAAGCGCTAAGTTTAATGTCTTCAGCCATACACAATGAAGTCCTTATGCATCTACTCAAGGTCATTTAGAGGAATGGATTCTTTAGGTGTGAGGTGCATGTTTTCCAAGTAAGGTTTGAGATGTTGACCATTAACAATGAAAGTTTGACCATTTTTAGGATCAAGAATTTTAACAGCACCATGGTCAAACGCTTTGACAACAATGAATGGTTCGTCTCATCGAGATTTCAATTTACCTGGCAATAAGCGTAGGCTAGAGTTAAAGAGCCAGACCTTTTGGTCAGGATGGAAGGATTTCCTAAAAATGTGTTTGTCATGAAAGATTTTGGTCTTGGATTTATATACTTGGAATTCTCATAGGCTTCATTGCCCAATTCCTCAAGCTCATGCAGTTGGAGGGCTCTATGTGATCCAGCTTGGGCTAAGTCAAGACTAAATTATTTAATGGCTCAATAAGCCCTATGCTCTAACTCAATAGGGAGGTGACAGGCTTTACCAAAAATCAATCTATAGGGAGACATGTCAATGAGAGTCTTATATGCAATCCGATAGGCCCACAAAGCATCATCCAATCTTTCTGACCAATCTTTCCTATCGGGCCTAACGGTCTTTTGGAGAATGTTCTTGATCTCCCTATTGGACACTTCCACCTGGCCACTCGTCTGGGGATGGTAGGGGGTGGTAATTTTGTGAGTTATCCCATATCTTTTAAGCAAAGCTCTAAATTGAGAATGAGTAAAATGAGATCCCCCATCACTTATAATAGCCCGAGGACACCCAAACCTAGAGAAGATGTTTCGACACACAAACTTCATAACAACTTTGTGATCATTAGTTCGGGTGGCAATGGCTTCAATCCACTTGGACACATAATCAACGCCACTAAGATGTACTCATTACCAAAAGATGATTGGAATGGGCCCATGAAATATATTCCCCAGACATGAAAAATTTCCACCACCAAAATGGGGTTGAGTGGCATCATGTCTCTCCTAGAATTGTTGCCGACAACTTGGCATCTAAGACATGTCTTGCTGAATTCATAAGCATTTTTGAACAATGTGGGCTAGTAAAACCCACTTTGCAAGACTTTAGCAGCAGTTTTCTTCCCCGAGAAGTGTCCCCCACAAGCTGGAGTGTGATAGAAATTTAAGATGCTTTGTTGCTCTTCCTCGGGGACACACCTTCTAATGACTTGATCAGGACCCATGAAAAATAATTCAGGGTCATCTCAAAAATAGTGTTTGACATTAGAAAAAAAATGGTCCCTTTCATTCTTTGACCATCTTTCAGGAATTTGTCCCACAACAGGATAGTTGACAATGTGAGCATACCAAGGGGCTGTCCTATGAGAAATTGCAAGGAGGTGTTCATCAGGAAAAGAATCATGCATTGGAGTGCTTTTAGGGATGAGAATTCGGGATAGGTGATCAGAAACAACATTTTCAGTTCCTTTCTTGTCCCGAATTTCCGAATCAAATTCTTGAAGAAGAAGGATCCATCTGATGAGTCTTGGTTTGGAGTCCTTCTTAGCTAAGAGATATTTCAAAGTAGAGTGATCTTAGTAGATGATGGACTTTGCCCCTAAAAGATAAGATCAAAAATTTTCAAGGGCAAAGACTACAACAAGAAGTTTTTTTTCTGTGGTGGTGTAATGCAATTGAGCATTGGCGAGGGTGCGACTCGCATAATAGATCACCATGGGATGTTTATCAATTCTTTGTCCCAAAACAGCACCTATGGCATAGTCAGAGGCATCACACATGATCTCAAAGGGTAATGACCAATCAGGAGTTTGAAGAATGGGAGCTTTGGTTAAAGCTTCTTTGAAATTAGTCAAGGCCTCTAAACAAGCATCATCAAAGTGAAATGGGACATCCTTTGCTAGGAGAAGAGTTAAGGGGCGGGCAATTTTGGAAAAGTTTTGAATGAACCGGTGATAGAAGCCGGCATGGCCAAGAAATGAACGAATCTGTCTCACAGAGGTTGGAGGAGGAAGATCAGCAATGAGGCCAACTTTGGCCCTATCTACCTCTATACCCTAAAAGCAAATGTGCCATAGGGGCACGTAAAGGTGGCCTTTTACTGATCTTCTAGGTAAATTGGCACTTGATTGTACCCAGAATAACCATCCAAAAAGCAGAAGAATTGTTGGCCTGTTAGTCTCTCAAGAATTTGATCCATGAATGGGAGTGGAAAGTGATCTTTCTTGGTCATGGCATTGAGCTTTCTATAGTCTATGCACACTCTCCACCCCGTGGTCAATCTAGTGGGTATTTCCTCCCCTTGTTCATTTTTCACAATTGTCAGCCCAGACATCTTGGGAACCACTTGGGTTGGGTTGACCCACTGGCTATCTGATATTGGATAAGCAATTCCAGCATCTAGCCACTTTACGACTTCCTTCTTCACCACTTCCTTCATGTTGGGGTTCAATCTCCTTTGTGTTTCCCAACTTGGTTTGGCATTATCCTCTAAGTAGATGTAGTGCATGCAAATAGATGGACTAATCCCTTTAAGATCGGCCACCGTCCATCCTATAGCTCCCCTATGCTCCTTTAAAACTTTTATCAATTTGGCATCTTGGGTAGGGGTTAGGTTGGAGGCAATGATAATAGGCAAAGTTTGGTTTGGGCCTAAGAATACATACTTGAGGGAGTCCGGAAGAGGTTCAAGCTCAAGATCGGGAGGACTTTCAAGTGATGGAAGAGCCGGTTCAGATTGTAAGGCCGGCAAAGGCTCAACTTTGGGCCAAAGAGTAGAATGGAGTGGTGAATCATATAGGGCTTTGGTCTCCTCCAACTAGTCAATATCCAAATCATTATCAATGAGCTCAGTCAAAATGTCTATAGAATGACATTCTTCTTCTTGGTCTGGATATTGAGATGCTTTGAATACATTGAGAGAGACCTTTTGTCCCCCAAATGAAATGTCCATCATCCCTGTAGCACAGTTGATGTTGGCTTTGGCAGTGGCGAGGAAGGGACGACCAAGAATGATAGGAGTGTGTCTCAATTCCTGGTTAGTGGACATATCAAGGATGAGAAAGTCCATGGGAAAATAACAATCATTGACTTTGACAATCACATTCTCTATCAATCTCTGTGGAGTCTAGACCGAACGATCGGCTAGCTATAGAATGATGGAAGTGGTCTTGAGTTCCCCTATGTTGAATTGTTCATAAATGAAGGTGGGGAGAAGATTGACACTTGCCCCTAAATCAAGAAGGGACATTTCAAAGGTTATACGAGCAATATCACATGAAATAAGGGGAGCACTAGGGTCCTTCAGCTTTCTAGGGAGATGATTTGTCAAGATTGCACTAACATCTTCAGATAGTCGAATTTTCTGAATTGCAGTCTTAGATTCCCTACATGGAGTGCACAATTCTTTCAAGAATTTAGCATAAGCCGGAACATGTTTGATAGAATCAAGGAGTGGAATGTTGATCTGAACTTGTTTGAATAATTTCAATAATTCCTCGTCTTGGACCGGCTTCTTCTTCCTAGTGGGCTTTGATTCTAGAGCACTAGGGAATGGAACTTTTGGTTGGTATGAAGTAGGATCCTTCTGGGCTTTCCCTTTTCCTTTTGCTTCTCCCCCTAACTTAGTTTGGATGGGCTCCTCTTCACTGTCACTTGTATCATCTTGGACTCCTTGAATAGAGTTATCAACAACCACTTTACCCTTGTGTGGGTCACTCAGAATTTTACCACTTCTAAGACTTGAAATGGCTTTTATATTCTCCAATTGTGGGCTTCTTGGTTGGGTTTGTTGGGCAGGTTGAGGTAGGAGGCCTGATTGTGACGCAAAGCCTGGTGGTTGGTTCCTTGGGTTGGCCACAGGTTGGCTAGGCAATTGACCCACTTCTCTTCTCATGGTGGTCTCAGCCATCTGGCCCACTTGGGCTTCTAGCCTGGCCATGGTCTGTTGATTTGTAGCCAAGAGTTGTTGTTGGTGGTACAATTGTTGTTGTTGGGCCAAAATGATTTGTTGGAGTTGATTAAATTGTTCTTCAAAATTCTGTTGAGGAAGTTGTTGAAAGGTGGGCTGAACTTGCTTGAGTTAAGGAGGAGGATATTAGGCTGCCTGAGAGAAGTGGGCCTGAGGCCCTCTAGCATAAGTGCCACTATAGAGATTGGAGTGGTCTTGGAATTGGTTTTGGAATGGTTGTTTTTGTGTTTGAGGAATGGAGGGGTTAGGTCTTTGAGGTGGCATTTGTTGATTCTTCCGAGAGAAATTTGGGTGATTTCTCCAGCCCGAATTGTAAGAATTGGAAAATGGGTCTAAGTTGGGCTTGGAGAATCCTTGGGCTTCTTGGACCTGTTCTTGGACTTGTTCTTGGATGAAAGGAGGGAGTTGAGCTGCAATTGGACATTCATTAATGTGGTGGGCCAGACTAGCGCACAAACTATAGACTTCCTGATGATAGGAGTCTGGGCCAACATATGGGCTCGAGGGGGATGGGCCAAAGGGATCCTGATGGGTCCTAGACAAGATTTGGTCCATCTTTTGAGCCAGAGAGGTAATAGTTTGGGCCATAGTATCTAATTTTTCCCACTTTTGGGCCATGAGATTATTCTCGAATCTGGGCTCCAATTTAGCTCGATTTCTCACTTCATACAACCCAGCCTGCTTGGATGGCCCAACAGATCTCTCATAAGAGAATAAAGACGCATGATTGATAGAGTTTTCACTCAACATTTCAATGAGATCATAAGCCTCATCCTCACTTCTACTCATGAATGTCCCTCCACATGAAGCATCCACCATTTGTCTATATTGTTCAGTCAACCCCTCATAAAATGCTTGGACAATTTGCCATTGTGAGAGACCATGGTGGGGGCATTTTCTCAAAAGCTCTTTCAACCTTTCCCATGACTCATGAATTAATTCCTCTGGTGATTGCGAAAATCTAGTAATAACCCTTCGCATGGTATTGGTTCGGACTATAGGGTAGAATTTCTTTAGGAATTCTTGTTGTATTTCTGCCCAAGTTCGAATGGTTTTCTCCACAGTGCACAACCAATATTTTGCCTTATCTTTTAGAGAAAATGGGAAGAGGGTCAATCTGAGGGCATCATCAGAAAAAATTTGAATTTTAACAATTGAGCATATATCCAAGAATTCATCAATATGTTTATAGGGGTCTTCATTGGTGTTTCCATAAAAGGATGGGAGCATTTGGATGGTGCTGGATTTAATCTCATATTGGATGGCTTGCTGTTGTGGGAGATGAATACAAGATGAAAACTAATATTGATTTGGGATGAAGTAATCCTTCATTTGTTTGGGAGGCTCTTGATGATCATGATTATCCCCATTGTGATTTGGCAATCCATTTTGATTTTCAGCCATTTGATTTTGTAAAAGATTGTGCTTTAGATGAAAGAATCTCTCAATTTCTAGGATTGGTCCTAGCAAATTAGGTTTTTGTGATCTCCTACCATGCATGCACTAGGACCAAATGAGAGAAGAGAGAGAATTTTTTTTAGTATATATTTTTTTAATTTTAACAAAGACAAACAAGTTTCAAACAATTACCATATTTGACCTAGAGATCTTAGACTTCAAAGTGAGATTTCTCACAAAGTGGCCTAGACCCAACTTAAGTCCACTATTAGGTATATCCACTGGCTAAGTAAGAGGTGGGGTAGTGGGAGGCTCCCCCTACTTTCGTAGGGACCTAATTAGAGAACTACTTTCCCATTTAGGCGTTTGCCTTTTAACCTCTAGCCTTAGACACCAGTTTCCAAAACCAATTAGTGGGCCCAAGTGGACCTAAACCTCAGTGTGAACCCTAAGGCCAATGTTTACTGATTTTTATTAAGGGTTGGGAATGCCAAAGATGCAGGGAATTGTGGTTTGTGGGCTAAGGAAGGGTGATCAAATCCCCACCTTATCTTGTTAGGGTATTGCCCTTAAAATATTTTAGAAATGATGTGCACACCACAAAATCAAGCAAGTAGTTCTATGCAAGCATGGCAATGCATGATCATGCTTATTAAAGAAGGTTGCAAAACTCTCACCTTGTCTCCCCCAATCTTCGACAAGAAAGGAAACTTTTCAAAAAAAAAAAAAAACTAAAGATGAAAGTCTAAATGATGTATGTCCTAAAGATGGAAAGTTTCTAATCTTGACATGACATCTTTTTATTGGATTCAAGTGATTGACTTTTTTTTAATTATCCAAACATGGCAACTAGGAAAAGGAAACTCAATCAAGAGGGTTTTAAGGGTACTTACCTCCAACGCAATCCCTTGTTCTTTTGGAAATTAAAACAAATAGAAGGAGTGAGAGAGAGAAGGAAACTCACCTCAACTTACCTTTTTTTTTCTCATTTTATTTCCTGCAATTTTCGGATTTTTTTTCAAAACAGAACCTTTACTTGCAGATCTTGCTTTCAGCGACAGATTTCTGACAGATTTTCCATTT
The DNA here is from genome assembly GCA_014218235.1 of Colocasia esculenta. NCBI lineage: Eukaryota > Viridiplantae > Streptophyta > Magnoliopsida > Alismatales > Araceae > Colocasia > Colocasia esculenta. The sequence continues at coordinate 19,728,493 of CM024760.1, read as the reverse complement.
CTACATTTTTCAGTCTTTTTTTCAATTTTTATTTGACACCGACAAAAAGAAAGAAAATGTTAGCATGAATATATACAAAAGACACCAAGATTATCAAAAGTAAAAATCTAATTCCCCGACAATGGCGCCAAAAATTGATAGCCAACAAATGCGTCGTTAAACACATGACTAACAATCTCAAATTAATCGACTTACACTAAATATTTCAACAATAGTTAAGTGGTGAGAACCGAGTCGTATCCATGGAGAAGAAGATTTTTATTTTAAAAACCTTGAGTTTTAGATTAGAAAAAATGAGTTTAGAATTTTAGAAGTAAAGCATAAAACTAATCTGACCAAAATTACTTTAAACTAAATAAAGAGACATTAGAAGATGGAGAGAGAGGAAAGACTAACTAACAATTAGTAACTAACATTATCACAATAAAAGTAAGAGTTTAACACAATATAGAAATAAACTAAAATAATCTACCGAGAGAGAGAGAGAGAGAGAGAGAGAGAGAGAGAGAGAGAGAGAGAGAGAGAGAGAGAGAGATAGAAGAGAGGAGAGAGAAGAGAGACAATGAGAGAGAAGAGAGAGAGAGAGGGGGGTGCACGGCCTTCTCTACGTGCATGCATGCACGTAGAGAGGAAGGGAGAAAGTGGCATGGCAGCGCGCGGGCACGTAGGTGATCGCGCGGGTGGGTGGTGTGGGCGTGGCAGGCGAGGCGCACAAGCGGGGTGCGTGGGCGTATGCGGGCACTGGCACGCAGGGCGACGCGGCGGGGGCCGCCGGCGCGGGTGGCCTGGAGCGACAGGGGCTGAGCGAGTAGAAAGTGACCAGGCGAGAGAAAGAGAGGGAGAAAGAGGAAGAGGAAGAAGAAGAGAAAGGGGGGAAGAAGAGATCGGAGAAGAGAGGAGAGAGAGAGAGAGAGAGAGAGAGAGAGAGAGAGAGAGAGAGAGAGAGAGAGAGAGAGAGAGAGAGAGAGAAGGCCGGTGGAAGGGAATGGAGGAGAGGGGTGCGGTCCAAGAGAGGGAGAAGAGAGAAAAAAAAGATGAAAAGATGGGAGGAAAGAGAGAGTTTATAAAAAATAGATAGAGAGAAGAGAGGAAAGAGGAGAGATTAAAGAAGAGAGATTTTTGAAAAATAGAGGGGAGATTTTAAAAATGAGAGGGATTTTTGAAAATTGAAAAGATAGAGAGGGAAAAGAATCTCTCCTCATTCTCTTGATCTAATTAGATTCATTGACCCATTTAAAACCTCATTTCTTGGCCCATTAATCCTGCAAACACAACACAAAAGAGGTTTAATCAATTATCGCACTTGTGATCAAATGATAATAGAAACTTATGAAATTATCAATTATTTGTTAATAAAATTACACAATTATTTATAACAATTATATAATTATCAATGACTCACCACCTGAACCTGGATCCAAGAGTACCACCCGTACAGTAGAGGCGACATCCTGTTAACCGTGAACGGTAGACCGTGATCTATGATCATGCCGTCAAAAGGCGATCAACTGAGCTGCTTCGAGAAGCCCAGTTCCCAAGATGGATCTCTAACAGAGTTCACATCCGCAAAACCAACGGAAAATGGCGGGTGTGTGTGGACTATAAGGATCTCAATAAAGCAACGCCAAAGGATAACTTTTCCTTGCCGCGCATAGACCAGCTGGTGGATGCGACATCTGGGCATGAGCTTCTCAACTTTCTGGATGCCTACTCCGGTTATCACCAGATCACATACATCTCTCGGATCAAGATGCCACAACGTTTGTAACTGACCTCGGCCTTTACTGCTTCACCAGAATGTCATTCGGTTTGAAGAATGCAGGCGCGACATACAAACGACTGGTCAACAAAATGTTCGAGCAACAAATCGGGCACAATATGGAAGTCTACGTCGATGATATGCTGGTCAAAATGCACCCAAGCGCCGACCACATTTCTGACTTGGAAGAAACCTTCGCCACTCTACGAATGTACAACATGAAGCTCAATCCAGCCAAGTGCGCCTTCGGAGTGCACTCAGGGAAGTTCCTCAGCTTCCTCGTATCCAATAGGGGGATAAAGGCCAATCCTGAAAAAATCAGAGCTATATTGGAGATGAGCAGTCCGAAGACAGTGCACGATGTCCAACGGCTCTTTGGACGCCTAGCGACACTCAACCGCTTCATGTCCCAAGTAGCGGAGAGGAGTTTTCACTTCTTCAAATTGTTGTGAGTCCCCAAAGGTGCCTCACTGCAAGGGGGGCTAGTACGGTGGACCCCGGACTGTGAAGCGGCCTTCACCGAACTGAAGAGGTATCTCGCTACTCCGTCGATTCTCTCAAAGCCAGTGCTTGGAGAGCAACTATTCGTGTACTGTCAGTCACCGAACACTCCATCAGCATGGTACTGATCAGAGAAGAAGCGACAGTGCAGCACCCAGTCTACTACATAAGCAGGGTACTGCAGGAAGCTGAGAAGAGATATCCCCGAGCAGAGAAGCTCACTCTGGCACTCATCACGGCTGCGCGGAAACTTAGGTCATACTTTCAGGCCCATCTAATCATGGTGCTAACCAACCAGCTGCTGAAACATATCCTACAACGTCCCGAGACTTCTGTAAGGCTTATTAAATGGGCCATCGAGCTCGGAGAATTTGAGATCAACTACTGACCCAGGATTGCCATCAAGGCTCAAGCGCTAACAAACTTCATGGCGGAATGCACCCTCCCTGCCGAGACGGACCCTCCATTGGCAGATGAACCATCGTGGGAACTCTACATGGACGGGTCCTCTTGTGTCACAGGAGCTGTGCAGGGCTAGTCCTTACCTCCCCAGAGGGGTTGGAATTCCAGTATGCCCTCAGGTTTTGCTTCGCCGCCTCCAACAACACAGCTGCATATGAAGCACTTCTGTCCAGAATCAGAATGGCTAGGCATCTCAGAGCGCTCCGGCTACGAACCTTCAGCGACTCCCAACTAGTTGCCAGCCAAGTCAATGGACAATTTGAAGTGTGGGAGCCTCGAATGGTGCAATACCTTTAGCAAGTCAAGCGCTAAGCAGAGGGCCTTCTGTACTTCAAAGTGGTGCACGTCCCTCGAGAGCAGAATGTGCAAGCATATTCACTCGCCAGACTAGCATCTCCAGGCGACATCGCCCATTCTTGCTCCATTTTCATTGAAGAGCTCGCCTCGCCGAACACGGAGATAGATATCGCAGCCTTAGGGACCACTCAACCAGCCCCGAGCTGGAAAAACCCTGTTCTGGCCTATCTGTTGGCCCTTTTGGTACGACAACATGCTAACCTAGAGGGGGGGTCAATAGGTTTTCTGAAATATAAAATAGAAACTTAAACACATAAAACTATCACTTGAAAGTTTGGTTAGTTGAGTGCGATAGAGAGTAGCAGTGTGGAAGCAAATAAACAATCACACAATGGACACAAGGAATTTATCTTGGTTCGGCCCTTCCCACATGGAAGTTCTACGTCTAGTCCCCAAGCAATCTCTTGAGATTTTACTAACCAAGGGTACAGTCCCCCTTACGGACAGTACAACACCCAGCACCTCAGCTGGTCTTCTTCTCTTTCCCAGGCAAGAAGGCAGCCCACTTCTTTTACAGGTTAAGAAGCCAACCTCTTGGTACAAACCCCAGTGCGGTTCTGCTAGACTTAAACCCCTAGCTAGGTTCTACACTATATACAGTCAAACAGTTGGGCACAAATCTTTCTTAGAAAATAAAGAACAGACCGAGAGCTATCACAAGATGAACACTAAGAACTCTAGCTCTCAGCCACAAACTCTCCCCTAGATTTACAATGACCACAGAGAGAGAGTGAAGAGAGGAGAAGGAGCTTGAAGTTTGAAGGTCTTCAGATGCTTGAGCACTTCTTCTTGGGCTCGGGCTCTTTCTCTCTTTTCCTTGAGTGTATCTGGAGTTCAGGTTCTTCACTGGATGTACACTGCTTTAAAGATCTTCAGGAAAGCTCTCATCTTATTCTTCAGCCTTGCTTCATCTTTTATATGAGCAGCTTTGAAATATATCCGTTGAAGAGATCCGTTGGAACTCTTCTAGTCGTTGCTGGTTTTTCTATTCTTCTTCTTCTGACTGTTAACCACTTGGTGGTCTTCGAGGTCTGCAAGCATAGAAGAAGGTGTTTAGATCAAAGAGTGTTCTTGTCAAAAAGGCTCACACTTCTGTGTTTTCCTACTGTCACCCAGAAGTGGTAAGTAAAGCCCTTTTTGTCTGACAGGAGAGAAGAGATCTAGAGAGATAGAAAAGATCTTCTGTCAGAAAGATAGAGGATCACGCAAATGAAATATATTTGACTTTTCATTAAGCGCCAAAAACATTTTAAAATCTGAGTATAAAGGAAATCGATGTTTAAGTTGAAATCTATGTTTGAACAGAATCCATGTTCTAATGAAATCCATGTTTCCAATAGAATCGATGTTTAAGTGAAATCGATGTTTACATGAAATCGATGTTTGAACAAAATCGATGTTTAAGTGAAATCGATGTTTAAGTGAAATCGATGTTTGAATGAAATCGATGTTTAATTCAAATCAATGTTTGAACAAAATTGATCTTTTAGTTAAGGCGAATCGTTGTTTCGACCAAATCGTTGTTTAACTTATCGAATTGTTATACTGATCAAATCATTGTTTTACTTATCGAATCGTTACAGCGATCAAATCGTTGTTTTAACTTATCGAATCGTTACATCGATCAAATTGTTGTTTTATCAAGGAAATCGATGTGTTCAACAGAATCTATGTTTTCAACAGAATCGATGTGGCACTTTGTGAACTGAAATCAATGTATATTGAATGGACATCGATTTAGCTTTTCAGTACAAATCACAAAGCGATAGTACAATAAATTTATATTTATTAGGAAAACATAATATTAAATATATTTAATAATATTTAATTAATCATAAGTTTTGTTATCACCAAAATATAAGGGTAAAATATAAGAGTGCACACTATCTTCTCCGAGGAGAGCTTCCTCCCGACCAGGTCGAGGCTCGTAAAGTCCGATTGCGCAGCCAAAGGTTCACCGTTGTCTAAGGACAATTATACAAACGCTCCCTCTCTAGGCCTCTCTTGAAATACCTTGATCCCTCCGAGGCGACATCGGCAATCGAAGAGGTGCATGAGGGTCTATGCGGGAGCCACCTCGGGGGAAGAACGTTAGCGCACAACATCCTCCAACCAAGGTTTTGGTGGCCAACCTTGCAAAAGGACTGTCTGTCCTATGCGAAGAAATGCCCGGAATGCCAGAAGTTTGGTCAGCATATCCATCAGCCTGCCGAACAACTGCATTCCCTCTTTGAGCCACGACCCTTTGCTCGGTGGGGCATTGACATCATGGGACCATTCCCAAAATCCCAAGGCTGAAAGAAGTTCTTGCTAGTTGCCATTGACTATTTCACCAAATGGATCGAGTCTGAATCCATTGTTACCATCACCGATCAGGCAACGCGGAAGTTCGTATGGAAGAACATCCTATGCGGATTCGACGTCTCGAAGGTGTTCACCACCGACAATGGGAATTAGTTCGACAACACATTCTTAAAATGGAAATGCTCAGAGCTCGGTATCTACAACCACTTCACCTCTGTGGCACACCCCCAGGTAAACGATTTGGTGGAAAACGCCAACCGAACGATGCTGCACGGGATACGCACAAGGGTGGAAGCAGTAGAAGGATCGTGGTCGGAAGAGCTACCTAATGTACTCTGGTGCCACCGAACAACTGCTTGGGTCGCAACCGAAGAAACCCCCTTCTACTTGGCCTATGGCACCGAAGATGTGGTGCCCCTGGAAGTCGCTCTCCCAACGCTCCGAACATGCCACTTCGACGAAGCAGCTAACAACCGCGCACTAAGAGAGAACCTAGACATGCTCGGTGAACGTCAGAACAATGCCAGCATAAGGTTGGTCTCTCATCAACAGCGGCTCATATAGTATTACAACTCCATAGTTCATGAACGACGCTTCTTCGAAGGAGGTCTAGTGTTACGTCGTTGCTCCACCTCGGACCCCCGGAGAGCAATAGCGAAACTCGCCCAAATGGGAAGGACCTTATAAGGTCATCCAGGTTCTTGGGAAAGGTTCCTACAAGTTGTCTACCCTTAGTGGCGAAACCATACCGAGGACCTGGCATGTTTCAAATCTAAAGGCTTATTATTCGTAAAGCCTCTTGTATCGCTTATTAGGAAAGTCAATTTCCTACTTCTCCCTTCCTTTTCTAAAGGTTTTTGGGGGAAAGGGGTGTTCGGTACAACCCCTGGCCGGAGCTCCATAGCTCGGAAGGCCTGTGCGGTACCTAAAAAACCCCAAAACACCCCCAACGAATTCCGATTCGGTAAAAACCTGACACGAAAAGGAGAGCATCGAAAAAGGATAACATTTTCTTTTGCATTCATAAAATTTTGTAAACCTATCAAGGCAAGTTACATATAAGCAAAAATATATATACGATACAAGTTCTAAGGGGCTTGACTGGAGGGACTAGCATCCTCAGCATCGGAAAGCATCCGCCCGGACCGGAAGCTAGCAAAACAGATCTCGTCAAGGTGAGGATCTCATGTTCGCCGACGACACTCCCGAAGAGCAGCGTCGAAAGCTTCCTGGGCATACTTTACCGTAGCATGAAGACGCCATCGCCGGTCGCCGACCTCGAGGCCAACCTCTTACCAAGCGGCCCCATAGTACTCCAGGTCCTTCAGGAACTCCAGACTGGACTTGTACTCGGCGACACCCCGAGCTTCGGCCTCGTGGAGCACCACAACGACGACATGCTTCTCGGCCTCGGCAACAGTGAGCTTTAGCTCGGAAGCCTTCAATGCAGCACGGAGGTCATTAATCTCCTTTTGCTTCTCGGCTTTGCGACATCGGCTCTGCTCCTCTCGTTCCACCGAAGTCGTGACCTCAACATCCCATAGGATCTGCTGCATCTGTTCTTGCACGGCAAGCTTCGGAGCACTGACATGGACCACACTATTCCGCGAGCAAGCTCCTTGGCATCGGCATCGGCGCTCTCCCCTCCCAAAGAGAGTGCCGCACTTCCCTCCACAGCGGCCTCATCCACTTCGGGACTTTCCATCCGGTACAGCCGGAGCACTTCCAGCTGCTCGACGGTAGGACAGGGGGGCAAGTCCCTAGTGGAAGGCCTTGCTCGGAAGCGCTCCAACGCTGTCTCCAGCCAAGCTTCTGTTGGCATAGATGATGCCATTTCCACGAACACCCTTGTTAGGGGAACCCGTTGTTTGTCCGATCCCTCCCTCTCGTCGGCTGTCTCGGTGGCCTATTTGGAAAGCTCTGGTTCCTCAGCCCCTCGGGTGGTGATCACGCCTGCGGTTGTGGCATCTTGGTCCTCGGCATCCTCCACAAGCGACCCCTGTGGGATCGTCGCCTCTTCTTGGTCAGCCGACTGCTCGGCAAGGACCGTGGCCATCTGCTCCACGGCGGACCTCGTCGGCGTCTCCCCTGCGGTAGGTAGGGAGACCATCCCTCCCACAGTCGGTGCGGGGACCAACTCCTCCGCGGGCGGTGTAGGGACCAACTCTTCCGCGGTCGGTAAAGGGATCAGCGTTAGCTTTGCCGCCGACCCTATTGTTGCCACTTCTGCAGCAGGCAACTCCTCCATGGTCACAGGTGCTCCCTCTACTACCGCTGGTCCCCCACCGTCGCTAGTGGGTGCTAGGGGCCCTAAGGCTCCGAGAAGCTCTTCCAAAGAGTCCCCGTTCAACGGATCTTCAACAGTGATCACATCCTCGCCTCCGAGACCCAGCTCCGAGAGCATCCCCTCGATGGTTAGGGGATCCACCGTGGCCGATGAGGTCCTCGATCTCTTCTTCTGGGCTGCTTTCACCAACTTCTTTCGCTTTCGGAGCTGAAGTTGGGGGGCAGCGTCTTCCTCTTCGACTTCCTCCTCGGCCTCATGCCTTGGAGCCATTGCCTCCCTCTCCGGAGTACCAGTCTCCTTCCTAAGGCTAATCCTCAGGGGCCTCTGGATGGCGGGCCATCCAATGCCGATGGGCCGAATAGCCTCGATCGTTGTCGTCGACACGTCATCACCTAGGTACGTTAGGTACGACCTAATGATGATCCGCTCGGCGAACAGGGCCAGATCCTTCTGATCTCAACCCGCGGCCAGTTCGGCAGCATCTGCAAGGAGGGGATAAGTTAGAAGCCATTTTATGACAAAATATGAGAGTCATAAGAAGGGAACTCACCCCAAGCTCGGCTAAGCTTGTACTCCATCAAATATAGTTCGACATTGTTCACGAGCACCGTGGACAGATTCATCGAGGCCCTCGCTGTGTCTTAGATTAGGAAGGGCGCGATATCCGCCTTTTTCAATGGTTCGCACACCCAAGTGGGGAATCCCCACTCTGGAGCTCCGACCCCCTTCCTCCGACCAATGAAGAACACACGTCCCGTCCACCCTTTGTTGTTCGACAAGTAGGCGGAGAAGTGGATTTGCATCCTGTTCGTCCGGTGCTTGGTGTATACGATGCCATTCTCGGATTGGGGTGACGATGCGAGGCTAAAATTGTTCCAGAAGAGATCCGTCAAAGCCTGATGCCCTCTCTTCTGACACATGATGCAAAAGACAAAGATCGCCCTCCACAAGTTGGGTGTCAGTTGGATCGGCGTGGTCTTCCACGTGTTCAATAGGTCCTTGGCTATCTCCGGCACCGGCAGCCGGAACCCTACGTCCAAAGGATCCAGGGAGAGCACGAAGCACCCTGGCTTGTCCATCAGATATGTTTGGTCCTCACGCGTCAAGATAATGTCATATTCCTCCCCGATATGGTAGCGCTCGCAGAGGTATTCGAAGCACCGATATCTCGGCCCCTTCGTCGTCACCGGCGCTTTCCCACTCGCTTCTGCAACAGCAACAACTTTCCCTTCCCGCTGTGCCATCGATACTTGGATTCGGTGAGGAAGTTGAAGAGCTAAGAAGAAGATGCAGAGGGCAAGAAGATAGGTAGTAGGAGCGGGAGAAAGCTCTTTCGAAGAAGGAAAGCATGAAGCGGTCACTACCCCTCTTCCCTTCCTTATAAGGAAAAAGAGGCGTGAAATTCAAAGAGTGGAGATGGAGGTTCACCCGCTCCAACGGCCCATTCGAACGGACCGTTTCGACTCTTGGTCATGTCACGCCCTTTCCGCCATCATGGGATGAGGTTACCGAGAGAGCTCCAACAACATCTCCAATACCCGTACAATACCGCCACGATCAGCATCACATTAAATGCAGGGAAGGCGACGCCGGACGGCCATCTCCCCTCTCAAGTGCTCACGATCACATCTGAGCAGGCTTGAGAAGGTGGGGGGCAAGTGTGGAGGTTATTTCCAGCCTTCTAGGCCCGTAGGCCCATCATGACCCAGTAGGACAGTCAAGCAGCAGCTACCTAGCCACGTGTCCTCGAAAACGGCCACCAGCTTCCGAACACACCTCAACCACCAAGCACCTAAGGGTCCTAGGGTGTGGTCTCCGGACACCTCTGAACCTGTCCGGGTAGAGTAGAGTCATTGAATAGACTTCAGGGCTCCTATTCGGAACCACTGCGGTTCTAACATCAGGGCACCGGGCACCGAGCAGCTGCACTGAACAGGTTCGCCAGCCCTTATTCGGCACCTCTGTGGCCTACAACGCTATGTGGCCCTTCATTTACCATCGCAGTTAATGGTATGGCGCGGCGCGCCTCCCCACGATCTAGGGCACTTTTAGTGCAAAATCCCAAGGGACACTTCAAACAGACAAACCCCCCACTTTGGGAACTCAACTGTCACATCACTTTAGTTATCATTCGAGAAGGATGCGTCCGAACCTTTCAAGTCCCCTACTTATATAAGGAACAAGTAACCTTCATGCAAAGGTACGTGAAATCATCCCCACAGAATCGCCCACACACAAAAGAACCCTTCCTTCTTCGCCTCATTTAGACAGTCTAGATCTGACTTTGGTATCGGATGGTTCTCCCAGTCCTTCAACCAGGTTCCCCTGACGCCCCTTCTGATTTGCAGGTTTTTGTCTGCACTGGCGACTATCTTCCCTCTTTCCTAGTGGAGGCCTGTTCAGCCCGTTACCGAACAGGAGAAACACCACCACACTATCTATCATTGTCCCAATTATTGGCTAGTGGTCACTTTCTCATTCCATCATATATAATAGTTTTTTTCTCTATCAGTTTTATACCTATATATGTTGATTATTTATTACTCAATAATTATATATAACTACTTGATTTTATCATACTAATTCGATCTTGTCATGCTTTATTTTGTAAGTATCATTATAATGTACGTGAGAGAGAAGATATGGTAGAAGAGATTATTAAATTTACATTTGAAACTATTCATAAATTTAATAATCAATGTACTTGTAAATTTATAATTTTATTATAATTATATAAATATTGTTGCATCTGAAGTTTTCATTTTATTTCTATTTTGTTTCCATTTTTCCAACTTAAAACGAAAATGAATGAAGAAACAGAAACACAATTTTTCGTTTCCATTTTCGACTCCGAAATTTCTATAGGAAGCGGAAGCAGAAACACTCATTTCTGATTCCAACTCTGATCCGTTGGCAACCATAGGGTTGGCCCATTAGGACTCCTATTAAGAAAAGTACTCTCACTTAACTAGAATTGTAGAAATGTCCTTATACTATTGTGCTTCTTTAAGATAAGGCCAAAGACTCTTTTATTTTAAGTCATTTTACTGGATAATTCTAACATTCTCCCACTTGGTCTAATATAAACTAATAAATAAGTTATATTAAACATGGTCCTTATACAATCATTTGAAAACTCTAGATGAGTGCACTCAATTTTAAAATCACGCTATATCTGCAATTCAACATTCATATTTAGATTAAGAAAATTCATTGACATAGATCATTGCTGTCGTATATAGCATATGACATACTTCCTTCCATACATCATAATATCAATAAATTCACTTAACTAAATCCATGGTGGAGTGTACAAATTGTCTCACTTTAATGTCGTACAAACAAATTCTTCCATTTCACACATAATTGTTAACAAAATACAATAATAAAATAGAATAAAATAATCAATCATCCATTATGAGATCTCAAGTGCATCAATTACATCATCAATCATCCCATCTAATAAGGCTCATAGTCTTTAGATGTCATGAGAAAACTTTAGATGTCAAAGCCTTAGTCATGAGGTCAACAATCATGTCAACACCCCTAACAAAATTAATTCATACAGGATGATTCTTAATTCTTTCTTGTACTGAAAGGTACTTGATAACAATGTGCTTATTCTCACCAGTTGATTTACTATAATTGGAGAAGAAAATTGGAGAAGAAAACTATAGAGGCATTGTCACAATGAAGTCTCAAGGGTTTGGAAATAGAATTCAAAACGATAAACTTCTTTAACCCTAGTGCATGTGAAGATGCTTCATAATAGCCAATAAATTCAGCTTCCATGATACAAGTAGCCACAATGTGTTGTTTGGCACTCTTCCATGAAATTGCTCCACCAACTAGTAAGAAAACATAGTCTGATGCGGACTTCTTGTTGTCTAAGCTGTAGCCCAGCTAGCAAGCCTAGAGGGGGGGGGGGTGAATGGGATTCTTAAAAATATTGAGTACCTTAAACCTGTTCACAAAACAGTCACACAAAACACACTTCGATGGGTGTTAGAGTTAGTAAAGAAAGATAGTAAACGCAAAGCAAGCACATAGACAACACAGGGAATTATCCTGGTTCGGACCTCCTCTCCACAGGAGTCCTACGTCCAGTCCCTGAGCAATAACTCAGGCTTTCACTACCTAAGGGTACAGTCCCCCTTATGGACCTTTACACTCCCAGTCACAGCTGGTCTTCTCTTCACAACCCGAAGAGGAAATACACCACCCTGGATACCACCAGGTCTTCCTTCTACCCGAAGGGAACACACACCCTGGAACCCCCAGGTCTTCCTTCAACACGAAGGGAACACAAGAACACAATAATGTGAAATGAGATTAAGCCCCTAGATCAAGCTTATACAATGCTAGATCTGAAGCTAAAACTGAGAGGGAAAGATCTACAGTGAGGGACACTCTCAGTTTATAGAAGCTCTCAAGACTAACACAATGAATGTAGAGAGCTAAGAGCTAAACAATCAAAGGAGTGAGGCTTGGCTCTTCGAAATGCTCGCAGAAAGACTTGTGTAAGATTGTCGTTCGTATTCACAAACTCAAAAATCATATTGTTCTGGAGCTTCAGTCTTCTTTATATATCTTCTATTTGAAATTTGAATGTTGAAGGGCTCGTTGTCTCTAAGCTTTTGTTTACGTTAGACTGCATGGTCCTGCAGAGCTTCCCGTTCAACGGTCTTCATGCATGCACACAGAGAAGATCTTCTGTAATATCCTTTGGCTTCTATTTTGTCCAACGTTATATGATGAGTGCTGTCAGAGACCTGCATGCATTACAAGCTTAAACAATAGACAGCTAAGCTGTCTCTTGTTGTCAGTCAATGTTAGATTGATTTTATACAGAAATAGAAGTTCCATTCTTTTCTTCTAAAAAGATGTTTACAGAATAAGTATGAGAATAGAAGATATCATTTGCATGTACTGCAGTGATACGTTCAGTCATAATAAATGCATGATTGTCAGAAAGATATACGTGAAGACTTTGACTTTTCAACATATTAAAAAATGAGCTCGAAAATGAAATCATTATTTTCACATGGAATCGTTATATGCATGACTTATGAAATCATTGTGAGTGAATCGTTATGCACTCATAAGTAAACTTATACACAAATCGTTATACATTAATAACTAAATCGTTATATAGACAAATCGTTGTGACTCCATAAGCAAATCGTTATGCACAAGTCGTTATAATCAAATCGTTAAAGACAATGTGAATGAATCATTGTTTGCTGTATCGAATCGTTACAGCGACCAAATCATTTTGTAACTTGATGAATCGTTACAGTAACAGAGTCGTTATGTAACTTATCGAATCGTTACAGGGATGAAATCATTTTGAAACTTGATGAGTCGTTGTGACACTGAAATCGTTGTTCTCACTTATCAAATCGATGTGAGAGCAAATCGTTGTTCTTTCTTAAGAAATCGATGTGATCACTTATCGAATCGTTATGGAAGCAAATCGTTATGAATACTTAGAAAATCATCATGAAAGCAAATCATTGCGATCTCTTATCGAATCACTGTGAGGGCAAATCGTTGTGATCACTTATCGAATCGTTGTCAGGGCAAATCGTTGCGATCACTTATCGAATCGTTGTGAGGGCAAATCGTTGCGATCACTTATCGAATCGTTGTGAGGGCAAATCGTTGCGATCTCTTATCGAATCGTTGTGAGGGAAAATCGTTGCGATCACTTATTGAATCATTGTGAGGGCAAATCATTGTGATCACTTAACAAATCGTTGTGAGACAGACTGTAATAGAATAGCAATGACTTATGAAATCGTTATAGAATCGAAATCGATGTGAATGAGAAAATCCTTATGATTCAAATAAAATCGTTATGATTCTAAGGAAATCGTTATACCAACTAATGAGTCGATGTGAACTTAGAAAATTTCATGCTTTGAACTTACATTGCTATAGAATAAATACTACTTACCCATTTAGCTTTATATTCTTTGTTTCATTTCCTGTACTCAAATCTTATAGAAAATATGTTAGATTAAACTTTGTTTTAGTTTTGGTAATCACCGAAATAAATATGTAATTAATTTAAATTACATGGGGATAAGCTGATCATCAATCTCCCCCTTTTTGGTGATGACAAAACTTATCAATAAGCATAGATGAACTGAAATGAATCTATATGTTTCAGAAGTACTATATTTTTCTCCCCCTTTTTGTCATTAAGCAAAAAGATACAAGAGTGAGACAAAGAAGAGAGAAAAGAATAAGAAGAACAGGGGATTATTTTATTGATTAGGTACAGAAAGATAGAAAGCAGGAGACAGAAGAGAGGCATAATGATAAATAACTTCCCAAGCCTTATCTTCCTGCTGCTCAAAATACAACCTGAAAACCCCAGGAGCTAGAGAATAGGAGGGGCCCATGGTTGGAGCCATCCTTTTGTGATGAAGAACCAATTGCTCATCAAGGAATTTAGCATATCGATCGCGTGGAAATGGAGTTTTAAAAAGGCTGATCTTCCCAAAACTAGCACATGCAAGAAACTGATCCATAGAGGCAGGGTAGAAAATTTGCTTCTGCTTCAGGTCCAGGCGCATGGCTACATAAACCTTGTATCTTTCAACCCAAGTTTGAAAGGGATCGTTAACAAGGTGAATGGAGTTCATGTCTAGAAATGTAACAGCTGACAATGGAGGTTTACCTTCCCTGGTGTAACACCCCGGCCCCCTTGGGCCCTTGGCCCCGTCCTCTGGGTCGCGGCAGGGCGACTGTCGCGACGTGGTTCCGATCGCGTCGATGTCTGGTTCTGCTTGGGATTGCGACAGGGGGTATGTCGCCTTCTTGAAGATGACATACCCACTGTCGCCTTCTGGTTTGATGGATGGCGACATGGGGTATGTCGCCTTCTTGAAGGAGACATGGCCTATGTCGCCTTCCCATCGTGTCGCCCCAGACGCCGTCTGACAAACGTGACGGGCGTCCTTTGTGTCAGTACGGCTCTGACGGTGTCGGGTGAACGCGACAAGATGGCTGTCGCCTTCACTTTTTCGAATTCTGAGATTTGACCGTTGTCAGTGAGTTGCGACGGGGGGTGTGTCACCTTCTGGTTCCCGTGGCGACATGGGGTATGTCGCCTTCTCAGCACCGCGGGCTTAAAGCCCGGGCGCCCGAGCCCTTCCCCCTCTCTCGCGCCTCTCCTTCCCCCCCCCCTCTTTCTCTCGCCCTCTCGGAGCTTCTGAAGGTTTTGGGGTGCCTCCCCCGTGTTGAGGCGGCCGTGCTGAGGAGGGTGTCGCTCCGTTCGTGCAGGGGTTGTGTTCGTGCCATGCGGTGCGAGGAGGAGACGGCCAAACCTACGAGAAGGCCCCAACGGGTGTGTCTTTGCATGGAGGTAGGGACATCTGACTCCTTCGCCCTAAGCATGATCCCCTCCCCGTCTAGACCGTGGTTCTCGTGTGATTGGGGTCTGGGGAGTGTGAGAACTCCATGCTCGTGTGAGTGAGGTTTTCCTCCGAGCGTAGAATCCATGTTCTTGGGGCGTTCGAGGGTGGTTTGTGTGTTTAATGGCTTTCTAGCATGATAAGCATGCTCCCTTCCCCCGTGTGTAGTGTTTCTCCCGTTTCGGGGAGGTTCCCGGAAGAAGAGTCTCCGGAACCCCCGACTGGCCTAAAGGCGACGTACCCTATGTCACCATCTGACTGGTAAAGCGACAAGGCCTATGTCGCCTTCTTGAAGGCGACATGGCCTATGTCGCCTTCTCAGTCCAGAGGCAGGTTGTGCTTCCGCCGCTTCCGTTTTCGCTTTACTGTTCTGTGGCACCTGTGCTAGTTCCCTAGTACGGTCTCACACTAGTCGTTCGCCCAGTGCGCGGCACTTGAGGGCTTGTCCCGTGTGTGGACGTCTCGTTCCGCCTCTGTCCTCGGGTGCTGGCCGGTGTGACCTTCTCCGACGGTGGTTCACGGACGTTCCGCTCCCTCGTTGGCGATGGAGAATGTGCCGGTTAACCTCGTTGACTTCTCGTTTGACCAGGTTGACTGAGGGAAAACAAGGAGAACCGGAAGGGGATGGGAGATGATTGTGATCGCCAGGGCCTTACCTGTGCCCAAGGAGTTGTGCTGATCACGCCGGAGTAGTAGCCTCGCGTCGCGGGTGATGGTGAAGCTCCAACTTCTCCTCCTTTAGCCGGCCAAAGGAAGAGAGCTCCGCGGTCTTCTTTGGATGGTTCCTGCCATAGAACAAAACTCAATTAGACCCTAGATAGTGCAGCAGATACTCAAAACGAAAAGTGGAAGGCCCAAAAGGAGAGTCCCGTACCGGTTGCGGACTTGAGAAGAGGGGTGGCCAAGTGTTATGACCACCCTTCTTCCCTCCGTTTTTGGTTGGGAAACCCCTTTCTAGGTGTGTAGGAAAGTGCCCTACGTGCCTAGAGTGTGTGGGAAAGAGTGTGTGATATGCAAGTATCTAAAAGAGAAAAGGAGGAAGAGAGGAAGAGTGGGGGAGGTGATCCTCGTTGCTGGTGATGCTAGCTCGTTGCAGAGGCTCCTTCAGCTCCAGAGAAGCCTCCTTGGACGTCCCAAAGGTTGAGAGGAAGTAGAGGATGACTTGGTGAAGCTTGGGTGGAATTTTCTCTCTCCTCTCTCAAAGCAACAGCATGTGGACGTCCAGCCTCTCCCCCCCTGTTCAGAGGGACCAAGGGGGAGTTATATAGACAGTGAGCTCGGGGTTGAGAGCATTGGATGCTCAAGTGTGAAGAAACACACTTGCACATATGGCACTCCATGTGTTTAAGCTCCAACCAATAGGGAGAGGCCAAATGGGATTTTTACTGGGTCAAAGGACTGCCAAGGTGGCCCATACACCCGTTGGGAACGGCCCCATGCGTTGCATGGGCGAGACAAGGGCGCAAGTGGACTGGAATCTCGGGTTAGTTGGGCAGACCCGGTAAACGCGGTTGACGTCCATGGATCAGGCCGCCAACCGCATGCAGACGTCCATCGAGGTGGACGCCAAGATGGGTCAGCGTCCAGGGGGCAGGCCGTCAATCGGTAGTAGGCGGCAGTCGATGCTGCCGTCTACATGGAATCCGAGGCTAGTCAACACATGGTCAAACGAAGCTTAATGGGCCAAATTGCCTTGCGGGAAATGGGCCAAATCTCGCGTCTACAAATGCCCCTCCGAGACGTCTGGCCTTGCAAGGGAGCAGAGCGGACTGAAAGGTTGGCGTCTCGGTAAACAAAGGACGCGGAGATTTAATGGACGGGCCACTTCCGAGGATAGGAGTTCTAACAAACCAAACGAAAGAGACAAGCTAGGAACAAATGATGAATCGTCTGAGAGACAAATAGGGGTAAGAAAAGGGGTGATCTACCCGTGTAACTACAACCTCAACCCAATGGTAGGGTCCCTGGCAGGGCCGTGTTGGACTTTGACTAGTTTCCGGCGTGTCTGAGTCAAAGGAGTTTGTAATATGACGGTTGAATCAGGAGGGTCTCGTAACCGGAGCCGTGGGCTCGCTGGCCTAATCAGGACGTCGGTCCCGAATTTAGGAGGTCGTGGAGACAAGGAGTTGGTTGAGCTCTCAAAGGATTATCAAAAGATTCTAACTGGAATCACATGCCTGGAAAGCCTGAAGTCCGGAATTAAGCTCGCGACTGGCGAAGGCTCAAATGAACTCAATAAGGCTGGAATGATCATTTGTTGAAAGCACGTTGGGACAAGTAAAGAAGGGGGCAACAAAGACCCGATATCAACCTGGACAGACATGAAGGACGAACCCAGTAGGCCACCCGAGCTGGGGAAACCATGGAGCAATCATATATTCGAGGAAAATCACCATTTTTTTTTTTGAGTGTTAGTAAGAGAATGTTAGCAGTGAAGATGCATGCTGGTGTGGGTTGCCTATCTAAAATGCAAGTTAGCACCAGAGGAAATTCTAAAGGCCATACGAATAACTGAGAGATCGCAAACCCGTCATGGTTTTGGTAAAGGGGAACTCAGGGTTCACGGTCGCCAAGTTATTCGCCTCTGGTGGGGTCCTATGTTAGACATACCTGTAACGCTCAAGGTCGCATGAGCGTTCCGAAGTTGAAGCGCGGCTTGTGCTTAAAATATCTGCAAAACAACTCGAAGCACAAGGTAATGGATAATGGCCATATAAAGATTAAGAATTTAAGCATTTCCGGTCAGTAAACGTCCACATCGATGGCCGCCAGTAATCATGTTAACGTCCACAGATGTGGCCGCCAACCTTGCACTGACGTCCACCGATCTGGACGTCTACCTGACAGCGGATCAGACCGAAAATATAGGTGATGGGAGTCCATAGGGACTCTACCATCTCCTACCTCCGTCCCTCCCTGCTCCTGCTGCGAACCAGAGAGCTGAGAGACAGAAAAGCACAGCAAGATGACCTCTTCATCGATCGGACAATCCTCAGGCGCGAATCCCGGAGTTCTGAGTGAAATTCCGGGGCACCTGAGCGCACGTCTAGCCAATGGAGAGGTAAGTGATGATTATTCTGCTATTTTCTGGGCTAAAAACGCCCCAAACAACTTTTCTTACAGAACCCCGCCTCCCACGCAGGAAGTTCCCGCATTCCCAAGCCAAGGCCAGGTACGGGCCTTTTCCTGGCTCGTGAATCTGGTTAACGCGATAACACTGGACATGCGGAGCTTCATTGGCATGTGGCACTTGAACTTTATGGTGGTCTTGGCCAAGAACATGAAGGAGATGTGGTGGGGGTTCGATGCCCTAGGGGCGCTGGTGGAGAGATGGCATCCGCACACGCACACCTTCGTGTTCCAGGGATTCGAGGCGAGCGTGCTGCTGGAAGAGGTGGAGCTGTTCTTGGGATGGCAGCGGTGTCTGGAGTATGATGCAGCGACTCCTCTCCTTCCATGGGAGGAGATCCTCGCAGACATCGTGCGAGACAAGAAGGAGGTGCTGCGGATGACGAACAAGGATGGGATCTTCCTGGACCGACTGGCTTGGTGGCTGATCCAGCATGCTCGGGAAATTGGCGGGGAGAGGGCGACGCGAGGACTGACTCTTTGCCTGGCCGGGGTGTTCCTGTTCCCCACGAGTGGTGACTTCATCCTCTATGAGCATGTTGGGATTCTCACTCTGCTGTGGCGCGGGCAGTCACTTGCCCCTGCAGTGCTGGCCCACCTGTACAGCTCGCTCACCACCATGAGCTTAGGCGGACGCACCTGCGGGAGTTTGTTTCTGCTCCAGGTATGGATGGAAGCTCATCTAAAGTTTGACTTCGCTGATGCACAACCTACCCCCTCCAGAGTTTTCCTTCGGAGTTCAGTGCATTGCAGCGGCATGGTACGAGCCAGAGGATGAGATCAAGTGTTTGACAGCACACTTGAAGGGCAGAGATGCTTGGAGAGATCACTTAGCATATCTGGGCATGGATGAGTTCATTGTGAGGCCACTGTTTATGAGGACTATCGAGTTCAGAGCAAGGACCAGGGAGGACAGAGATCTGTGGCTAATAGGAGCAGATCAGATGGTGGTGTATCAGCCACATCGGTGCCATTGTCAGCTTGGGATTCCACGGGGAATCCCAACTTCATTCAACGGTACTGATGTGATTGTTACTGGGAGAAATGAGAAGATGAAGAAGAAAGGTTTGAAGACATGGAAGAAGTACACAGTGAGTAAGAAAGTGGGATTGGCAGTGCAGGAAAAACGGGAAGAGATCTTGAAGTATGAGGAATACAATTATAGCATCCTTCCCGTTGCTTGTGGTTATTTTATGGCCCGCAGGGCAAAGTGATGTGCTTTTCTTATTTTCAAATAAATGTAACACAATTTCAGATGAATAAGCAATAGATCTCATTTGTGTTCAATTGACTTGCATTGATTGATTGATGTGTGGAATGTGGAATGTGGTGAAATGGGTGTGAAATGACCTCAAAGTATGTTCAAAAGACAGCGTTGTGAGGACTGAGTGCGGAGTAGTTGGCGTCCACATCGATGGCCGCCAACCTCTGGTTAACATCCAACCTATGGTCGCCAACCACCATCGACGTCCACCTATGTAGCCGTCTAGTTTAAACTAGACGTCCAGACCTAGCCGTCGACCAGACTTCGAGGTCTGAGATTGAAAGGAAATTGACGTCCAGACCCTGGCCGTCTATAGTACGCCAGCGGCCTGGGGTTGACGTCAGATAAAGTTAAACGGCCAGACCTGGACGTTAAATCAAAAAACGCCCTTTTTTGAACCGACGCCTTCTCCCGCGCCATTTCGTCTTCCAAAGCGCCGGGAGAAGGAAAACGAACCTAGACCACCTTGCTCCCTTTGCTCGAGACAACAATGAGGAGGAGGGAAAAGCGAACCACCATCCGGGGGCGCCGCCAACCGGAGGAGGAAGAAGAAGAGGTGGAAATGGCTATGGCGGAGGAAGAGGAAGAAGTGGTGGTGGAGGACACACCGGAGGGTGAAGAGACCGAGGGAGGAGATGAGACGGAGGCGGAGGCACCTCGACGACCCCGGGTGAGTACCCTAAAACCTCTGTGAGTGTGATTGAATTTGGTGAAAAGACGGGGGAAACAGGGGAAACGCCGTCGGGTCAGGCAAGAATTTGACGGCAACATCGGTTGCCGTCGAGTTCTTGCTGACGTCCAACCCCTTGCCGTCAAGGGGAACTTGACGGCAATGGGCCGGACGTCGACACAGGAACTAAACGGCCACCTCAGGACGTCTACTTTTAGTAAACGGCAGACCCTTGCCGCCAACCTTGAGTAAACGGCAATCGATACTGACGTTGAGTTTTCTGTGTTTTCTGCAGGGCAAGGGCAGAATGAGGAGCAGGGTGACCTGGGACTTGTGCTGGGCATGGTACCACGCGCTTCCAGAGGCCCAGCAGGCTCAGATTGCGAGGATGGGGTTCGGACATCTACTGTCGGTACGCCCTTTCCACTTAGACATACCGTACTTGGAGGCGTTGAGGGAGAGATGGGAGGAGGACTGCAAGGCATTCATCATGCCTTGGGGTCATATGATACCCACATTGGAGGATGTGGCGTATCTGACGGGACTGCCGGTTCAGGGAGAGCCGGTGGTCGGATTGGAGAGGAGGGACTACTATGACGACATAGTAGAGCTACTGGGGCCAGAGTTCGTGGCTGGGAGGAGGAGACCGATCCGGAGCATCCTGCTCGGATCGTTGTCAGAGGCGGTTGGACTGAGGGGGAGGAGGAGAGGACCCCTAGAGTCACTGGATGAGTTCTATGCTGGAGTGCGGGGGGCACTCGACTTAGGAGACCGGAGCGAGGAGCGCTCGGTGCGGATTTTTGTCAGCTACCTCTTTGGACGCCTGTTGTTCGCGACGCAGTCATCACAGATGAACTGCAAGTTCGTGCTGTTGCTGAGGGACTTGGCGCAGGCGGGGAGGTACGCTTGGGGTGCTGCGATGCTGGGACACCTTTTCTCTCTCCTCCCCAGCAGCTCGCAGCGCTCTCAGAGCACTGGGGGCTTCACCCCCTTCCTTCAGGTACGCAATTTTTTCTTTGAAGCTCAACTTGAATTTCAATTGATTAACTGCTTGACTGACTGACTTTTTCTTCTTGTAGATCTGGGGGTACACCCGCTTCCCGATGGGGCGCGGGACACTTGTAGAGGGGCGCCAGATGATGGTGCCTCTCATGACGAGGTGGGCGGTGGCCCCGGACCCCAGGGTCACCGACAGGAGGGTAGGGGATGTGCGGGTCACACTTGACCACTACCCGCATGATCAGGTATGAAACCCTCAACTAGCTTTTACATTCTTTCAATTACTGCTGCATTTGATGTTACTGACCAGTGCCTTTTTCATTCTTCTCAGGTGGTGTGGACCCCCTATGTGGGGAGGCGGACGCCTCGCACCCGGCGGTGGCGGCAGGTCGCCCCTTGTTCGACCGCCACCTCCTTTTACTGTGCCTCGGGACATGTGAGGTACTGTATTTGGAGTTGGTGGTACGGACCCTGGGCTGGCACCAGCCGGCCATCGAGGTGCCCTCCCTCGGGAGAGAGGGGCACTCACGTCGGCGGTTCTTTGCCGAGGACCGCGACTGGGGGGCAGACCATGGCAGCACTGTCGCGTACTGGCGCGATGGAGGAGAGCAGGTGGTACGAGTGACCGACCTCCAGGACAGCTCGGCTTATATGGAGGACTACCAGGCACGATACGCCGGGCGACTCCGGCTTGACCGACGAGTGGTGAGTGAAACTCCTAACTCTAAGCCTTGGTCGGATCCGAATTTAAATTGATTCTAACCTTGAAGCATTTGGCAGATGCCGGAGTCACAGGCCATCCGCCTCTTGGAGGGGCGACTGGCCGAGCAGGAGGTGGAGCTGACGAGGCTCCGGACCGAGGTCAGGACCCTGGTGAGTATCTTCAACCGTTGATCTTGAAATTGCCATTGATTTGATTCGATTTCTGACCAAGATTTTGTGCATGCAGAGAGGAGAGCTATTGAGGGCACAGGCGAGTCGGGATGCGGGGGCGAGCTCGTCCGCCCAGCCGGCCGGAGGGGACCTGGCGGTCCGCTTGCAGAGGGCCCTGGACCGAGCGGAGGCGAGAGTCCGGGAGCTTGAGGAGCAGGCTCGAGAGATTGGGGCTCAGGTAAACACCAAACTAGCATTTCTTTCAAAGTCTATTGAATGTTCTAACATGCTTGCCCCTTGACATGCAGCGGCAGGGAGGAGATGTGGCTACTCTCCAGGCACAGATGGAGAGTTTGCGTCTGGAGCTAGAGGCGCGGATTTCCGGTCTGGAGGCCGAGGTGAGACACTTTCTTCTTTCCTCTTTTGTCTGCACATGTTCAGGACTGATCCTCTTTTGCTTTTGATGCGCAGCGGCGGACCATGGTGACAGCCATGGAGGAGTTGAGGGAGGACCGGGCCACCATGAGGGGTCGCCTGCTCGAGGCCCGAGAGAGTCAGAGGGAGGCCGAGACAGCTCGGTCACGGATTGCCGCGGATTACGAGATCCTCAAGGACCGGGTGCTGAAGAAGCGCCGGGAGCAGCAGCGGCAGGCTCAGCAGGGGACGCCGGCGAGGACCGGATCAGCGTTCGCCTCCCTTGATGACATCGTGTCGTTAGGGGACCCCTCCGTGGTGCGAGGAGGAGGACTACCGCGACCGGAGGCTTCCACGGCTTCGAGACCTCCTCTCCCAGACCGGCGTCGGGAGAGGGAGGAGGAGGAGGTTAGTAGCTCGCGTAGGCCGAGGCCTAGCGGGGGTGAGAGAGAGAGGAGTGACACTTTTGTACCACCAGGGGTATGCCCCTGTCATGATATGTACACAGACTTGATTATCATAGTGGAATTTGTGGATTTTTGTGAGCTTTTGTACATTTGAGTGCTTTGCTTCCGTTCTTTGATCCCTGCATTCCACAACACTTAAAGAAACGGATTAGTGTAGATCTGTTTTTAGCCCCTTGCCTACGATATACCTTTCTTGAGATCTGGTCAAGGGGCTAATTTCTAATCAAAGATAGGAACATAAAAATAACAGAAAGGGAAATATGTACATGCATTTTTGTGTGTTGTTGTTTTCTTGATTTTTTTGTTTGTTTTTTGTTTTGATAAGAAAATAAAGGGAATGTTAATATATATACATGGTACCACTATTTTTTTTGGTTTTTGATTTTCTCTATTTTTTTGGCTTTTGAAAATAAGGGAGAAAATTTGGAGAAAATATGTACAATGTGAGATATATACATCAAAAGACTCTCTTTTGTTTTTTTGCATTTTTATTTTTTTTTTTTTTTTTTTTTTTTTTTGGACTCTAAGACACATATTCATCACATGTCGGGGTATAGGGTTTACACAATCTATTTAACCATGAAGGTCACGAATAAGGAGGGGTGTGCATAAAATCCTTGATGTTGGACATTGCCCCTAGCCTTCTTGATATTTTCCACTACTGTGGGTCTTATACGGCCAAATTGCCCCTAGAGGGAGAAATGGAAGAAATGTATAGAAAATCATGTAGAACTTTTAGTTCAAACTACTTTTTGTTTCCAAACCGACATCTCATATCAAGCAGACTTGGTCAACCATTGTTTTCAGGGGGAATTTTTTTTTCATTTCTTATTTTATTTCTGGGGTGGAGGCACGTACTTTTTGCTACCTCCTTGAGTTGGTCAGCCTTTTTCCGGGTACGTACTTTTTGCTACCCTTTTTGACCTTTTGGCTTTTCTTTCCCCCTTTGCGGCTTGATTTGACATCTTGCCTCTTGCTCTTAATAGTTGCCCCTGTTTTATGGCGACCTTGTCCTTTTTAAAAGAGAGTGGGTGGTCCCCTACTCGTAGTTTGTTCCGTTTCTAGACATGACCGAATAGGAAAAGAATAGGGGAACTTCATTGACCGGATTAGGCCGCCTGAGTGTACTTGTGATTTTCCAGCCAAAGGGCAATATTTAACATCGTGTGGTGTGTGAATAAGTCCTACCTCACTGGTGACCGAATGGAAAAGTAGAGACTTAAAACCCGAACCGTTGACAAGTGATGAATGACTGACTGACTAAGGATAGAACTTCTTGAGGTAGACTGCATTCCATGGATGGGTTAGTTCAACTCCCTCGGCATCTACTAGCCTATAAGCGTTCCCTGAGTAAACCTCTTTGACAACGAATGGACCTTCCCAATTTTCTTGCAATTTGCTCCTGGGACCTGGTGCCTTTATGATTTTACGCTTAAGGACCATCTCACCCACTTCGAATTTTCTCTCAAGAACTCTTTTAGCATAAAAACGTGCAATTCTCTGACGATAGACTTGAGCATGGTCAGCCGCTATCATTCGTCTCTCATCTAAGAGTTCAAGTTGTGCCAATAAGGCTTCCCGACGTTGATTAGGATCAAGTTCGGAATCCAATTGAACTCTAAGTGAGGGGACGAAGATCTCGTATGGTAGTATCGCATCCGATCCGTATGTCAAAGCATAGGGGGTTTGCCCCGTAGGAGTTCGGACCGAGGTGCGATAAGCCCAAAGAGCTTCAACCAAGCGATCTGGCCAGTCAGCATTGTTGTGAGACTTGCATGTTTCTTTATGATTTTAATGAGAGTTTTATTAGTAGCTTCCGCTTGTCCATTACCTTGTGGATAGTATGGTGATGAATGATGCAAGTTAATGCCATATTTACCACACATGTCGCGAAGCTCCTGTGAAGTGAACTGTGGTCCATTGTCGGTGACGATGTCCCGAGGCACGCCGAACCTTGCAAGGATGTTGCGCTTGATGAACTTGACAACTGTTGATGCTTTGACTTCTATGAACGCTTCTGCTTCAGCCCACTTTGTGAAGTACTCTGTGGCGGTCAGAATGAAGGATTTCTTCCGGACTTCTCCGGTTCTATCCGCGAGAGGACCGACCACATCGAATGCCCACATGGCGAAAGGCCATGGAGCAATAAGGGGATGAAGAGAGGAAGAAGGAGCATGAATTTTATCACCGTGTAATTGGCATTTAGCACAGTGACGGACGAAATGGGTGCAATCTTCTTCCATGGTAGGCCAGTAATAGTGTCGTAGCAACTTTTGGGCAATTGCTCTACCATTGACATGGCCACCACATTCACTAGAGTGAGCAGCTTCAACAATGCTTTCAGATTCGATTTCATCAAGGCAACGGAGATAGACCCCTGAGGGATTTCTTGTAGAGGACGCCACCTATGATCTTGTACCGTTCGGAGACACGGCGAATAGCCCGTCTATCGGCAGAAGTGGCGTAATCCGGGAAGGATCCATCTTTGAGGTAGTTCTCGATGTCAAAATACCAGGGATGGCCATCATCGAGGTCGATTTCAGGCTCTTTGAGAGTGCATTGATTCGATAGGAGGGAGATTGAAGTTGGACAAACCAGGGATCAGCATGAGAAGGGATTCTTAGCCTTTGAACAGAGACGGTTTCGGAGGACCTTCCTAAAGGGATGGGAATGGAAGAGGCCAGAGAGGCGAGGGAATCTGCTAGGATGTTTGGGCCCTAGGAGTGTGGACAAGGGTGAGCTTCCTAAACTGCCGGATTACTTTGCAACCAACTCTTGATATGGTTTCAACTTGGGGTCCCGGGTTTGGTACTTGCTGAGAGATTGCCGGAGTATCAACTGCGAATCTCCAATAATCCTTAATTCCTTGACTCCGAGCAACAATGCCATCTTCAATCCAACTAGGAGAGCCTCATACTCGGCCACATTGTTCGTGGCTCGGAAGGTTAACTGTAGGCGTGCGGAATGACTATCCCTTCCGGAGAGAGGAGGACTGCCCCTATCCCACTCCCTTTAGAATTGAGAGCCCCGTCGAAGTAAAGCACCCATGAAGGCTCACCATCGATGATGGCTCCTAACTCTTCATCGGGAAACTTTCGTCGACTGGAGAATACGAAGGTAAGGGGTGATGGGCTAGGTGCTCAGCTATGGCATGCCCCTTGATTGACTTTTGGTTGACGTAGGTGATGTCAAATTGATTGAGAAAGCTTTGCCACCTCATCAACCGCTCAGTCAGGACGGGCTTCTCAAGCAAGAATCGAATAGGGTCCATACGCGCCAAAAGTTTCACTTCATGCGCCAGGAAATAGTGCTTTAACTTTTGGGCAACCCAGACGACGGCCGCGCATGTTCTTTCCATGGTGGTGTACCTCTTTTCAGCTTCATTGAACAATTTGGACAAGTAGTACACCGCTCTCTCCTTCTTCTCGTCGTCATATTGGGCCAAAACTGCTCCAGTTGAATCTTCAGTAGTTGATACATAGAGCAATAAAGGCCGACCCGGGACCGGAGGAGCGAGAACAGGGGGATTGAATAGGTAACTCTTCAACTCATCAAAGGCCTTTTGACACTTATCGTTCCAATCAAATTTTGCCTCTCCTTTTAGCATCTCGTAGAAGGGCTTACAACGGATTGAATGCTGGGAAATGAATCTCCTAATGAATTGAAGTCTGCCAATCAGCCCTCTAACTTCTCTGATGTTCCTAGGAGGAGGCATTTCGATTATTGCTTTGGCCTTGTTGGGATCAATCTCAATCCCCCTTTTGCTAACTATGAACCCAAGCAATTTCCCCGAAGAGACTCCAAAGACACACTTCTTGGGGTTCATTTTAAGCTTATGCTCTCTAGACCTTTGGAGAACCGCCCGGAGGACCTCAGCATGGCCATGTCGAGTCTTTGATTTTACCAAGACATCGTCCACATAGACCTCCATGTGCACATGCATCATGTCATGAAAAATTGCCATCATTGCCCTTTGATATGTTGCTCCTGCGTTCTTCAATCCGAAGGGCATGACGACGTAACAGTAAGTCCCCCAGGGTGTTGTGAAAGAAGTTTTCTCCTGGTCTTCCTCCGCCAGACGGATCTGGTTGTACCCCGAGAAACCATCCATGAAAGATAACATTTCGAACCCGGCAGTGTTGTCCACTAGGACATCTATGTGTGGGAGAGGGAAATCGTCCTTTGGGCAAGCACGATTAAGGTCTCGGAAATCTATGCAGATCCTAACCTTACCGTCCTTCTTCATTACGGGGACGATATTAGCTACCCAATGTGGATATAGCACAACCCTGATGAATTTGGCTTTATGCAATTTGTCAATCTCCTCTTTGATCTTGAGTGCTAGCTTGGGATGTAGCCTCCTTAGCTTTTGTTTGACGGCGGTTGCATCGGCTTTTAGGACTAACCGGTGTTCGACCAAAGAGGTGTCGAGTCCCGGCATGTCCTCGTAGGACCAAGCAAAACCGTCGGAGAATTCTTTAAGGATAGCTATCAACGCATGCTCTTCTTCTTCACTCAAGTTGGCACTGACTAAAACTGTCTTCGGGGATTCTTTGGTGCCAAGATTGACTTCTTTAGTAGGTTCGTCTGCAGCCGTGGTGGGCTCGTCGAACCTTTTCGTGCCATCCACATAGGAGCTTACTGGGTCTTCTTCTTCTTCTGACCCAGATTCTCCTAACCCATCTAGCAGATAGACTCCTAGACCATCATCTACAGAACCACCTTCTTCAAAGTCTGAAATGGTTTCTACTAAGGCAGGCTCCTCAAGAAATTCTGGGACTTGACTCAATTTGGCACACCTCTCGGCCAAGGCCATGACATACCGGGCAGGAACTTGCCTACCTTTTTCTTTGCGAATGCATGGTTGAGAGGGACCAGACTCTCCTAATCCTGACTCTAGACTGGACCCTAAACCTGACTCTAGACCTAAATCTAAACTAGGATCTAGACTGCTATGTACAGGACAACTATGTACATGGGAAGTGCTCCCAGAGGGGTGAAAGTCTAACGGGGAGAGCGTCGGCCCTTGGCCGAGCGGAAGAGATTCCAAAGAGGAAGGGTGCTCAACGGAGATCTCGCACTTCCAACTTTGATAATTGGCATTTTTTTTTGGGAATCAAGACCCAAAACCATGAGTTGCTGACTCAAGGCGGCCTCTACTGGATGGGCGAGAGATAGAGATGGTGATGGGAGTGGAGTAGATGCGGATGGAAGATTAGAAGGAGGAGGAGATGAGGGTAGAGATGGTGAAGAGGGGGATTCGGACCCAAGAGAGAGAGGAGGCCGAAGTCATCACAGACTTCCTCTATTTCTGCCATTTCCTCCTCTGATTCTTCTTCTTCTTCCTCACTCTCAGAGCAAGGCAGTTCCTCTATCAGTGGCTCTCGGGTTCCCAGCTGGGTGGCCCCTTGGACAAAATGTTCATCCAAGGTCCAAGTGAGAGGTTGGTAAGGTATGAATGGATCGGGATGGACAGGGTCTGGGTGGAAACCTAGTCCAGCTTTTGGCAGCAACCTCCTAATGGCCCGAACGCTCTGGATCTGCCCTTGCCTTTCTTTTCCTAATCCATAGCCATGGACATAGCCGATGTTGGCCATCACTTCCCAACCTTTCCCTTGAGTGCAGGGAGGTTGCTCAAGCTTCTCATCAGATTGGGGGTGATGGCTCAAATCACAGGGGGAGGGGAAATCGAAGAGAGACATGACTGGCTTCTTCCCCTTATCTGGGACGAAAAGATGTGGCATCTGCTCTGAGGTGATAGCATTAAGAGTCTCCAAAGTGGGAATGCTCTTGATCTTGATAATCCGCCCATTATACGGAAATTTGAAACATTGATGGGCGGTGGAAGGGATTCCTAGGGTCTGTTCTAGCCAGGGGCGACCCAGGATGGCTTTGTAAGCCGGATCGACATCAAGAACTAAGAATTCAGTGGTCATGGTAACCGGTCCGACTCCCAGCTTAAGAGCAATCTTGCCTTTGGCAACTCTTTTGGAATTGTCGTAGGCAGCAATGGTAGAGCAACTCTTCTCCAGATTATTTTCTCCTAGACCCAACTGTTTGAGGGTCTTCATCGGACAGACATTAATGGATGCCCCGGTGTCAATAAGAGTGGAATCCACCGAAACCCCATTGAGGTTTATGGTGAGACAGAGAGGAAGCGAACGACATTCGGGGGTGGCAAGATCTTTGTCCGAGAAGGAGATCGAAGGTCCTTGGGTGAGGGAAAGGATGGCATTGGTGACCCCACTAGGAGGGAGGTCATCGTTAACCATGATTTTCTGAAGAAATTGGAAGAGAGTGGATTGATGTGACGGCGACCTCCGAATCAACTCTAAAATAGACACCCTCGCGGGCGTCTTATCAAGATGTTGGAGAATGTCATATTCGGTGCCAGCCGGGGGCGGAGGAACATTATCCTCCTCATCCTGGGAGGGCCGCGGAGGTGGAGGAACGATCCGGTTCCGAAGTGTGACATGGACGGCCTCCTGAGACTGAGGGCGGATAAGCTGAAGGGGTCTAGTAGATGACTCAGAGGCAGAGGGGGTGAGTATGGTAGTGTAGGCATCTTGAGGGGTGCGGATCAACACTAAGGGTCTCTCCTCAAGGATGGCATCCACCGAGGTGGGAGGTTCCTGGGACTCTACAGTGGGACATGGATACCACTCATCAAATCCCTCTACCCCCCATTGTTGTTCTCTCCTCACGACCCGGGGTTCCGAACAAGTCATGGTGTGGACATTTTCCTGGGATTTTGAGGAGGAGGGGTTGCTATTTTGGTGATTGGGGAGAGGGTTGCTAAAGATGCCGAGGTCCTTTTTGGTGTACCTAGACTTGGCTATGGCCACCTTGACATCCTCCCAATTAATTCTACCCTGGTCATTCATATCATAGACCCAGTCACGGAAGGTAAAGCAATTGGTGATGAAATGACCATGGGCTCTATGGTACGGACAATATTTGGAGGTGTCAATCCTCGGGTTGTTATTCTCCCTTTGTGGGGGGAGTTGGATGGCATCACATGACATGAGGGCGAAGAACACGTCCTCAAGAGTCTCTGGGAGGGGAGGATAGTGCGACCTTTTGGGGCCAGGTCGGGTGTAGCCGGAAGAAGGGGGAGGAACAGCAGAGTACGGCTTGGAAGGATGTGACGGGAATTGGTGAGGATTGGAGGGAGGGTTGGACGGAGGGATAGAGGATTTGTTGGGAGGCCTCAAAGGCTGGCTGCAAGCATTTACAGACTCATTGACGGTCACCCCTTCGGTGGTAGGTGCCGCGGGATCTTGCGAGCTTTCGGCTTTCCCTCAAAGAAGTGGGGGAGAGAGGAGTCTTTGATTTGATTTTCAACTACCCTGGCTCTGTTGTAGAGATGTGAGAAGGAGTGGAACTCACTTAGCATTAAGACAGAGCGGAGCACAGGAGTAGTGTTAGTAACCAAGAGGGTTATGGCTTGAGACTCCGGGATAGGAATGTCGGCTCTTGAGGCCATGGACCTCCATCGGTTGGCATAGGTTACAAAGTCTTCGTTCGACTTCATCTTTTCTGCCATCAAGTCGGAAAGTGTGGGGACTTGAGTGGCCATGTAAGAAAAGTGCGAGATGAAACGCTCGGAGACTATGTCAAAATTAACAAGGTCGGATGCGGGTAGAGAGGTAAACCACCTCAAAGCTTCCCCTTCCAATGATTGTTGGAAAAGGTGAACTAAGAGGACCCGATCATATAACCACCGATGGGAATCCATGGTGAAGCCGGCGAGATGAAATTGGGGGTCGGAGGTCCCATCATACTTGCGGTACTTTGGGGCCTTGAAGTCGGGGGGAAAGTAAGCGTTGGGGAGCTTGCAGTAGTTTAATAGCGAATGAGGCTTAGAATGGGATAAGGAATCCGCTACAAGCTTCCTAACGAGACCTTCAACTTCTGAAAGGGGAACAGATTTAGATTGGTTGAGGGGTGCAATTTGGGTAGGTGGCGAATAGGCAGAAGGAGGAGTGGGAATTGGAGCATGCAAAGGAACGGGAGTGACAGGAGGAATGAAGGCGGAGACAGGAACTCGGGGTGGGGTGATTGGTTTAGGAGTGGGTCTAGATGTGGAGGCATTGAATGAGGATAAAGATGGGGTGGAAGGGGAGGCAGCTGCCCGGACAGTATGCTTTGAAATCATGGAAATGATATCCTCGGGCGAGTACCGGGACATGAGTCTAGCAAACTCGGGGTCTTCCTGACTGTCTTGATCATGAGTGGGATTGACCCTTAGACTCACTTCTTCATTATCAGCCTGAGAGGATGATTGGACTGACTCCTCAGGCTGGACATTGGTATTAATCATACCGACCATTTCATTGATATTATCATCATATTCAAAAGCCGGTTTGTTAGCCATGTCAATAGGATCCAACCAAGTGTCCATTAGCACACAACCTATGGATTTTAGAGTGGTTAAAGTTGATTAACTTTACTGTTTAGACAGAAATGTGGGTTTCTACCAAACAATGTTAGCAATCAACGTCCCCAAAATTTTAAAAATTACCAAAGTTGTGTGTTGAGTTAAGTTGATTGGTAAGACCGTCCTCTCAAAGCTCACTCGAATCCCGGTAAATAGGTGACTAGACAAGGTGGGTAAAGGTCCTCCTGCCCCGTACCGTGAGGGAATCCACGGAATTTAGGGACTTATAGAGTTTTCTTCGGAGCCAACCCGATTTACCCGAGCGGGAATCCCCGAGTAAAAGGTTGTGAACCGAAGAAGGGTGATCCTAGAAATGTGAGGGGAGGCTAGAAAAGAGGAGAAGAAGAACCCCCTGGAGACTGAGGACTGTTAGTGATAAACAGTAAGCAAACAAGAAATAAAAACAAGGCAAAACAAAACAAAAAACAGAGAAAAACAGGCTTCTGTGAAACTAAACGGCAAGCAAGTTGACGCCAAGTTTAACAGAAATCAATAAACGGCAAGATCGACTGACGCTAATAGACAGTAAACGACACACTAGATGGACGCTAAGAAGTATTCAACGGCAGGAAGACTGGACGTTTACCTGGGTAGGCGGCAAGATCGCTTGCCGTCTACCTGGATGCACTCAGACCGCAGCAGCACTGTTGGTCCCACCGTGATCGCCAGAGAAGAGACTGTGGACGTCTCGTTCCGCCTCCGTCCTCGGGTGCTGGCCGGTGTGACCTTCTCCGACGGTGGTTCACGG
The DNA here is from genome assembly GCA_014218235.1 of Colocasia esculenta. NCBI lineage: Eukaryota > Viridiplantae > Streptophyta > Magnoliopsida > Alismatales > Araceae > Colocasia > Colocasia esculenta. The sequence continues at coordinate 19,696,395 of CM024760.1, read as the reverse complement.
ACGTTCCGCTCCCTCGTTGGCGATGGAGAATGTGCCGGTTAACCTTGTTGACTTCTCGTTTGACCAGGTTGACTGAGGGAAAACAAGGAGAACCGGAAGGGGATGGGAGATGATTGTGATCGCCAGGGCCTTACCTGTGCCCAAGGAGTTGTGCTGATCACGCCGGAGTAGTAGCCTCGCGTCGCGGGTGATGGTGAAGCTCCAACTTCTCCTCCTTTAGCCGGCCAAAGGAAGAGAGCTCCGCGGTCTTCTTTGGATGGTTCCTGCCACAGAACAAAACTCAATTAGACCCTAGATAGTGCAGCAATACTCAAAACGAAAAGTGGAAGGCCCAAAAGGAGAGTCCCGTACCGGTTGCGGACTTGAGAAGAGGGGTGGCCAAGTGTTATGACCACCCTTCTTCCCTCCGTTTTTGGTTGGGAAACCCCTTTCTAGGTGTGTAGGAAAGTGCCCTACGTGCCTAGAGTGTGTGGGAAAGAGTGTGTGATATGCAAGTATCTAAAAGAGAAAAGGAGGAAGAGAGGAAGAGTGGGGGAGGTGATCCTCGTTGCTGGTGATGCTAGCTCGTTGCAGAGGCTCCTTCAGCTCCAGAGAAGCCTCCTTGGACGTCCCAAAGGTTGAGAGGAAGTAGAGGATGACTTGGTGAAGCTTGGGTGGAATTTTCTCTCTCCTCTCTCAAAGCAACAGCATGTGGACGTCCAGCCTCTCCCCCCTGTTCAGAGGGACCAAGGGGGAGTTATATAGACAGTGAGCTCGGGGTTGAGAGCATTGGATGCTCAAGTGTGAAGAAACACACTTGCACATATGGCACTCCATGTGTTTAAGCTCCAACCAATAGGGAGAGGCCAAATGGGATTTTTACTGGGTCAAAGGACTGCCAAGGTGGCCCATACACCCGTTGGGAACGGCCCCATGCGTTGCATGGGCGAGACAAGGGCGCAAGTGGACTGGAATCTCGGGTTAGTTGGGCAGACCCGGTAAACGCGGTTGACGTCCATGGATCAGGCCGCCAACCGCATGCAGACGTCCATCGAGGTGGACGCCAAGATGGGTCAGCGTTCAGGGGGTAGGCCGTCAATCGGTAGTAGGCGGCAGTCGATGCTGCCGTCTACATGGAATCCGAGGCTAGTCAACACATGGTCAAACGAAGCTTAATGGGCCAAATTGCCTTGCGGGAAATGGGCCAAATCTCGCGTCTACACCGTGCGAGAGGTTGTTACCGTTACTTGGGACCCCCGTCCTCGGGAGCCTGTTGAGGGAGTACTCAGGGCTACGAGTGTGCTCGAGTTGGCAGCCGTTTAGGCGGATTCTGGAGCTGAGGGGAAAACAGTGGTTAGGACAGTGGCGTGTGAGTCGCTTGCAGAGCTCTCGTGGTTGGTCTGGGACACCGAGGATAGTTTGGAGTTCTACCGGGCGCAGGCCAGCTAGTCCTGTTTCTCACTGCCTCGCTCCTTGCGGCCCCGGAACCGCTTGGGAAGGTTAGGCGTGGGACCGTAGTCCGGCTAGACTACGGCGGTTACTGTTGTTGTACTTGTGTCCTACCTCGCTCTGACGAGACGCGAGGGTCAGGACCTAGGTCGAGGATAAGACGTCTGTGGACGCTCCTGACCGTCTGACTAGTGGTGTTGTTCCCGTAGCTAGTGTTCCTTGTCCAGGCGGAGTTCATTCCGTCTGTGTTTTACTAGCCGTGTGGTGGTCACGACGAGCAGTCGTACGGAGTTTCCGACCGAGAGTACTTTCCGTACCGTGTTAGCTTTAGCTTCGCTTCCGCACTTCCTTTTGTAGGTAGAAAGATATCAACTGCCGTCTTCCCTTTATTAATAGTTGTATATGTTCCTCTGCCTGTTTAGGGCCAGTAGGAGATTGGTAGTCCCTACTGAGCTTCTGTTGTGAAGCTCATCCCTCTGTTTTCCAGGTGAGTCTTCCCAGCAGCGGCAGGTCGCGCGTCGGGCGCAGGAGACGGGGCAGTAGTCTTGGTCCCCGTAGCTAGCAGTGGTTCCCCCTCTCAATGTACGTCACCCTCGGGGTATGCCCCTAAGGGACTTGTTCTTCCCCTGCCTTACTTGTACTAGTGTGCGTGCGTTGGGACTATACTTAGAGCGGTACACAGCGGTCTCGCTCCCTTTTCTGTTTCGCCTGTACGCTTCTAGTTTAGCAGTTGACATTTACTTCCATTACATATCCTGTTAGACGTGGTTTATAGCCCTTCCGGGTCTCCGGATCCGTGGACGGCGACTGCGAAAATCGGGTCCTCGGCGTGGGCCGAGGGTCGGGTTCTCGGGTCGTTACAGTTAGTATCAGAGCTTGGTCTGACAGGACTTGTAGTGGATCTAAACTGCAACAGTAAGTCCCAACAATAGTACAAGTACACTGCTAGCCGCCCGAGAGGTATTTGTAACCTTTGTCAGTTATGTTGCCGTGTAGGTCATGGCTCCGCGTAGGCGCAGTCAGGCTAGGCAGCTGGTTGAGCAGCAGGATGAGTCTGAGATGCCCGCGCAGGGGCAGGTCCAGGAGGAGGTCTCGGCAGATGAGTCAGTGGCACAGCCTCAGGGTGCAGAGGTAGCAGCAGCGGCAGGTGGGCAGCAGCAGCAGGAGTACCAGCCTCAGCCGCAGTAGTACGCAGACTGGTTTCCCCTAGCAGAGCAGTTCTTTAGGAACTTGTACCAGGGAGCGTACCAGCTCGGGCAGGCAGCAGCAGGTGTTCAGCTTCCGGTACCTCCGTCAGCGGTGCCGGAGCAGCAGGTAGAGCCAGAGGTGGAGCAGCTAGAGAGTCAGCAGCGGTCGGGCACTGGGAGTACTCGGGTCGGACGGCAGAGGACGGCAGTTACGGAGGATAGGACCGCTCTCCTCTAGAGGTTCCTGCGCCTTCGGCCACCGATGTTCCACGGTGAGTATGATCCAGACAAGGCAGAGAGTTGGACCCATGAGTTGGAGCGCATCTTCGAGACGATGGAGTGCGCTGAGGAGGACCAGGTTCGACTGGCAGTGTACCAGCTCAAGGGAGCAGCCCATGAGTGGTGGAGAGTTCAGAGGCAGACTCACTTCCAGGGGTAGAGGTTGGATCACATCTCTTGGCAGCGGTTTTCGGAGGTCTTCCACGGCGAGTACTTGCCCGACTACGCTCGACGTGAGAGACGGGACTAGTTCCACGCGTTGGTTCAGGACGACCTCACAGTTTCGCAGTACCACTAGAGGTTTGTCCGGTTGTTGAGGCATGTGCCTCATGTCGCATGTAGCGATCAGGCGTGTGCAGGACTGAGACCAGACCTGAGGTGGGGTGTGACGGCACACGTGTACCACCTTGGGAGAGGCCGTGGCGAAGGCCACCGCCTTGGACAGAGAGACCTGGCAACCTCAACAGCAGCAGCAGAAGCAGCAGGGAGGAGCCTCTTCCAGATCCTCGCCTTACCAGCATCCGGCAGGCAGCCGCGGTAGTGCGACTTCCTCTTCCTCCGGCTCGGGTAGTTCCGGCGGTGCTGAAATTCGCTCGCAGTTTAGGAAGTTGTCTACTCGCGGGGGCGGTCGGAGCCGGCAGCAGAAGCGCCAGTCCAGGTTTGCAGTGCAGTCAGTTGTCCAGGGAGCTGAGTAGGGCGGTCAGGAGCCAGTTTGCTACACTTGTGGCTTACCGGGCCACTTCAGGAGGGATTGCCCCATGGGGCAAGCCCCGCAGCAGCAGCAGCCAGTTCAGTACGCTCAGCAGCCGCCTCAGTACCAGTACCCTCCCCAGCAGCAGGCACCGCGTCAGCAGCAGCGGGGGCAGTACCAGCGGCAGGCTCAGCAGTTTCTGTAGCCGCAGCAGTACCAGCCGTACCAGCAGCAGCAGCAGTACCCCCAGTAGCTGCCGCAGCAGCAGTAGCAGCCCCAGCAGGCACCGCAGCATGGGCATGGTCGTGGTCGCGTGATGGCGCTCACCCGGGAGTAGGCAGAGGCGTCAAACCTGGTGATAGGTACTCTACCTATCCTTGGCAGAGCTGCTCGTGTTTTGGTTGATCCCGGTGCTTCCTTGTGTTTTGCTTCCGAGGAGTTTTATGAGTCTCTTGCTTGTCACGCTCCTGAGAGGCAGTGTGACGTGATGGTCGATCTCCCGTCTGGTGACTATATGAGTTCCTTTGGTTACCTGGAGGTGTGGCAGTCGAGGTTGAGGGGCACCAGTTGCCGGCCAGGTTGTACGCACTGCAGTTGTGCGACTTTGACGTCATCCTGTGCATGGACTGGTTGGAGGCTCACTCGGCTGTGGTTGATTGCCAGCGGAAGACCGTTCGGTTTAGGATACCTGGAGAGCCCGTTCTCTGCTTCCGAGGTATTCGTCTACCCGTCGGCCATTTATTTCCTTGTGTAGAGCTCGTCGTTTGATCCGTGATGGCTGCGTTGCTTACCTTGCTTCGGTTTGTTCCTTGGAGCCTAGCGGGTCTTCAGTTTTTGATGTGCCAGTTGTTTCTGAGTTTTCCGATGTGTTTCCAGAGGATCTACCTGGGTTGCCGCCTGAGCGAGAGGTAGAGTTCTCCATCGAGCTTTTGCCTGGTACGATGCCTTTGTCCAAGGCACCTTACCGGATGGCCCCGGCGGAGCTGCGTGAGTTGAAGCGCCAGCTGCAAGAGTTGCTTGAGTTGGGCTTCATTCGTCCGAGCCCTTCGCCGTGGGGCGCGCCTGTTTTGTTCGTGAGGAAGAAGGATTATAGTCTTCGTTTGTGCATCAACTATAGGCAGTTGAACTAGGTCACTGTGAAGAACAGGTACCCGTTGCCGAGAATTGATGATTTGTTTGATCAGTTGCAGTCGGCCCGAGTTTTCTCGAAGATTGACTTGAGATCCGGATACTACCAGATGCGGATCAGAGAGTCAGATGTTGGTTTTTCGGCTTTCCGTTCCAGGTACGGTCACTTTGAGTTCGTCGTGATGCCGTTTGGGCTGACGAACGCACCTGCAGCATTCATGGATCTGATGCATAGGGTGTTCAGTGAGTACCTAGACCACTTTGTTGTTGTTTTTGTTGATGATATTCTGGTCTACTCGGCTTCTGAAGAGGAGCAGGAGGAGCATCTGAGGATCGTGCTGGAGACCCTGCGAAGTCACCGCCTTTATGCCAAATTCGACAAGTGCGAATTTTGGCTGAGGGAGGTGCACTTTCTCGGGCACGTGATCTCAGGTTCTGGTGTGGCAGTGGACCCTGCCAAGGTGGAGGCCGTGTTGTCGTGGGAGCAGCCCACATCGGTGTCAGAGGTCCGCAGTTTTCTGGGTTTGGCCGGTTACTACCGGAGGTTTATTCAGGATTTTGCCAAGATAGCAGTGCCGTTGACCAGGTTGACTAGACAGGACGTCAGGTTTGTTTGGTCAGAGGACTGTGAGCAGAGTTTCCGGGAGCTGAAGACGAGGTTGACTTCAGCGCCAGTGTTGGTCTTGCCGTCAGGCAGCGGTGGTTTCGTGGTCTACACCGATGCGTCGAGGTCAGGTTTGGGTGCCGTGCTGATGCAGCACGGTAGGGTCGTTGCCTATGCATCTCGGCAGCTTAAGAAGCATGAGGAGAACTACCCCACCCACGACTTGGAGCTGGCAGCAGTGGTGTTTGCTCTCAAGTTGTGGAGACACTACCTGTATGGTGAGGCTTTTCAGATCTTCACCGATCATCAGAGTTTGCAGTATATCTTCACCCAGAGGGATTTGAACTTGAGGCAGCGCCGTTGGATGGAGTATTTGAAGGACTACGACCTAACCCTCTCCTATCATCCAGGAAGGGCTAACGTTGTAGCCGATGTATTGAGTAGGCGCGTGCGCTTGAGTTCGCTGATGGTCAGAGAGTGGAGACTGTTTGAGGAGCTGTCTCAGGGGTTGTTTGTTCCGTCGAGGACCAGAGATCGTGCCGTGGCTTCCATTTTGTCAGTTCGGCCGTCACTGTTCAAGCAGGTGTTGCAGGCGCAGCGAGTAGATGTAGAGTTAGCAGACATTTTACGGATGCCGGACGTTGAGCTCAGCGAAGACAGTGAGGTCAGGTTTAGAGGTCGTTTGTACGTTCCAGAGGATGCTCGTCAGGTAGTTTTGTCAGAGGCTCACAGATCGAGATATGTTGTTCATCCTGGCTCCACCAAGATGTACCATTGCTTGAGGAGGTTCTTTTGGTGGCCAGGGATGAAGAGGGGCGTGTCAGAGTTTGTTGCCCAGTGCCTTACCTGTTAACAGGTGAAGGCTGAGCATCAGCGTCCTGGTGGTGAGCTGCAGCCGTTGCCCATTCCCGAGTGGAAGTGGGACGACATCACCATGGACTTTGTGGTTGGGTTGCCCCGCACCCCGCAGAGGCACGATGGTATCTGGGTGATTGTGGATTGTTTGACCAAGGCAGTGCACTTTCTTCCGATCAGGATGTCGTGGTCAGTGGACAGGTTAGCCAGCCTGTATGTGGACAGAGTTGTTTCGTTGCATGGGATCCCCGTTTCAATCGTCTCCGACAGAGATCCGAGGTTCACGTCAGGTTTTTGGCGTAGCCTTCAGAGAGCACGGGGTACAGAGTTGAGGTTCAGCACAGCGTACCATCCGCAGACAGACAGTCAGTCAGAGCGGACCATTCAGACACTGGAGGACATGCTGAGAGCGTGCTGCTTAGACTGGAGCGGCACGTGGGAGTCGCACCTTCCGATGGTGGAGTTCGCGTATAACAACAGTTATCACTCAAGCATCGGAATGGCACCATACGAGGCCTTGTATGGTCGCCCGTGCAGGACACCTCTTCACTCGTTCGAGGTTGGTGAGAGGCAGCTTTTTGGGCCAGAGTTAGTGCAGCAGTGTGCAGACACAGTCAGTCTGATCAGGCAGAGGCTTCGGGCAGCGCGGAGCAGACAAAAGAGTTACGCAGACGTCCGCAGGAGACCGTTACAGTTCAGTGTTGGTGACCTTTTTTTCTTGCGGGTCTCGCCGACCAAGGGCGTCATGAGGTTTGGCAGAAAGGGAAAGCTCAGTCTGAGGTACGTCGGGCCTTTCCCTATCACCGAGAGGGTCGGCGAGGTGGCTTACAGGTTGAGCCTTCCGGCAGAGCTAGCAGGTGTGCACAGTGTGTTTCACGTTTCTCAGCTCAGGAGGTACGCCGCAGATCCTTCGCACGTGTTGGACTACTCGCAGCTGGAGGTAGCGCCAGACTTGTCAGTGCCAGAGTACCCGGTCAGTGTTGTCGACCGCAGAGTTCAGCAATTGCGCAGGAAGTAGATTCCGCTGGTGAAGGTCGTTTGGCAGAACCGCGTCGGTGGCGAGGCCACCTGGGAGCGCGAGGATGAGATGCGGGAGTAGTTTCCCTATTTGTTTGATTGATTGGTATGCTACTTCTCCTCGTACTACTTTCCGGATTGAGACTGAGTTATTTTTATTTCGAGGACGAAATGTCTTAAGGAGGGAGGGTTGTAACACCCCGGCCCCCTCGGGCCCTTGGCCCCGTCCTCTGGGTCGCGGCAGGGCGACTGTCGCGACGTGGTTTCGATCTCGTCGATGTCTGGTTCTGCTTGGGATTGCGACAGGGGGTATGTCGCCTTCTTGAAGACGACATACCCACTGTCGCCTTCTGGTTTGATGGATGGCGACATGGGGTATGTCACCTTCTTGAAGGAGACATGGCCTATGTCGCCTTCCCATCGTGTCGCCCCAGACGCCGTCTGACAGACGTGACAGGCGTCCTTTGTGTCAGTATGGCTCTGGCGGTGTCGGGTGAACATGACAAGATGGCTGTCGCCTTCACTTTTTCGAATTCCGAGATTTGACCATTGTCAGTGGGTTGCGACGGGGGGTGTGTCGCCTTCTAGTTCCCGTGGCGACATGGGGTATGTCGCCTTCTCAGCACCGCGGGCTTAAAGCCTGGGCGCCCGAGCCCTTCCCCCTCTCTCGCGCCTCTCCTTCCCCCCCCCTCTTTCTCTCACGCTCTCGGAGCTTCCGACGATTTTGGGGTGCCTCCCCCGTGTTGAGGCGGCCATGCTAAGGAGGGTGTTGCTCCGTTCGTGCAGGGGTTGTGTTCGTGCTGTGCGGTGCGAGGAGGAGACGGCCAAACCTACGAGAAGGCCCCAACGGGTGCGTTCTTCGCGTGGAGGTAGGGACATCCGACTCCTTCGCCCTAAGCATGATCCCCTCCCCGTCTAGACCGTGGTTCTCGTGTGATTGGGGTTTGGGGAGTGTGAGAACTCCATGCTTGTGTGAGTGAGGTTTTCCTCCGAGCGTAGAATCCATGTTCTTGGGGTGTTCGAGGGTGGTTTGTGTGTTTAATGGCTTTCTAGCATGATAAGCATGCTCCCTTCCCCTGTGTGTAGTGTTTCTCCCGTTTTGGGGAGGTTCCCGGAAGAAGAGTCTCCGGAACCCCCGACTGGCCTGAAGGCGACATACCCTGTGTCGCCATCTGACTGGTAAAGCGACAAGGCCTATGTCGCCTTCTTGAAGGCGACAGGGCCTATGTCGCCTTCTCAGTCTAGAGACAGGTTGTGCTTTCGCCGCTTCCGTTTTCGCTTTACTGTTCTGTGGCACCTGTGCTAGTTCCCTAGTACGGTCTCACACTAGTCGTTCGCCCGGTGCGCGGCACTTGAGGGCTTGTCCTATGCGAGAGGTTGTTACAGTTACCTGGGACCCCCGTCCTCGGGAGCCTGTTGAGGGAGTACTCCGGGCTACGAGTGTGCTCGAGTTGGCAGCCGTTTAGGAGGATTTTGGAGCTGAGGGGAAAACAGTGGTTAGGATAGTGGCGTGTGAGTCGCTTGCAGAGCTCTCATGGTTGGTCTGGGACGCCGAGGACAGTTTGGAGTTCTACCCGGCGCAGGCCAGCTAGTCCTGTTTCTTACTGCCTCGCTCCTTGCTGCCCCGGAACCGCTTGGGGAGGTTAGGCGTGGGACCGTAGTCCGGCCAGACTACGGCGGTTACTGTTGTTGTACTTGTGTCCTACCTCGCTCTGACGAGACGCGAGGGTCAGGACCTAGGTCGAGGATAAGACGATTGTGGATGCACCTGACCGTCTGACTAGTGGTGTTGTTCCCGTAGCTCTGTTTTTTACTAGCCGTGTGGTGGTCACGACGAGCAGTCGTACGGAGTTTCCGACCGAGAGTACTTTCCGTACCGTGTTAGCTTTAGCTTCGCTTCCGCACTTCCTTTTGTAGGTAGAAAGATATCAACTGCCGTCTTCCCTTTATTAATAGTTGTATATGTTCCTCTGCCTGTTTAGAGCCAGTAGGAGATTGGTAGTCCTTACTGAGCTTCTGTTGTGAAGCTCATCCCTCTGTTTTCCAGATGAGTCTTCCCAGTATCGGCAGGGCGCGCGTCGTGCGGAGGAGACGGGGCGGTAGTCTTGGTCCCCGTAGCTAGCAGTGGTTCCCCCTCTCAGTGTACGTCACCCTCGGGGTATGCCCCTAAGGGACTTGTTCTTCCCCTGCCTTACTTGTACTAGTGTGCGTGCGTTGGGACTATACTTAGAGCGGTACACAACGGTCTCGCTCTCTTTTCTGTTTCCGCCTGTACACTTCTAGTTTAGTAGTTGACGTTTACTTCCGTTACATATCCTGTTAGACGTGGTTTATAGCCCTTCCGGGTCTCCGGATCCGTGGGCGGCGACTGCGAAAATCGGGTCCTCGGCGTGGGCCGAGGGTCGGGTTCTCGGGTCGTTACACCTGGCTTGAGATTCATTTAGAGCAGATAGCTGCTGAGCAGACAAGGGATAGAATCTGACCCAATCCGCAGGAGAGAGTCTTTCACATTCTGACAAAAGAGGAGCAATAATTTCTGCACTGACATGACCCAAGTGATACTCTCTGAACAAAAATCTGTTGAAGGCGACTACAGAACCTTTCTACACGTGGATTCTTCCCATGACTCTAGCAAGACGCTCAAAAATAATTGAGCCTACAGAGGACTCCATGACTAGAGAATGAAGAGGGGGAAGAAACACAGAGTTAGACACCTGGAGGGAGGCAAAATCAACTTGAATAGCTTCAGTGTAAGCTGTAGTTGATCCAAGTGCTTGAATGGCCTGCTTGAACTGACCCAGCTGGATTTCAGGGAGGTGATTGAGATATTGATAATTGTTGAACATCTGGTAATGCCTGATCATTTTAATTTCCTTCTGAATAAAAGGGGCCTAGGTATCCTTGGGAAGGATTTGGAACCACTCAGATAAGGTCAAGGAGTGATCCCTGGGAGGAAATCTGGCTGATTTGGCAAGAAGAAACTTATTGTAGAGAGGTTTATGACTATGAGCCCACTGCTCTTCGGTTTTGGCTTCGGCCATAGAGAAGATTTTGGATTTTTTGGATTTAGAGAGGGAAGTATAAGGCAAAATGACATTGAGATGGTCAGAGAGGTTGAGATGAGGAAGGTTGATGATGGTAGCAAAAACAACCTTTTGAAGGAATTCTCTGTAGAGTGGTTTATTTTTGTTGTCCATTGTTAAAGAAAACCACAGAGGTGGATAGCAAGGATCAGAGGAAATAGAAGAAGTGGAGGTTATTTTTCTCTTCTTAGGAGCAGGGCTAGAAGAGCCTGTCCTATGGACATGATGACATTCTTTCAAGACTGATCTAAGGATAGCTTCCTCAAATTCATCTTTGATGTCTCTAAGAAAGGGAGCATCAATCTGAGCACTCTCCAGAATAATGGTAATGAAGGAAGGAGGAGTAGTGGGATGAAGAAAAGAATGTGAGGTGGAAACGGGTATGACCGCTGGTCCAGAGGATGAGGAGGCTCCAGCTGATGATGAAGCTGAAGGGACCTCAACGAAAGGAGGAGGGTGAGGAATAAAAGTGGTAGAGGCAGGAGATGAAGAGGTGTGTGAAGAAAATGGAGTAGGAGAAGAGATGGCTCTAGGTAGTGGTTGTTTGAAGGGTTGAGGGGCTGGTGGTGCTGTGGAGGAGGAGGGTGGAGAAGTAGGGGCTGGTGTTTGAATGGGTGAAGGAGCTGGGGGTGCTAGAGCAACAACTTCTTCTCCTGCCTGATGCAGCTCAGACTCGGACTCCACTGGCCCAGATAGCCCTAACTCTTCTTCTGGTTGCCCTGAAGGCCTAGACTCTACTGTAGGCACTGGATCAACAATAGCTGGCCCTGATGGCCCTGCGGGATCTTCAGATAGCTTAGCAACACTTGGATTTCCAATATGCACATCTTCAACAATCAATGGCCTTGATGGCCGCTCAACCTCATTCTGTTGCTCTGAATTTTCAGGCCCGGATGGCCTTACTTCCTCTTGAATTGGTCTTGAGGAGTGGACTTCAACAACTTCATCAACTGTTTCCACTGCTACTGATTCCTTTTCAATGATTTGTGGCCCGGATGGCCCTGAAGATGCCTTTGGAATCTGCCCTGATGGCTTAGTTACTTATTCTTGCTGCCTGGCCTCAGAAGGCCGTGAGCTGCTGACAGGCTCAACTGGAGAGTGAGGAGGAGGGGAAGAGGAGGATTGCACCCTCGAAGAGATCAGCTTCTTGACACTGTCAAACTCACTTTTCATCCATTTGCATAATTGCTTGAACATTCTGAAATCATCTCTCAAGTTGTGTACCTCAGTGGACAAGGCTCCAATCTCGTTTGCTGCTGAGGTCTGGCTGATAATGATAGACTGAATGTCAGACTGCAGAGATGAGAGAGACTTGCCTTGCTCATTCAGCCCTTTAATAATGGGTTTCAAATTTACCTTCAGCTGCTTCTTCTTTGGCCTCTTATGTGCAATTCTCTTCATTTTGCTTCTTGCCCTTTCACTGGGCTCCACAGATTTAACATTCTCTTTAATATTCATGGGGACACTCTCAGTGTGCTCTCCCTGAGGAGTTGCTTCCTTCTCAACTCCCTGCTCCCCCTGAATGGGAGCATCATGTACTTGAACATTTTCATGAGCATCCTCTTGCTCCCCCTGACTAGGAGCTTTCTCCATGATGATCTCATCAGTTTGGCCTGATGCCACAGCTTCTGTTGCTTGATCATCACTAATTACTGGCTCTCCTAGATTGCTTTGGATGGAGTCCAGTACATCCCTGAGTTCTGAGGCTACTCGGGAAGAGGGAGGAATATCCTTTGAACTATGCCCAACGGGCTCAATGTCCTCTGGGGGAATATCATCAATCCTGCTGCTAGATTCTGCTGCTGCTGCTGCTGCTTCCACAGATGGTGCTGCTGCTCTTTTTGCTGGTGCTGTTGCTACTTCTTCTACAGTTGGTGCTTCTACTGCTACTGCTCCTAGTTCTGCTGCTGCCGGAACCGTTGATTCCTCTTGAATCACAGGAATTGCTCCTGCAGTTTCCTGGTCTTCTTGGGCTTCGCCAATGATGGCTTCACCCTCAGCCATAGAAGTTTTTGGCCATACACCATTAACAATAGAAAAACAACTTTTCCTCAAGTTCCTGCTGCGGATTACCTGCCTCATCTTTTCAGAAACATCTCCTACCACACTGATGCCATAATGCTGAAAAATTTTGGTCAGGAGATGGGCATAAGGTACAGATACATTCAGCTTACTCTTTGTATCCCATACTTGTGCACTTGCAAATTTCATCCTTTCCAATATTACTTATGCCGTGTTGATACTTTGATTCTGGACAGCCCAGAACATCAGGTCGGAGTCCGCCTTGGTGCAGGTGGAGAAGGTGGCACTCCTAGGAACTACTATTTGACATACAATGAAATGCAATAGGTGATTAAAAGCATTCAACTAGTTGATATCTAGTTTTCCATCCTTCAATATGTATTCGGGACCAACAATCCCTAAACCTTTCGCCTGGATATCCACAGTGTGAACTCCACTGTGTCCGGAGGTAGTCACACAAAAGAGTGATGCCAATAAATCTCGTGTGACAATCTGAGTTCCCTTGACCATGGAAGTCAAGGTCCTGTCTTCCTCTGTCTTCAGACATACATAGAAAGCTTTTACAAGGTCCGGATAACTTACTTCTGATAGGGTGGCAATCTTTGTCCACTTCAATCTGTCCATAGATGCGACGATACTGCCCATGCCATTCTTCTGCAAGTCAGCCATATCCACTGCATTGTGTCCGCAGAGCTTGGTCTTTACTGAGGCAAATCTTTCCTGCTGCTCGGCCGTAAGAAATGCAGTTCCGTAACCCCCGACGCTGCCGAAAACACTAGAAGAGGCCATGGTTTTGGATGGAAAGAGTTTCTGGAGGACTGGAAAGAGAAATGGAACAAGAACCCTCAAGAAATTTCTGGCGAGAAACTGTTGGAAGCTTGAAATCTCAGGGAGTCGATGCCAGAGTCGATAGGGTGTCGCCTCAGGCAGAAGGAAGAAGAGGATGAAGGGATGCGAATCGATGCCGCATAGATTTCGGGATATAAAGAAATTAAAAAGAATGACCTTTAGAATTTGGAGGTGCCATGATGGCAGAAAATGACAAACTGACTAGTTCGATAGGGATAAACTTCTTATAAAATAACGAGCCGACAAAACAAACTTAAAGGATATGCAATAATTGGAATTTTGCTCAAATTTTTGGGAGGAAAAATAATTTAATTTCTGAAAATTAATATTTCAATTTTAAACAGATAATTCTTTCATAATTTACACATGCCTAATTCCCTTCTAAGAAAAGTAAATCTCTCTTCGGGTAAGGCCTTTGTGAAGATATCTGCTAACTGATTGTTTGTATCAATAAATAAAATATCTATGTTGCCATTTGCTACATGATCACGATTGAAATGATATCTAACCTCAATGTGTTTAGTCCTTGAGTGCTGTACTGGATTCTTGGTTAGATTTATAGCACTAGTGTTGTCGCATAACAATGGAATTGTCTTGATATGTAACCCATAATCCTCAAGTTGTTGCTTGATCCATAGGAGTTGTGTACAACAACTTCTAGCAGCTACGTACTCAGCTTCAGCTGTTGACAGAGCTACTGAATTTTGTTTCTTTGAGGACCATGATATCAGACAACCTGCAAGGAATTGACAACAACCACTGGTGCTTTTTCTGTCTATTTTGCATCCAGCGTAATCAGCATCAGAGTATCATACCAAATTAATTTGACATGATTTTGGATACCATAAACCTAAGTCATAGGTGCTAACTAAGTATCTAAATATTCTTTTGAAATTAATTAGATGGGACTCTTTAGAATCTGCCTGATACCTAGCACACATACATACAGTAAACAATATATCAGGTCTACTAGCAGTTAAGTACAGTAAAGATTCTATCATACCTCTGTAGATTTTTTGATCTACATTCGTACCATCTTTGTCACTGTCCATTCTTGTTGATGTGCTCATGGGTGTTGATAATGGCTTGGTATTTTCGAATCCAAACTTCTTTAAGAGTTCCTTGGTATATTTGGCTTCACATATGTGAGTGCCTTCTTTTCCTTGCTTGATTTGCAATCCAAGGAAGTAGTTAAGCTCCCCCATCATGCTCATCTCGAATTCTCCCTACATAATCTTCTCAAAATACTTGCAAAGAGATTCATCAGTAGAACCAAATATTATATCATCAACATATATTTGAACTATCAAAATATGTTTGACCTTAGATTTAACAAATAATGTACTGTCTACTAGACCTCTAGTGAAACCATGATCTAATAGAAATGCACTTAGCCATTCATACCATGTTCTTGGTGCTTGTTTTAATCCATATAGTGCTTTGTGCAATTTAAATACATGATTTGGAAAATCAATGTCATCAAAACCATGAGGTTGTTCCACATAAACCTCCTCTTTTATGAAACCGTTTAGAAAGGCAGACTTTACATCCATTTGAAATAATTTTATATCTAATGCAGATGCATATGCAAGTAATATTCTAATAGCCTCAAGTCTAGCTAATGGTGTATAGGTTTCATCGAAATATATGCCTTCCTCTTGGGAATAGTCTTGAGCTACCAATCTGGTCTTGTTTCTTATGATCACACCAGCTTCATCCAATTTATTTCTGAACACCCATTTGGTGCCAATCACTGGATGATCTGATGGTCTAGGAACAAGTGACCATACCTAGTTTCTCTTGAACTGATTCAGTTCATCTTGCATGGATAAAATCCAAGATTCATCAGTGATAGCTTCATTGACTGTCCTAGGCTCTATTTGAGAAACAAAAGCTAAATAATCACATGGAATTATGTTACCTCTTGTTCTTACCCCTACAGATGGATCACCAATAATGTTTTCAGGAGGGTGATCTCTCTTGTATCTCCATTCCTTTGGAAGATTCTCATGTACTATGTCCTTTTGTTGCAGGTCTTCCAGAGGTGGATCTTTCTTGTCCTCAATTGATGAGTTCTTTAGCTTCTTGGACAATTCATCTGCATCATCATTATCACTATCTTCTTCCTTTCTCAAGGAAGGGTTAGTTTCATCAAAGATAATGTGTACTGATTGCTCAATTAATAAAGTATGCTTATTAAATACCCTAAAGCCTTTAGGTTTAGATGCATACCCCATGAAGATGTCTTCATCTGATTTTGCATCTAACTTACCAATGTCTCTTTTGTCATTGTTGTGGATGAAACATGGACATCCAAATGTCCTGAAGTGACTGATCTTCGGCTTCTTTCCCTTGTACAATTCATATGTTGTCTTCTTTAGGATAGGCCTAATCATTACTCTATTAATAATGTAACTTGCTGTGTTGACTGCTTCAGCCCAAAAATATCTTGGCAGATCATATTCTGATAGCATTGTTCTTTCCATATCCAGAAGGGTTCTGTTCTTTCTCTCAGCAACTCCATTTTGTTGTGGTGTCCTTGGTGCTGAGAAATTGTGCTATATCCCTTTGTCATCACAGAATTTGCCAAATTTTTCATTCTGGAACTCTCCTCCATAATCTGATCAGATTCCAACAATACAGTACTTCTTATCTTTCTGAACCTTTTTACTGAAACTCACAAAGCTTTCAAATGTATCATCTTTGTGTTCCAGAAAAGATACCCATGTGAATCTTGAATAGTCATCTACTATAACGAATATAAAATTCTTTCCTCCAAGACTTGTGGTCCTCATTGGCCCAAACAAATCCATATGAAGGAGTTCTAAGGGTTTGGAGGTTGTTACCACAATCTTTGACTTGAATGATGACTTGGTGTGCTTTCCTTTTGCACATGGTCCACAGACACCGTCCATTCTTGTGCTGACCTTTGGTAGACCTTCCACCAGGCTTTTGTTGACCAGATTTCTCATGCCATCCAAACTACAGTGGCCCAATCTTCTGTGCCACAGCTCAGTTGACTACTCCTTACTAGCTGCTAAACAGATATCTTGATCTTTCAGTTCTTCAAGGTAAAGTACATACAGATTCATTTCTATGTTAGCTTCGAAAATCACTGCTCCGTCCTTTATGATGCTGCATTTAGATTCTTGGAACTTGATTTGATGTCCTCTGTCACATAGCTGGCTTATGCTGATGAGATTATGCTTCAAGCCTTTTACGCATAGTACATCTTCAATAAATATTTTCTCTTTATTGCCAACAAATCCGCATCCTATCACTGTTCCTTTTCCATTGTCTCCATATGTTACTGTGCCTTCTTCAGCTTCGAGATGAGAGAATAGCTTTCTATTACCTGACATATGCCTTGAGCATCCACTATCCAAAAACCATTTGAATGCTCGAAGGTTTCCCTGAAATGAAAACATCAAGCTTTAGGTACCCAAGTTCTTTTGGGTCCTGGTTGGTTAGTGTCATCAATTTTTCTTTTAATTATCCATTTTTTGTGTTTGGTTGGACAAGTTATTTTACTGTCACCTAGTCTGTTGCAATAGCTACAGCATGTTGTTTTAGTTACCCTTTCATACGGAACATACTTAAAGTTTGATTTATATGAAGTATCTTGTTCAGCTACAAATTTAGGAGTTGGATACGTTTTAGGGTATATTATAGTGTCTTCATTATCTGGGGGTGTATAGCCTAATCCTTGTTTTCTTTTCCTGACCGTCTAGCACCTTTTAATATTAAGGAATTTTTACCAATGGTGAATTTTTCTAGTGTACTAGATAGTTTTTCATTTTCTTCTGTTAGAGTTTTAATTTCCTTTTTCAATTCATCTACGGTTTCTTGTTTTTCTAATTTTATTATTTGTTTATTTTTATCTTTTAGATCTTCGCATAACAGATCATTTCTTTTTTTAAGTTCAATGATTTGTTTCTCTAGTTGTTCATTTTCAGATTTTAAGTCTGAATTTGTGTTTTCTAGGCAAGCATGATTTTTCTTTGTCATTTTTAGTGATTTACACACATACTTATATTTATCATAAGTTCGTTAAACGCTTCTTCCAAATTGTTGGAATCAGATTTAGTACAAGAAGTGAAGGAATCAGATGTTACCTTTTCGTCGATGTTTGCCATGAAGGCCAGGTTGGCCTTTACTTTCTCCTCTTCACTTGAGATAGACTCGCTGTTAGAGTCGCTGCTATTGCTCCAAGCTGCTGCCATTGCTTTCTTTTTATATCTTCTGAATTTCCTAGAACTGTCTTTCCTTTTGAATTCCGATTTCTTGAGCTTCAGACATTCTGCTTTGATATGTCCGGGCTTCTTACATTCGTAGCATATGGGCTCAGCTTTCTTTGGATCCTTTACTTATGGCTTCTTAAAGTCCTTATTTTTCTTGAAATATCTTCTACCAGACTGAAACTTCTTCTTTTTGGCTAAGATTCGTTGTAGCCTCCTAGACAACATTGTTTCTTCATCTTCGTTGTCTTCATTGCTTTCATTGTTATCTGAAAATTCTTCTGATGAGTTTTCTTCAGCTTTGAGAGCATTTGAGTGTTTCTTCATGCTCATAGACTCTCCCAGTCTCTCCATGTTGATTTCATGGGCCATAAGGGACCCAACAAGTTTCTCCAATGACATCCTCTTCAGGTCATTGGCTTCTTCTATAGTTGTTACTTTGGGAGTCCAAGAAGATGGTAGAAATCTCAGAATTTTTCTTACCAGGTCTCCCATTTTGTAGGTTTTTCCAAGACTGGCTAACCCATTTGTGATGTCTGTAAATCTGCTAAACATTTGGGTTATTGACTCTCCTGGATGCATTTGAAACCTTTCATATTGTGTCACCAGTATGTCTATCCTGGTTTCCTTGACTTTGTCGGTGCCTTCGTATGTGATCCTGAGCTTTTCCCACATTTCCATGGCAGATTTGCAGGCGGAAATTCTATTGAATTCCTTCTTGCTAAGAGCACAACATAGAATGCTCCTGGCTTTGCAGTTTAGGGAGATCTTTTTCTTGTCGTCTTCTGTCTAGTTGTCTCTGTTGTTTAGAACAACTAAATCACCTTCTTCCACTATGGACCATATTTGAAAATTGAATCCTTGTAGGAAGTATTCCATTCTTGTTTTCCAGTAGGTGTAATCTTCTCCATCGAACAGCGGTGGCCTGTTGACTGACTGACCTTCGGAGTGACCTTGGGCTGCCATTTGATCTTTTCTTTTCAGATCGTTGGATCTTCTTCTTTGTCGAAGAGACTGGCTCTGATGCCACTTGTTTCCCAGCTAGCAAGCCCAGAGGGGGGAGGGTGAATGAGATTCTTAAAAATATTGAGTACCTTAAACCTGTTCACAAAACAGTCACACAAAACACACTTCGATGGGTGTTAGAGTTAGTAAAGAAAGATAGTAAACGCAAAGCAAGCACACAGACAACACAGGGAATTATCCTGGTTCGGACCTCCTCTCCACAGGAGTCCTACGTCCAGTCCCTGAGCAACAACTCAGGCTTTCACTACCTAAGGGTACAGTCCCCCTTATGGACCTTTACACTCCCAGTCACAGCTGGTCTTCTCTTCACAACCCGAAGAGGAAATACACCACCCTGGATACCACCAGGTCTTCCTTCTACTCGAAGGGAACACACACCCTGGAACCCCCAGGTCTTCCTTCAACACGAAGGGAACACAAGAACGCAATAATGTGAAATGAGATTAAGCCCCTAGATCAAGTTTATACAATGCTAGATCTGAAGCTAAAACTGAGAGAGAAAGATCTACAGTGAGGGACACTCTCAGTTTACAGAAGCTCCCATGACTAACACAATGAATGCAGAGAGCTAAGAGCTAAACAATCAAAGGAGTGAGGCTTGGCTCTTCGAGATGCTCGCAGAAAGACTTGTGTAAGATTGTCGTTCGTATTCTCAAACTCAAAAATCATATTGTTCTGGAGCTTCAATCTTCTTTATATATCTTCTATTTGAAATTTGAACGTTGAAGTGCCCGTTGTCTCTAAGCTTTTGTTTACGTTAGATTGCATGGTCCTGTAGAGCTTCCCGTTCAACGGTCTTCATGCACGCACAGAGAGAAGATCTTCTGTAATATCTTTTGGCTTCTATTTTGTCCAACGTTGTATGACGAGTGCTGTCAGAGACCTGAACACATTACAAGCTTAAACAATAGACAGCTAAGCTGTCTCTTGTTGTCAGTCAACGTTAGATTGATTTTATACCGAAATAGAAGTTCCATTCTGTTCTTCTAAAAAGATGTTTACAGAATAAGTATGAGAATAGAAGATATCATTTGCATGCACTGCAGTGATACGTTCAGTCATAATAAATGCATGTTTGTCAGAAAGATATACGTGAAGACTTTGACTTTTCAATGTATTCAAAAATGAGCTCGAAAATCAAATCATTATTTACACATGGAATCGTTATATGCATGACTTATGAAATCGTTGTGAGTGAATCGTTGTGCACTCATAAATAAACTTATACACAAATCGTTATACATTAATAACTAAATCGTTATATAGACAAATCGTTGTGACTCCATAAGCAAATCGTTATGCACAAGTCGTTATAATCAAATCGTTAAAGACAATGTGAATGAATCGTTGTTTGCTGTATCGAATCGTTACAACGACCAAATTATTATGTAACTTGATGAATCGTTACAGTAACAGAGTCGTTATGTAACTGATCGAATCGTTACAGGGATCAAATCGTTTTGAAACTTGATGAGTCGTTGTGACACTGAAATCGTTGCTCTCACTTATCAAATCGATGTGAGAGCAAATCATTGTTCTTTCTTAAGAAATCGTTGTCATCACTTATCGAATTGTTATGGAAGTAAATCGTTATGAATACTTAGCAAATCGTTATGAAAGCAAATCGTTGCGATCTCTTATCGAATCGTTGTAAGGGCAAATCGTTGCGATCACTTATCGAATCGTTGTGAGGGCAAATCGTTGCGATCACTTATCGAATCGTTGTGAGGGCAAATCGTTGCGATCTCTTATCGAATCGTTGTGAGGGCAAATCGTTGTGATCACTTATCGAATCGTTGTGAGATAGACTGTAATAGAATAGCAATGACTTATGAAATCGTTATAGAATCAAAATCGATGTGAATGAGGAAATCCTTATGATTCTAAGGAAATAGTTATGATTGTAAGGAAATCGTTATACCAACTAATGAGTCCATGTGAACTTAGAAATTTTCATGCTTTGAACTTACATTGCTATAGAATAAATACTACTTACCCATTTAGCTTGATATTCCTTGTTTCATTTCCTGTACTCAAATCTCATACAAAATATGTTAGATTAAACTTTGTTTTAGTTTTGGTAATCAGAAAAATAAATATGTATTAATTTAAATTACATGGGGATAAGTTGATCATCATAAGCAACGAGCAAAATCTACATCTTTATTACCAACCACCTCCAAGTGATCAGTTTTACCATATGTGAGCTTCTAATCTTTAGTTTCTTGAAGATATCTCATTACTTTCTTTACTATCTTCCAAATTCCAATGTTTCATATCTAGATTGCTTTGGTATCTTGTAACCCCGTACCATAGCTAATATCAAGACACGTGCAAACTTGAGCATACATCATGATCCTAAGGGCAACAACATATGGAATAGTCTTTCAATATTTGATGGTGCATGAGAACCATATATCAACACTCTTTTTATATATAGAATCTATCCATCATGACTCTTATTAGAAAAAATATTTTCACTAAACCAAAACTGCAGATATGTCTTTATACTATTGGACTTATTTAAGATAAGTCCAAAGGACTCTCTTGTATTTGAGGCCACCTTACTAGAAAATTCTAACACTCCCTGGTCACAATCAAGATTAGGCACCATTTGAGTGTGATTATAAAAAATCGATTTAGAAGAAAATCGGATTCCATGAGATTCGTGTCTACGGACGCGATTTCAAGTCTCATGTGTGTTTTTTTTCCAGCGCAAATGACGAAACATCATCGCCTGTGCCGCGATGTGCGAATGTGCAAAAAAAATATTTAAAAAATAGCAACTCCAGTGGAAGGGAGTTCGTCCGTGCCAAAAATTGCCAAAAGCGGCCTCCATCCAGCTTTTTGTCAGAGAAGAGAGAGAAGATTACCTCTCTCTATCTCTCTCCTTCAGCAGAAATCGGCAAGGCACAAAAGCCAGTGCAACCTGTGAACGTTTGAAAAGGTGGATTTGGCAGAGATTTTACACCTTAAAATCTCCCCCAACTCCTTCCCAAATGGTGCCTAAGTCATGGCGGTCTTTAAAGACCTGACAACGCGTCCTCTAAGATTACTGGTTTAACAAGACATTGCACCAGGTAACTTCGAGCCATTGTGCTTGGGCCCATACCACATGTCATTGTGTCTTCACCCGAGCATCTCACAACTGTGCAGAAGGCGCCGTGTGTCCCTCATTTAGGCCTACAACCATGGGCCTCGTGGACTGTTGTAGTGTTTTAAGATGTCCCTTTTCACACTTGACATCTCTAATCTCCGTACTGGACAAACATATGAATTTCTAAGAGAATCAGATAGGTTTCTTCCGGCATGCAGGTAACTGATGTTTATAGGTCCATAAGCAGCTTTGTCCTTTGAGAAACATTTCGAAGAAGCTGCCAACCCATCTCCTTTTGGCTCTATTATGGCTTTGTCTTGTTTATGTTGTTTTCATGTCATCATCACAACTACTTGAATGTCCATGCATGGCCGTTCAAGTCATCATCATGATCTTCTTTATCCTACTTTCATCTCATTAACTAATTCCCTCTCCATCTGATGTAATAGTTGCTAACAAAGGGGTATATGATATGTTCTTTTTCTTGGGCAACTATCAGAACTAGAGAGTTGGTGAAGGCAGCATCTTTTTTTTTTTTCTTTTTTTGTTGACCCATATATAGTCTCAAATGACTCTAGTACTGTTCAATCTCCTTGGGCTAGATGAAAGCACC
Source organism: Colocasia esculenta (assembly GCA_014218235.1). Classification (NCBI taxonomy): domain Eukaryota; kingdom Viridiplantae; phylum Streptophyta; class Magnoliopsida; order Alismatales; family Araceae; genus Colocasia; species Colocasia esculenta. The sequence continues at coordinate 19,674,278 of CM024760.1, read as the reverse complement.
ATATTCTCAGTTGTGTTAACAATGTCATTGTCATTGTCAAAAAAAAATAGTGTCATTGTCGACAACTTCCAATAAGAATAGAAGTTTCATTGTCATTGAAACCTGACCTGATAGGCTTGTAACCAATGAAAAACATTGGTTGGACATTGCATGGCTTACAACACAAATATGAAATTCAAATCCATATGACAAGACACAGAAGATATGTATATATACAAGGGGAAAATTATATATATATATATATATATATATATATATATCTTTTGAATATATCTTATTAAAGGTTATACCTTTAAAATTATTATATTTGATATTCATATATTCGATATATTTCATCATTACTATACTAATAATACTCAGTCTTAAAAATACATACGGCAGTCTCAAATTCTTTCAAAATCCTGCCAAAACTGGGGATACATGTGATATTCTCTTTTCTTTTCCTCTCTTTCTCTTTCTTCCTCCCTGCAATGTCTACCCCTTCAGTTCCGGATGAAAACACTCCATGATATGTCTGTCCCTTCACTTCCTGGTGAAAAGCTCTGGGCGTTTTGCCTTCTCATGTCTGCCCGCCATTTCCCGGTGAAGATGGTGCGGGCAGCCAGCCTCCTTATGCATCGTCGACTGTCCTCGCCCTCGCCCTCACAGTGTCGCTTCTGCTTTTCGGAAAATGAAGATGGCGATTCAGGATCGACTCCTGCTCCGACTAACCCTCACAGGTTCTGCTTCCTCACAAGGCGAAGCCCGATCTCCATCGGCGTTTCCACCTGCTCGAGTCCGGCGCACCTGAGTTTTCTTCAACGCCAGGTATCCTGTCTTCCCCTCTCTACACAGATGCAAGGAACCTCCACTTCCTCTTTGTGACGACCCTCATTATATCGGTACGGTTATACCAACCCACGTCGGTATAGCGAGCGTCATCACAGTGGGACATTTACCCAACAATAACATTCAGCTGAGATACACGTGAATATAAGAATAGAGTAGCGGAAGTAAAAGAACCATTGTCTTCATTTCATTCATCATCCACATTTAACATACATGATTCGATAACATTTAAAGAACTAAAAGTCCACATAATTAAATTGCTGAAAATCAAATACATAATTGTCCACACTTATACATTTGTTTCCATGATAGTGCTAATACAATGTTTCAATTACATACATCAAGTACCAAAATGTCACAACTACGCTCCCAAAACTAGCTACTCCCCGCGCTCGGAGTCGCTTTCCACGGTCTCTTCCAAGGTGTGTCACCTACTACATCTGTACGCCGAAGCAAGTAATGTGTCTAAAAGACTCAGCAAATAATTCTACACCTACCATACATGCACATATCATAGCAGGTTTTACACACACATTCACAAGACACAATCATGTAGCATGCTTGTCATTGAAATTCACAACCTATCATGGTGATTCTACTTATTAAACACATGATTCATGCTTTCAGATTTTCTAAATCAAAATCTCCTATCACATGCTCTCTAATCATTCCTACACATGAGAGTTCTACCTTCATTTAAACTAAAACATGAGAGCAATCTAGCATGACTAGCTTACATACATGAAGGAACACATTGCTAACATGGTTAATACTCATTCGTATACATGCATATAACCATTTCACATACTTTAAGCTTGCTGGTTTTACATGGACTAGAAAGCATAACCCACACATGAGAGCTACTTAATCAATTTAAGTCACGACATGAAGGCAAACAAGCATGAAATTACCTACACATCACTAAGATTCATTTCTAACATGGATTCTAGGCAATTTGCACATGTAAAGCATGATTATAAGTACATTTAGTTTGCTGTTTTAACATGGTTTCAAATTACTTCAACATGGATCACAAATTCACAACTTCACATTTTTACACAACTTCTTAATCACATAGTGTACACTTTACACATGCACATTTACACATTTTCACATTCACATTTCTTTACACATGAACACATACACATTTTCACTTTCACATTTAGTGACGTGACACATAGTCCAAACCACCAGAGAAGGACACATCACATCACATACACATAGACGTCACCTAGGCAATGCAGTGACGACTCTTGGACTGCGCAGACCGGAGAACAAGTCTCCACCCTAACCAGTGGTACTTGTCCACCTCCAGGATTTCATCCTAATGCCCTTAGGATCACAACACATTGAACCTTCTCAGGGGGACTTTTCCCTGATACGGTTCCACTGCCCTCTATGGAAGCAATGTCACACTTGGCACAATTTACACATTTACCGATTTTTTAACACATATCTTTACACATATCACTTGCCTCTCATTCTTTTTCTCACTCACACAAGGGCTCTGTTTTTCCTAACATGATTCTACAGTTAACAAGGACTACAGGTTCAAAATTTTACACAAATCAGATCACACACACATGTCACATTATTCCCACATTAGCATGCATTCTTTTTCACATTTCTCGCATGGAAAAATTCATATTTCACTATACAGTTGTAACAAATAACTTGAAGTGATTCCACATGAAAATTTTCAGATTTTTCTGACTCAAAATGAAGTTACAGAAAATTTAACATCAATTTCACATTATTATTCATAATGCAAATTAACATGGAGTTGAACAAAATCACAAATTTTAACAGCTCACTGTCTGCACCCTAGCATGCACAGGGTCACAGAATTTATTCCCGAATTTACCGAGCAATACGCAATTTACTGGAATTTTAACATGACCTACGCATGATTTCTATTTCCCAAAATAGAAATTTTAAATAACCATACAAGCAGGGGAAAAATGTCAGAAACTCAGAGCACAGATAGGATCATGCATACATGGTCTAACAAATTTGGGCAACAAAACCTTGCCACGGATCATTAGAATCATGGTGAATACACATTGTCATTCTTTTCGCATACACATTAGATAGACGAATAAACTCAACCACCCACAAAATAAATGTACATTCATTCTCCCATTCATCACATTAGCTAGTATACATAGCATATAAGAATTACATTATATCCTCATCGCAAAACACGTCGAAATTAATCATATAGAAGGGCAGAACAGTTCACTGTTCTGTCCAGACGAACTTGGCGGCGGTCTCTGGCCGTTCCAGGAGTGGACGGCAAGATCGCTGGACGCACACCAGGGATCTCGGCGTCAAGGGCATTGACGCCAAGTTCCTGTCTGTGCAGAAACACAGACCGAACTCAAATGCAAAGGTGAAAGGGGGATCTAGGACGCGAGGAAAAATACATAAAATTTATAAAACCCTACTTGACATCTACATGGACGGAGGGTGAGGGTTACTTGCCTCTGAAAAATACTCCAAGGGAATCTAAAGGTTCGTAGAAGCTCTCCTTGGGCAGCCCAAGAAGCCTCCAAAGACACCACTCCTCCGGTTCTTGGTTGATGCAGGTGCTAAGCCAGTGGTGGGGAAGCCTTCTCCTTGGTTCCCTCTAGCCTCCAGTTGCAATAGAACGCCGGATGAAGCTCCAAATCGTCAGATCAAAGCATGCAAGGTCCAAACTTCCTCACAGCTTGCTAGGGTTTTCTTTCCTCTTGCAAAAGAGAGCCAAGAGGGGTTTTCTGGTTGCAAAGGGGGTTTGTATATAGAGGAGGGGAGCTCTCCTCTCACGCAGGTCGGACAAGAGGGCTTTCAGACCGTTGGAGACAGCTCCCCAATGGGTGAGCTAGCTTGCTCCCGGAATTCTGGGCTCTGCAACGCATGCAGGTCAGAGAAGTTGGCGTCCACATCGCTGGACGCTGGGGGTTAGTGTTGGCGTCCATATGGTTGACGCCGACACCACATCGACGTCTGTTGATATTGACGCCAATCTGGCCTTCGGCCAGAACTCTAAAACATGCAGAAACCATGTACATCTTATACCTATATATGTCATATGTATACTATTACGTACACACTACCATCATATCCTTCGTACATTATTTACATCTAATTTATACACATGCATGCAATAGTATACTAACTAGTACTTACGTAGATATTTACATACGTACATACACAACATGAATTATTTACATGCAATACAATAATGCAACAAAATTCGAGGGCCTTACACCCTCTCCCCCTTAAAAGAAACTTCGTCCTCGAAGTTAGAACGACGCTACTCAAACAAAAGGGGATACTTCTTCTTCATCGCATCCTCAAGCTCCCAAGTAGCCTCCTCTCGTGAGAAGTTCCGCCATAGAACTTTCACCGACGCAATACTCTTGTTCCGGAGATGCTGAACCTTCCGGTCAAGAATAGCTACTGGTTGCTCGACATACGAAAGATCTGGCTGAATCTCCACTGGCTCATGACTAATCACATGAGACGGATCTCAGACATACTTCATGAGCATCGAAACGTGGAAGACGGGATGAACACTAACCAAAGCTGGGGTAATGCTAGCTCATATGCCACGCTGCCCAATCGTCTGAGAATCTCATATGGGCCAATGAACCTAGGGCTCAACTTACTATGCCTGCCAAATCTGACAACACCTCGAGTAGGCGATATCTTCAAGAAGACATGATCACCAACCTCGAACTCCAAATCCTTTCTCCTGTTGTCGGCATAACTCTTCTGCCTATCCTGAGCCGCAACAAGCCTCTTTCTGATAAGCTGGACCTTATCCGAAGTCTCCTGAACTAACTCCGGACCGATCACTGCCTATCACCAGTCTCCTCCCAACATAAAGGAGATCTGCAGGGCCTACCATACAACGCCTCGAATGGAGCCATACCAATACTTGCATGAAAGCTGTTGTTGTATGCGAACTCCACTAGAGGTAAATGGCGCTCCCAATCATCCTTCCAATCCAGAACACACACCCTCAACATATCCTCGAGCGTCTGGATAGTCCTCTCGGACTGTCCATCAGTCTGGGGATGAAACGCCGAACTGAGCTTCAGCTCCGAACCTAAAGCATCCTGAAGACCCTTCCACAACCTCGAAGTGAATCTCGGATCTCGATCCGAAATGATCGACTTCGGCACACCATGCAATCTAATGATACCACTAACATACAATCTAGCTAAACTCTCTACTGACTGCTTCTTCTTCATAGGTAAGAAATGAGCAGTCTTCGAGAATCTATCTACAACTACCCAAATCGAGTCATTGCCCCTTCTAGATCGAGGCAAACCCGAAACAAAGTCCATAGTGACAGCTTCCCACTTCCACACTGGGATGTCCATCCTTTGCATAAGGCCGGATGGTCGCTGTCGCTCGGCCTTCACTTGCTGACACACCAAACACCTAGACACATAATCCGCTACATCCTTCTTCATGCCGGACCACCAAAATGATCTCTTCAAATCCTGATACATCTTCGTGTTACCCGGATGAATAGAGAATCGCGATCTATGAGCCTCCGCTAACACATGCTCACGGACATCTACTAAATCAGGGACACAAACACGGTGCTGAAATCTAATCACACCGTCCTCATCACGAGCAATGCCTGCCTTGCCCACTAACTCTAAGAGTCTAGGGTCGGCTTCCTGTTGCTCGATCACCTCATCCAAAACCGAGGACCTAAGGGATAACTGAGCTACAAAAGCCTGACATAGCGATGGCTCTAACTCAGTCAACGCGCAAGCCGCATCCTCCAACATCTTCCAATCCTGCTGGAGAGATGGCCTCTTTCTACTCAGAGCATCCGCTACGACATTCGCCTTCCCAGGGTGATACTGAAGGTCGAAGTCATAGTCCTTCAAGAACTCAATCCATCTTCTCTGCCTCAGGTTTAATTCCTTTTGGGAGAAAAGATACTTCAAGCTCTTGTGGTCGGTAAACACCTCAAATCTGACACCATAAAGATAGTGCCTCCAGATCTTTAGTGCATGAACCACTGCTGCGAGCTCCAAGTCATGGGTCGGATAGTTCTTCTCATGCTCCTTCAATTGACGAGAAGCATAAGCCACTACCCTTTCCTGCTGCATTAGCACACAGCCTAAACCAATCCGAGACGCATCCGTGTAGATAGCAAAACCCTCTACACCGCTCGGTAAAACTAACACTGGGGCTGTCGTGAGCTTAGTCTTCAACAATTGAAAACTACTCTCACACTTCTCGGACCAAACAAACTTCACTCCCTTTCTGGTAAGCTGAGTCAAAGGGGCGGCGATGGATGAAAATCCCTCAATAAATCGCCGATAGTAACCAGCTAAACCAATAAAACTACGAATCTCCGAAGGGGTCTTGGGAACCTCCCAATCCATAACTGCCTGGACCTTTGCTGGATCCACTGCTACACCAGCACCGGAGATAACATGCCCGAGGAAATGAACCTCGCGCAACCAAAAATCGCACTTGCTGAACTTAGCATACAGCTTGTGCTCACGAAGAACCTCTAACACTACCCTCAAATGCTGACGGTGTGTGGCCTTTTCCGGAGAGTAGACCAACACATCATCAATAAACACTACGACAAAGCTATCTAGATAAGGCCTAAACACCCTGTTCATGAGATCCATGAACGCTGCAGGGGCATTGGTCAATCCGAAAGGAAGGACCAAAAACTCATAATGTCCATAACGGGTTCTAAACGCCGTCTTGGACACATCCTCACTCCGAATCCTCAACTGATGATAACCAGATCGCAAGTCAATCTTAGAAAAGACTGATGCCTCTCGCAACTGGTCAAACAAATCATCAATACGAGGTAAGGGATACCTGTTCTTCACAGTCACTTGGTTCAACTTCCTGTAGTCAATGCATAACCTAAGTGACCCGTCTTTCTTCTTGACGAATAATACAGGTGCGCCCCAAGGGGAAACACTAGGGCGAATAAATCCCTTATCAAGCAACTCTTGCAACTGCCTCCTCAACTCGGCTAACTCCGCAGGTGCCATCCGATATGGAGCCTTCGAGATAGGAGAGGTGCCCGAAGCAACTCTATGGTAAACTCTATCTCTCTATCCGGTGGCAATCCAGACAAGTCATCAGGAAAGACATCTGGAAAATCCTGCACTACCTCAATCTCTGCAAGAGTAGGTGACTCATCAGCCTCTGGCACTAACACCACGCTGGCAAGAAAAGCGTCACAACCCTTGTTTACCATGCGCATCGCCTTCATGGCAGAGATGACTAACTTTCCAGCCAAGTTCCTTGGCAAGGGATGAGAGAACTCGTCCTCACCAGGAATGCGGAAAACAATCCTCTTCCGGCGACAATCCACTAACGCATAGTGCTCCTCTAGCCAATCCAGACCAAGAATAGCATCATAGTCCTTCATCTTTAGCAAGAAGAAACACCCATCTAGGATTCTATCCTCAATGCACACAGGTAACGACGGAATGCACTTCCTAGTCGATACCGTACCCGCAGGGGTGTGCACAGACAAAGGGACCTCTAAATCCTCAGACTCTATGCCTGACTCTAGGGCTAACTGCCTAGCGAACCGCTCGGAAATGAACGAGTGAGTAGCACCCGTATCAAACAAAACCCGAGCGTGCACACCTAAAAGCAAAACCGTACCTTCGGTGACATGCTCCGCCTGCTCGGCGTCCTCACGAGCTAAAGCAAACACTCGAGCTGGGGCTCGAGGCCTTCCTGGTCTTCCCGTAGCTGGCGCCGCTGCCGCTACTGCCGCTGGGGCTGGCGCTCCGCTCTGGACTCCCTGCTGAAGTCTTGGGCAATCCTTGATCTTGTGGTCGTTGCTTCCGCACTTCAAGCACTTGCCCGTGATCATCCAACACTCGGAACCACCATGTGTCCTCCCACAGTGGGGACACTCTTTCTTCACACCAGGGGAACGTACAGAAGGTACCTGAGTACTGCCGACTGCTACTGGTCGCTGCTGTGTCGAGTACACCACTTTCTTCTTGTCCTGCCGCTGGAACGTGGCTGCAGGTCTCTTCTGCAAAGCTTTCTTTTCTTCCAGGTATTGCTCCATCTCTCCCTCTTGCCTACAAGCAGCACTGAGGGCCTCGTCCAACGTGCGGTGGTCAAATGCCACGAGTCTCGTCCGTAGTGATGGCTTGAGCCCCATCACGAACTTCTTTGTCTTTCTGCGCTCGTCTGTCACGATATGAGGTGCATATTTAGAGAGTTCAGAAAATCTTGCCTCATATTCTAACACGGTCATGGAGCCTTGAGTCAAAGATAGGAATTCTTGCTCCATCCGATCTTGCACGTGCTCGGGGACGAACTTGGCCCGAAAGAGCCTCACGAACTCGTCCCACGCAACATCAACAACTCCGTCCTCAAACCGGGTACGCAGTAATGAAGCCCACCAAACATCAGCTCTTTCCTACAGTACACCGTTCATAAGCACCATCTAAACAAATTTAACTTAACAAAACATACAAGCATATAAACTAAAGCATACCTGTAGCATGTAGGTGGCTAATGTGACCTTATCCTCATCTGCACACCTGATGGCTCGGAAGATCTTTTCTCTCCCTCATCCAGCTTTCAGCCAACAATGGATCGCTCTCCCCCTTAAAAGAGGGTGGCAGCATCCTCTTGAATCTCTCCATGGTGGAAGGTCCACCATGGTCCTGAGCTGGTACTTGAGCCTGCTACAGTACACAGCAAGCAATACACAATCAACACAATATCACATAATTAAATAAAGTAGACTATTAATCATTTTATTAGTCTAACCTGAGCCTCCAACTGTGCCTGGAGTGCTGCCTGGGTATGAGCCTGCGTCTGCATGGCTTGCACCAGACCTTGCATGAATACTCCATAATCCACAGGTGGCGGTGGGGGAAGTACAGGACCTTGCGGGGCCGGGGCCTGCTGCTCCGCCCGCTCGTCACGTCTCGGCTCGTCCTCACGGGCCGACGCTCCGCCACGCCTACCTCTCGAAGCCATGGCTGTAATAAATTTCAGCCACCATTAGAGCTAGGTTACTAAGTTTTCTAACCATCTTCTTATCTATTTTTCATTCATTATTAATCAGTTCTACACATGTGGACATACTTAGCATGCAATGAAGATGATGACTTATGTATATTCATGTGCAATCTCAACCGGTTTCTCTGATACCAATCTCTGTGACGACCCTCATTATATCGGTACGGTTATACCAACCCACGTCGGTATAGCGAGCGTCATCACAGTGGGACATTAACCCAACAATAACATTCAGCTGAGATACACGTGAATATAAGAACAGAGTAGCGGAAGTAAAAGAACCACTGTCTTCATTTCATTTATCATCCACATTTAACATACATGATTCGATAACATTTAAAGAACTAAAAGTCCACATAATTAAATTACTGAAAATCAAATACATAATTTTCCACACTTACATTTGTTTCCATGATAGTGCTAATACAATGTTTCAATTACATACATCAAGTAACAAAATGTCACAACTACGCTCCCAAAACAAGCTACTCCCCGTGCTCGGAGTCTCTTTCCACAGTCTCTTCCAAAGTGTGTCACCTACTACACCTATACGCCGAAGCAAGTAATGAGTCTAAAAGACTCAGCAAATAATTCTACACCTACCATACATGCACATATCATAGCAGGTTTTACACACACATTCACAAGACACAATCCGTAGCATGCTTGTCATTGAAATTCACAACCTATCATGGTGATTCTACTTATTAAACACATGATTCATGCTTTCAGATTTTCTAAATCAAAATCTCCTATCACATGCTCTCTAATCATTCCTACACATGAGAGTTCTACCTTCATTTAAACTAAAACATGAGAGCAATCTAGCATGACTAGCTTACATACATGAAGGAACACATTGCTAACATGGTTACTACTCATTCGTATACATGCATATAACCATTTCACATACTTTAAGCTTGCTGGTTTTACATGGACTAGAAAGCATAACCCACACATGAGAGCTACTTAATCAATTTAAGTCACGACATGAAGGCAAACAAGCATGAAATTACCTACACATCACTAAGATTCATTTCTAACATGGATTCTAGGCAATTTGCACATGTAAAGCATGATTATAGTACATTTAGTTTGCTGTTTTAACATGGTTTCAAATTACTTCAACATGGATCACAAATTCACAACTTCACATTTGGTTTCACATTTTTACACAACTTCTTAATCACATAGTGTACACTTTACACATGCACATTTACACATTTTCACATTCACATTTCTTTACACATGAACACATACACATTTTTCACTTTCACATTTAGTGCCGTGACACATAGTCCAAACCACCAGAGAAGGACACATCACATCACATACACATAGACGTCACCTAGGCAATGCAGTGACGACTCTTGGACTGCGCAGACCGGGAGAACAAGTCTCCACCCTAACCAGTGGTACTTGTCCACCTCAGGATTTCATCCTAATGCCCTTAGGATCACAACACATTGAACCTTCTCAGGGGGACTTTTCCCTGATACGGTTCCACTGCCCTCTATGGAAGCAATGTCACACTTGGCACAATTTACACATTTACCGATTTTTTTAACACATATCTTTACACATATCACTTGCCTCTCATTCTTTTTCTCACTCACACAAGGGCTCTGTTTTTCCTAACATGATTCTACAGTTAACAAGGACTACAGGTTCAGAATTTTACACAAATCAGATCACACACACATGTCACATTATTCCCACATTAGCATGCATTCTTTTTCACATTTCTCGCATGAAAAAAATTCATATTTCACTATACAGTTGTCCAAATAACTTGAAATTTTAACCACATGCTGATCTCAGGTTTATGATTCTACATGAAAACTTTCAGATTTTTCTGACTCAAAATGAAGTTACAGAAAATTTAACATCAATTTCGCATTATTATTCATAATGCAAATTAACATGGAGTTGAATAAAATCACAAATTTTAACAGCTCATTGTCTACACCCTAGCATGCACAGGGTCACAGAATTTATTCCCGAATTTACCGAGCAATACGCAATTTACTGGAATTTTAACATGACCTACGCATGATTTCTATTTCCCAAAACAGAAATTTTAAATAACCATACAAGCAGGGGAAAAATGTCAGAAACTCAGAGCACAGATAGGATCATGCATACATGGTCTAACAAATTTGGGCAACAAAATCTTGCCACGGATCATTAGAATCATGGTGAATACACATTGTCATTCTTTTCGCATACACATTAGATAGACGAATAAACTCAACCACCCACAAAATAAATGTACATTCATTCTCCCATTCATCACATAGCTAGTATACATAGCATATAAGAATTACATTATATCCTCATCGCAAAACACGTCGAAATTAATCATATAGAAGGGCAGAACAGTTCATTGTTCTGTCCAGACGAACTTGGCGGCGGTCTCTGGCCGTTCCAGGAGTGGACAACAAGATCGCTGGACGCACACCAGGGATCTCGGCGTCAAGGGCATTGACGCCAAGTTCCTGTCTGTGCAGAAACACAGACCGAACTCAAATGCAAAGGTGAAAGGGGGATCTAGGACGCGAGGAAAAATACATAAAATTTATAAAACCCTACTTGACATCTACATGGACGGAGGGTGAGGGTTACTTGCCTCTGAAAAATACTCCAAGGGAATCTAGAGTTCGTAGAATCTCTCCTTGGGCAGCCCCAAGAAGCCTCCAAAGACACCACTCCTCCGGGTTCTTGGTCGATGCAGGTGCTAAGCCATGGGGGGAAGCCTTCTCCTTGGTTCCCTCTAGCCTCCAGTTGCAATAGAACGCCGGATGAAGCTCCAAATCGTCAGATCAAAGCATGCAAGGTCCAAACTTCCTCACAACTTGCTAGGGTGTTCTTTCCTCTTGCAAAAGAGAGCCAAGAGGGGTTTTCTGGTTGCAAAGGGGGTTTGTATACAGAGGAGGGGAGCTCTCCTCTCACGCAGGTTGGACAAGAGGGCTTTCAGACCGTTGGAGACAGCTCCCCAATGGGTGAGCTAGCTTGCTCCCGGAATTCTGGGCTCTGCAACGCATGCAGGTCAGAGAAGTTGGCGTCCACATCGCTGGACACTGGGGGTTAGTGTTGGCGTCCATATGGTTGACGGCGACACCACATCGACGTCTGTTGATATTGATGCCAATCTGGCCTTCGGCCAGAACTCTAAAACATGCAGAAACCATGTACATCTTATACCTATATATGTCATATGTATACTATTACATACACACTACCATCATATCCTTCGTACATTATTTACATCTAATTTATACACATGCATGCAATAGTATACTAACTAGTACTTACGTAGATATTTACATACGTACATACACAACATGAATTATTTACATGCAATACAATAATGCAACAAAATTTGAGGGCCTTACACTCTTCCTCCTCCGCCCCCCATATCCCATAGCTGCCCCCTCCTCCCTCCTGCCCGCAAAGCGCCCATCTTTTCCGTGGGCTTCCTCACACAGCCATGGGGAAGGGAGGAGAGGCTGCCATCGACCCGGCAACGGTGGAGGCAGCGGCGAGGGAGACCAGGTTCTAGGGCGTGCGGAAGTCAGCCCTGGGGGAGGTTCGTAGCCGAGATTAGGGACCCCTGGAAGAAGGCTCATGTCTGGCTCGGCACCCTGGCGACGAGGAGGACGCCTCCCGCACCTACGACGCCGTGGCCTATGCCTTCTGTGGCCTCAAGGCCAAGACCTACTTCCCCCCCGCTCCCGGTGCACCCCCGCCCGCCGCCCTCTCCCCCCTCGGCATCTTCCCCCAACATCACAGCAGTGGCAGCCGTAGGCTCCTCCGTCGGATCAGCCGCCTCGGCCAGCGTTGAGTAGCCATAGCAGTACGGTGGAGTCATCCATCAGGCCCCGGGGCTCCGCCGCCACGCTGCAACCCACCCCGCGACCCAGGATGCCAGCGATCCAGAAGCAGCCCTCCTTTCCGCCCGACGATTGCCACAGTGACTGCAGCTCCTCGTGCTTCGTCTTGGACAACGCATAGGACGTCGCTTCCTTCCCTCGGCCTCCATTACACAACCTGCCGCTCCCCTTCGATCTTAACCTCTTGCCGGCCGACATTGACTATCACCAATACATGGCCCTCCGTCTCCTCTAAGGGCGCCGATGGAAAGGACCGGACCGAATCGAAAGGATCAGAGAAAACGGAGAAGAGAAGGTGTTGGTTATCCTCTTCTTCCCCACCTTTTATTGTTGTCATTGTTGTTTTTGTTGCCATCATCATATTATACTACGACGAATCCATTAGAGCACCATGGGGGGGGGGGTATTCCCTTCGCTCTTCTTAGATCTCTACACTTTTCTATATCTTTAATCAATTCCACGGCTAGAAAGGAAGAAAATCTCTTCTGAAGAAATGACGATTCTTCTCTGAAAAATTCCCGGCCTCTTCCTCACAACACAAAGCTCATTTGCTCTCTGTTTCAAGCTCTGCAAGACTCTTTGGTTTCCTCTGGTTTCTGCAGCGTCAAGCCACCGTCTTTCTTATTTCTTGTGCTCTGAGAAGAAAAGTCTCAATGGGATTTTCCTCCTTTATAACATATATGATTCGGTTCCAACCTTAGGTAATCTAGGTAGATCCCAAGATTGAGTCTTGAGCATGAAGAACAAGGAATATTTGGGAGAAGTGGTTTGATGATTAGCTACAATATGTGGGTGCTGCATATCAGATTTCACAGAGTATTAAATCGTAGCAAAAATAAGTTCTGGAGCTCTGAAGCACCCACCCACCATGGGATTTCACAGAGCAATATAATTTCTATTCATGTTCAAACTTGTTAATTAGGTTTAGTTTAACAAAAAAATTTATAATAAAAATTACATAATTTTATAAAAAACAATTCATATTTATTAATATATTTTATAATCAAACATTGTGCATCGCACGGGTGTCCAACTAATGGGAATGCAGAAGGCACCAACATCTTAGATTTCTGTTTTAACCCTTACTCATATAGGATTATCCAACAACGATGTATTTAGAAGTGTAATTGAGGTGCTCTGTTTGTTGTTCTTAGTTGCTGATACTCACTCATGGTAGTTCTATTTTTTTGATTCCTCTCATTCCCAAACTGAATTATATGTTTGATGTGGGTAGTGACTGTAGAAGATTTCAGGTCATTTACATTTTTAGTGCTTTATTTTTTGGCTACCCATTCTGTAATCACTTTTAAACAGAATGTTTTAAAAGCTGTTTTGTCTGAGAAATTAATAGACCATAGATTCTCCAAATAACTTTGGCTCACTTTACTGTTTGAATGATTCAGAAAAATTCTCCAAGTACCTTTTCAACCTAACATATGCTTCTCATTCAACTTTTAAATCTTTCTTTTCTGTTATGTAATTAGTTTTAGTGGTTCCTCATAAATATATATACTCTGTTATGTAATTTTTTCATAGGTAAATATAATTTGTCTATTATATAATCTTTTGTCTATTATAATTGTCTATTATATAGTTGCTCTTTTTGTTCTTAGTTGCTGATATTCACTCATGGTAGTTCTTAGAAGCTGCCAGATGAATCATAAACAATTTGTGGTGGTATGTTGCTGTTTTGACAAGAGATGGGCATTGAACAGCACAACATATCATTCTTGATGTTCTCGACTCAGAACAAGCATCCTGCTGTCAATGCTTAAGATCACAATAATTTGGTGCAAAAAACATGAAGTAGATATGATAGTTATTGTATAATAAGCAACCTGAAAAAGTTCAACACAGCCATGAAAAGCTAGGATGACTACAACAGTTTATTCTGTTCCCAAAATTTCAACATGTTTCAGTTGCATGCTAAGGCAACAGGATATGGGCATGGAGGATTTCTAAAGGTTCTTTTCACTGGTGTTGAAGAGAAGGGATTCCTATGGTTGTACAGCTAATGATGTTGACGATAGAGTATAAATTAACCAACACCTTTGTTAATATCTTTTGTAGGATCTGCACAGTTGAATAGTTGGTGGGGCGTTGGATGGGTGGATATTTGAGTTTCAGTATTATCCAAGTCAAAATGATAGATTGATTCTCCTTTATATCTTACTTTTTTTGCTTCACTTTACATGTAAAGAGGAAACAACTGCTACTTTTATTCTTTCAGTTAGTGAAATGCATGAGCGTCATCTGCATTCTATATTGACTGGAACCTTGGTGTTAAGAGAATTACAAGAGGCCTTTCTTTGTTCACATCTTTTAGTGGAAATGGCTCCAATTGTATTAGATAATACACAGAGGTATGTGATTTGGCGCGCTCTCTCTATCAGAACACAGATTTTTATGGAAGAAACTCTCTCTAGGCACTGACCCGGATTTTAGAATGTTGATTATCATTTACTCATTAATGTAAAGAGAGAGCTCCCCAGAAATAACGTTCTGTGAAGAAACTTAGGTTTTTGTTTTTAAAACAAATTGAATTATATATACATATATTTTGTTCATACAAACTTTATTGTCTGGTGCTTATAAAGTTCATGGGTATAAATTCTATATATGTTCTCTGTGATTGTTTCTTCCTGTTAAATTTATTTATTTATATTTATTTTGTATAAATTCTATAACAACTATTTGTAAAAAAATTCAAAGAAACCATTGAGCCTTTTCTTATATCTTATAACACCCCCCCCTCCCCCCTTGGGGATAGGATACATGATTATAATCATGCAGTGTGTCCTAGATTTAACCCATTTTTAGTTTAAAATCAAAGGGTTATCCTTGTTGTATACAAGGGGGTAACCCAGGCTGACCTACATGTAGTTTTTAGGGATAAACTAAATCATGTCTTGGGCAGTGTGTGGAGAAAGGTGTATGTCCGCCTGTGGAGAAAGACTGCAAAAGTGTGTGAACATAGGTGCAGCAAATAGATTCTCCAATTGCCTACAAGTATTTACTATGACCCTCAACTTCTATCAGGTTTCCCTGGCACAGCTGTCGCCAAGATTAGCCAACCTCTCCAAGCAAACCAATCCATATTGAAGAAAGTCATAAGGCTTTACATCTGAGAGATCAAACACCCACACAACATAACACATGAGAGGATGAAATTACATTATATATATTTCTTATACTTCTTACGATATTGTTAGATATGTTGTTTCTTTTTATAGATAACGATATTGAGAAAATTGTCTTTTCTTGATATCTAACTTTAAAATTTTATATAGAATCTTAGACAATTTTTTTTTGCAGCCATTATAAAATATAATTGACATGTATTTGAATCTAAATTCAAGATTAAAGATATCTATATAGAGAATCAACTAACCATGTTAACTTTTTTAGATATTATTTTTTATTAAAATTTGAGAATTTTAGAACTCACGGGCAAAGAACTAATTATATCTATTCTTATCAGTTTAACTTGACTACAGTTGACTTCACCTCATCTCCCTCCCACCCTATTCGCTCTATCTCCATCTCTCTGTCTCTCTATCTCTCATCGAAACCGGAGAGGGAGACCCTCCCCCTCGGCTCCCCCGTCCCCCCCCCGACCCTCCCACGCCGCACTCTCTCTCTCTCTAATACACACACACCCCGAACCGGAGGGGAGACCCCCCCGCGTCCCCGGTCCCCCCGCCAGCCCCCTTCCACCCCATACGTCTCTCTCTCCCCCTCTCTCTCTCTCCTCCTCTCTCTCTCTCTCTCTCTCTCTCTCTCTCTCTCTCAGTGGAAACGTCTGGCGCTCATGGTGCTAAACTACACCTCTGGCACCACCTCCGCCCCTAAAGGCGTCGTGCACTGGCACCGCGTCCTCTTCGTCGTCACCCTGGGCTCGCTCATCAACTGGTCCGTTCCCAGCCACTCCGTCTATCTCTGGACCCTCCCCATGTTCCACGCCAATGGCTGGAGCTTCCCATGGTGAATGACGGATGTCGAAGGCACCAACATCAACGTGGAGCATCGGATTCTAACCTTGCCGATCCTCAGCGCCGTTGAAGTGCATGGCAGTTGTCAAAGGCGTCGATGGTGACGATGGTGCA
Organism: Colocasia esculenta; assembly: GCA_014218235.1. Classification (NCBI taxonomy): domain Eukaryota; kingdom Viridiplantae; phylum Streptophyta; class Magnoliopsida; order Alismatales; family Araceae; genus Colocasia; species Colocasia esculenta. Next base: position 19,657,408 of record CM024760.1, on the reverse strand, counting down.
GGGGGCGTAGACTAATGAGGCATTCAGCAGCAAGTCCTCCGAGGAATCCTCAAGAGGATCTCAAAAGCACCATCGCACAGATCATGACAGATCTTGAGTGATCTGTCCGACATTCCTTGTATGTAATTATAGCATTGACAGATTGTGTGCCATTTGTCAATCTTCTGGTGATTCCCTGTATCATTGTAAATATGGAATGTCCATTATATATAAGAGGATGATGGCTGCCAAGAGCAGGGCACGCCATCAATATTTCTCAAACCATCTCTCTGTTCTTCTGTCTCTCTCTGTTCTGTTCTTCTCTCTCTCTCTACTTCTACATGGTATCAGAGCCCTTGTGGCTTAACAGCTCTTGATCCATGGCGTCCTCATTCTCTTCCTCGTCCTCCACTCCACCTGCACCTCACCCCATCAACATCATGCCTTTTCTTCCCCTCAAGCTAACCAAGGATAATTATATCCTTTGGAAGGCACAGTTTGTCCCTCTCTTAAAAAGCCTTGGACTCATGGAGCTTGTGGAAGGGACAGAAACATGTCCATCTCAGGAATTGAAGACTATCAAGGAGGATGTCACCACTGTCACACTCAATCTTGATTATGAGCCATGGGTGAAGAAAGACCAGATGGTTCTCTCATGGCTATTTTCCTCTCTCACTGAGTCCCTTATGCCCCTTGTCATCGGGCACACCTCCTCCCATGGTGTTTGGGATGGCCTTGCCAAAGCCTTTGCCTCTGATTCAAAGGCCCGTGTCCTCACTTTGAGGACACAACTACAAAACATCAAGCGAGGGTCGTCCTCCGTCACCGACTATGTCAAGTCTATCAAGGAGATTGCAGATAAGCTTGCTGCCATCGGAAGCCCCATATCTGATTCTGATCTCCTTATGTAGATTCTAGCAGGGCTGGGTCCTTCTTATGACTCCTTTATTCCAGCCATCACCACTCGACTTGATGAGTACTCCCTGGACCATGCTCTTGGAGCTCTTGTCGCCCATGAGACTTTGCTCCATCATCAGTCCCATACGTAGGCCTCTGACGACAGTGTCTTCCCCTCTGTCAATGTTACTGTCAAACGGGGCAGCTCAGAGCAGCAGCACAACCATCGTGGTGGAAGTGGCGGTCGTGGATGAGGACGCGGCAAGAATTATCAACCACGCTGCCAGATCTGTCGCAACTTTGGCCATCGTGGTTTTGAATGCGCCGAGCGCTATAATCCTGTATATCCAGGTGGCCCGACAGCCAAGCAGACCTTTTCTTCACCACAACAGTTCCATATGCGCCGTGCAGCCCCTATATTTGCACCCCCGCAGTCGACTCCAACTGCTTACATGGCTGCATACCCTGGCTCTCACTCAGGGTACCCACTGCTGTACCCCCCTGCTATGCCACCAACTTCAAGTGCATGGTACTCGGATAGTGGCGCTACACATCATGTGACGCCAGACTACAACATGCTTGTCAATGGCTCGCCCTATACTGGTTCAGACAAGGTGCAAGTTGGAAATGGTGCAGGTTTGTCCATCTATGCCCAAGGCAACTCGGTCCTCCACTCTCTTGCCCGACCACTTCATCTCACTAATGTTTTACATGTTCTACAAATCACTAGAAATCTTTTATCTGTTCGTCAACTCACATCTGATAATAATGTTTCTGTTGAGTTTCATCCTGATGAGTGTTTGGTGAAGGTTCGATCGACGGGGACGGTTCTTCTTCGTGGGCAACCTAAAGACGGCCTCTACCAACTTCCTCCGCTACTACCCACCCCCTCTATCTTTCTTGGCGAACGTACATCACCAACCTCCTGGCATGCCCTTGGCCATCCAAGCTTGCGGACTGTTTCAGATATTATTAATAAGTTTGGTCTTCCTGTCACCACATTTATCTCAATTTGTTTGTGATTCATGTATGAAATCCAAGAGTCATAAGTTATCTTTTGCATCGTCTGCTAGTATTTCCAAACACCCTTTAGACTTAATTTTCTCAGATCTTTGGATTGTGTCACATCTTGGTTATTCTTATTATGTAATCTTCGTGGATGACTATAGTAAATTCACATGGCTTTTCTTGTTGCAACGGAAATCTGATCTCTTCGATGTTTTCTGTCAATTCCAGCGTCATGTTGAGTGTAGCTTCAATAAGAAAATTGTTGCCCTTCATTCTGACTGGGGTGGTGAGTACCAAGCTCTTCATCGTCATCTTGATGCCTGTGGCATTCTTCACCGTGTGTCATGTCCACATACCCCCGAACAAAATGGGGCAGCTGAGCGTAAGCATCGACACATTGTGGAAACAGCCCTTGCACTTCTCACCACCGCTTCCATGCCCAGTAAATTTTGGGATGAGGCCGTCTCCACCGCAGTTTACTTAATTAATCGTCTACCGACGCCCATCCTTCGTCATCTCACTCCTTATCAACAGATTTTTCGTAAACCCCCTGATTACACATTCCTTCGTGTCTTCGGGTGTGCTTGCTATCCATGGCTACGCCCTTATGCATCCAATAAACTTGCCCCTCGTTCGGACCGTTGTGTGTTCCTTGGGTATAGTCGGCAACATCTTGGCTATCGATGCTTGTGTCTTTCCACTGGTCGCATTTTTGTCTCCCGTCATGTTGTGTTCGATGAAGGGTCCTTTCCATTTGCTCTGCAGGACAGTGGACATGCCCCGGTTGCTTTCATGCCTGGGGCGAGCGTAGCTTCTTTGCCAGGGGTGTCGATTTTGGGGTCGCCATTTCCCCCTGCGATTACTGCCCGCCCTCCACCAGACATTACTGTACCTATTGCCTCTGCTGCCTCTCCTCTGCCAGCTTGGTCGGCAGCTACGCCTGATCCGGGGGAGCCTTCGTCGTCCACTTCAGACGCTGCAGATCTGTCCACTGCCACTACTGGGTCGCCGTCACCTACCTCGATAGGCCACTCCCCCAGCAGCGTTGACTCGGACTTCAGCTCTCCGCCTCCCAGAACTCGGCTTCTTACCGAGCTTTATGCTGCCGCAGACCGCTTCTCAGCAAGCGACCAATCTCCAATGCTTCCACAGTTGCACGTTGTTACTTTTTCCACCTCTGTGATGGCTCCCACCAAGCATCCGCTTCCAATATGTTTTTCCACATATGTGTCTGCTCCTGCAGAACCAACTTGCTTCTCCGAAGCCTCTAAGGATCCCTCTTGGCGCACTGCTATGGCGGCTGAGTTTGACGCCCTTCTTCGGAATGGGACTTGGTCCCTTGTTCCTCGACACCCTCATATGATTGTCATTGGGTGTAAATGGGTGTTCAAACTCAAACATAAGGCGGATGGCTCCATCAATCGTCATAAGGCTCGGCTTGTTGCCAATGGATTCCGCCAACAGCCTGGTGTTGATTTTACTGAGACATTTAGTCCAGTGATCAAGATTACCACTGTTCGCCTACTCCTAGCTCTCGCGATCAGTCAACAATGGGAAGTGCGCCAACTTGACGTCTCCAATGCCTTTCTCCACGACCATCTAGAAGAAACTGTGTACATGGACCAGCCTCCTGGCTTTGTCCATCTGCAATTTCCCCACCATGTGTGTCATCTTCATCGTTCCATCTATGGTCTTCGCCAGGCGCCCCGAGCATGGTTTACTCGTCTTAGCACCTGGCTGCAACAATATGGCTTCATTGGCTCCAAGACGGACACATCCCTCTTCTATCGTTGTTCACCCTCCTCATCCATCTACATTCTCATTTACGTAGATGACATCTTGATTACCGGCACTGATCCCGGGGGCGTAAGTACTCTTGTTCAGTCCCTTAGGACTGAGTTTGCCGTGCGAGATCTCGGACGAGCACACTTCTTCCTCGACATCGAGCTGCAACCGCATCTGGATGGGTGTGTTCTCTCTCAAGCTAAGTATATCTATGATCTCTTACGTCGCGCCAACATGATTAATGCCAAGCCGTTGTCCACTCCAATGGCGGTCACCTCCAATTCTGTACCCTCAGCTGCTGTCTCGCTGCCTGATGCTTCTATATATCGGAGTATTGTTGGTGCTCTCCAATATGTGACATTGACTCGTCCCGACATTGCATTTGCTGTCAACCGCGCTTGCCAACACATGCATGCTCCTCGTCTTGAGCATTGGTCTTGCGTCAAACGGCTTCTGCGGTATCTAAAAGGGACTATTACGCTTGGCCTTCTTTTCCGGCATGACTCTCCTCATAATCTTCACATCTTTAGTGATGCCGATTGGGCTGGCTCTCCAGAAGATCGGCATTCCACTAGCGGGTTCTTGGTCTACCTAGGCCGCAACTTGATATCCTGGAGTTCTAAGAAACAACCCACAGTGTCCCGCTCAAGTACTGAAGCAAAGTACAAAGCTCTCGCCAATGCCACTGCTGAGCTTATCTGGCTTCAATCTTTGCTCGCTGAACTCCGCATACCCGTCGTATCCTCCCCTGTTTTGTGGTGTGACAATATCGGTGCTACCTACCTCGCTGCAAATCCTCTCTTCCATGCCCGCACTAAACATGTCGAAATTGACTATCACTTTGTACGTGAACGGGTGGCGTCCAAACAACTGGTCGTTTCATTTGTGTCTAGCAAAGATCAGCTCGCTGATATTTTAACCAAGGCTTTGCCGAGGCCTCGATTTACCTGGCTTCGTGACAAGCTCAACGTTGCCGGGTCACCGTTCAGCTTGCGGGGGCGTAATGAGGCATTCAGCAGCAAGTCCTCTGAGGAATCCTCAAGAGGATCTCAAAAGCACCATCGCACAGATCATGACAGATCTTGAGTGATCTGTCCGACATTCCCTGTATGTAATTATAGAATTGACAGATTGTGTGCCATCTGTCAATCTTCTGGTGATTCCGTGTATCATTGTAAATATGGAATGTCCATTATATATAAGAGGATGATGGCTGCCGCACACCATCAATATTTCTCAAACCATCTCTTTGTTCTTCTGTCTCTCTCTGTTCTGTTCTTCTCTCTCTCTCTCTACTTCTACATAGACCTGCCAGTTGTACTTCTCATTCCAGCAGGGGGCGACGGTGTCGAGCACCGTCTGGGTTCGCACCCACTTGGGGGCGTACTTGGCAACGCAGTAGGTGTCGGTGGGCCGGCCGCTCTTGGCCTTGATGGGAATCAGGCTGCGAGCGTTCAGAATCTCGAGCTCCAAGATGTCAATGCTGGGCTTCCAGAGGCTCCTGGCGTTGGGGCGGAGGTTGCTGCTGTAGTGGGTGGATTCGTCGAGCACATGGTAGCCAAAGTCGAGGCAATGATGGAGGTGAATCCTGCCGGCGAACTTGGACTCCGAGGCAATTGGCGCCCTTCGCCTCCGCCATCTCGTGCGCCCTCCGTCACTGCCTCCACTGCCCCGTATGTGTTTCGCCACCGCCAATGCCCTCCGTCGCCGCTGCCCTTACCTTCGCCTCTGCCAGTCCCTACCCCTTCTGCCGCTCCCCCGCCTCTGCCACCAGCCCACCACTAATTTGCTATCCACCGTCAATTCTGCCACCCCCTGTGCTCTCCCCCGCCACCTCCACTATCTGCCTGCACTCACCGGCAAGGCATATCTTAATTTCGTTAGACTGTGATCGTCTTATGTATAGGGTTTTGGAGTAGATGGTTGAGTTCGTTTAAAACTATTTCCCACACTAGATCGTTGTGTGCATGTGGACACCCCAAATCGGTTGTTGGGCCCCATACCACCGGCCCATTATCCTCTACCGATCCAAGCCCTTCATGGGCTGTGCAAAAAGAGAACCAAAAGCCCACTGAAAAAAGACCCCAAAGGCCCATGTGAAAATAGGCTTATCTCACCCCATAAAGTGGGAGGTGAGAATAAGCTTTTGCAACTCCTCCCAAAGGGGGGTCCCTTTTTTGGAAAAAAGGTGGCCTGCCACCTTGCTGCGCCAGGGACTGGTGGGGGCTGGTTTTGGCAAAGCCTCTCTTCTGGAAGACTTGGGGAAGAGGGCAGCCAGGGGGGTTTTACGGAAGAAGATAGAAGAGGGCTGGTGGCTGGGTTCCAATAGGGGAAGAAACCAGCAGAAGCAAGGAAAGAGCTCCTGCGTTTTTTCCTCCTCCAAGAGCTCCACCCGTGAAGCCCACCTGCAAGAAGAAGGCAAGGAAGAGAGGGTAAGAGAAGAAAAAGACAGAAGAGAAAAGAGAGAAAGAGAGGCTTTGTGTTGTCTTGTCAAAGGTAGGGAGGGGGAAAGAGGTGTCACGTTGGAGTATCATCCCTCCCCCATTCCTCTTGTGTACTTCTCTCATTCCTCACAAGAAGACACCATTCTATGCATGTCCTTTCCCATTGTTTTTTTTATGAATGGTTTGCCTCCATGCATTGATTGCATGTCCTTCCTCTACCTTCTCTTGGTTTAAATGTTTTCTTAGCAAAAGAGGGTTACGAGATGGGGGTTTCCTCTTCATAGAGGGATGTTCCCTTCCCCTTTAGCACCTCACATGAGGCCTTTCCATGCCTCCCATACCTCAATAAATGAGGTCATGGGGGTATGGGACCCCTTTTCCCATTCAATGCATGCATAGCATGCCAAATCTCCTCCTTCAATAAGCCATGTTTTCCATCGTTTTGGGCCTGCAAAAGACTAGTTCATCACAGTCAAAACCGCCCCTAAGAGCCCTCTTTTGGGTCAACGATGCCCATTGTGTTAGTCAAGAGGTTGAGCAAATAATGCTCATGCCTTCTTGCCTAATCACCATCTTCAAGAGACCCTCCAAAAGAGCCCATCAAGCCATGGTTCGCCCCCTCACAATAGATGACTCCATCACGGTTTTCCAGCCCCTTGATGTGCATCTAAACCAATATCAAACAGTCCTCCAAGAGTCCCATTTCGGCCATTGCAAGCCCCAGTTCGCTAGCAAGGGGGTTGGGCAAATAATGCCTAGGCCTTCTTGTATAGCCCACCAAGCAATGGGTTTCAGATTTGTCTCAAGTCTCAAGACCATCCCTGCCATGAGCAAGGGTGCTCTAGGAGAGAGGCGGCTGTCACCATTTGCACAGGTAGTCACCCGCACCGATTCGGCCTGGTGCTAGTCTTTGCAGTCTTGCAGGACCAGGGAGGGCTGCGCCGATTCGACATCCTGTGAGCATCATGATGGCTGAGGTTACATGAGAAAAACCATTGCTCAATGTGACACTAGCCAATCAGCAGTCAAATGACTCAATATAAGACCCATCCACACCCCCGGGTTGGACAGTATAATGTCTATGTCCAGACGGGTGGGTTTACATGTTGTTCATCTGTCCCGTGGGTTGCTTGGTCATGATGTTGCTCGAATCTCCGTAGGCGTGCCTGGGGGATCCGGGTCATGTGCCATTGGAGTTATATCGTTTTACGATGTATACTCCCTCTTTTGGTGCCATCTCCACTTGTGGTGGATGAGTACTACGCTTTCTCCTTATCGGCCACGATAAGGGGAAATGCTGCCGAATTTTCTCCGCGAGGGTTGAGTTGCCGCAAAAATCCCTAAAAGAGGTCATTAGCTTCCAATTGAGTTGGCAACGTTGCAAACGAGCACTGATTCATTGAAGTCTATCACTTCAGTGGGGTTGCGCCGATTCAATTTTTGTTGTCTGCCGCACTGAATCAAAGCTGTCCCTGAGCTGCGCCGTATCGAGTGTGCCCCGGTTGACAAGTGACTACTAAATGGCCCAGCTGCGCCGAATCGTGAACAAAGCTTCATTTTAAATGTTTCAAAAAGAACCAAGTGACAAATTGAAAGCTTTTCCATGATAAAAGAAACAAGAGATTAATTTAATCACCCTATGTTTTAAATGCCTAAAAAAGAAGCAAAAGATCAAATTGAACATTTTTCAAGCAACAAACAACAAAGGACCATCTCATGCTTCACAAAAGAGTAAAAGATCAAATTGAACCCTTTTTCAGGAGATCAAAATACATAAGATCATCCCACGTTTTACAAAAGAGAAAAAGGCAAAATTGACCCTTTTTTAAGGACAAAAGATCACCTCCTGTTTTGCAACAGGATAAAAGACTCAAATCGAAATTGTTTTCAATAAAAGACTCAAATTGAAATTGTTTTCAATAAAAGACTAAAATTGAAATTATTTTCAATAAAAGACTCAATTGAAATTGTTTTCAACAAAAAGACCAAATTGGCATTGTTTCCAACGAATGATCAAATAGACCCTTTTTTTTTTTGCTTGTCTCTCTCAAATGGACCCAATGGTTCAAATTGAAGTTTTTCGTGATAAATGAAGTAAATGAGTCAATAGGCGAAGAGACCCGGTCATTAGCTGAGCGAAAGATCAAGTGAGTCTGAATAGGCGTTCGTTTCGCTTAATGGCACCTCGGCTCAAATTTAATTTATGTTTCGCACCTCTATCGGATGTCTCCGCTTTAGGTCATGAGGCTTTCTAAATCTGGCGATTAATCAAGGGTCTTCCCTCTTAGAGGGATGTAATTAACGTCGTTGCGTTTAGGCAACGATGGGATTTTGGTCTAGGACCCGACACCTCACCTTCGTTTGACGAAGTCAAACGGTGCGCACAATAGACCCAAAGCTCTCCGACTCTCGGAGGCAGAACATTCTGTTGCCACTCCGGTGGCTGGCACGCCCGCGCTGTGCGTATTGCCGATTCATCTCACGTCACTCTTGCTCAAGTGGCGTTCGACGGGATTTGGATTAGCAATACGTGTGCATCCATGAGAAACATGAGAAAACATGATAAAAGACAACATTTTAAAGAGATCTTAGGAATGTAAATTTTTCTATTTCCACAGCGTGGCACGCCCTGTGGGACCAAACTTCCCTTCATCTCCTCGCCAGAAATAGAAAGCCATGTGGCCTCACAGAATTGATATTGATAATTACTTTGAATTGACTAACAGGTACTGACTGCAATGGCTGGAGTGCGCTTCGGACCGTTGGTCATCCAGGACCATGCCAAGTATGGCTACCTAGCCTTGCCAACTAGGTTCAGGAGCTTCCCTCCAGTGGTGGAGTTCCCAAATTTTCTCAGGGTCGCATTCGTCGACATTTTGCACCCGGAGACCAAAAAGAAGGCCGAAGCTGGAGCCGATCACCAGGCCAAGGCCAAAGAGATCACAAAAGAGCTAAGCTGCCACGTTCACCATGTGGAGCATGGCCCCGTCATCAAGAACAAGGAAAGAAGGCCAACATATGTCCTCAACAAGTGACAGAAGCTGAAAACATCGTCACCCGCCGAGCACGTGTGTCTGCCTCGGGGAAAAGCGTGCGGACCGGGGACCTCAGAATCCATCTGCATGCTAAAAAGATTGAAGCCATACCAGAGCGGGTCACAGCGGCAGTGCCCGTGAAAAACTCATTTCAAGCTTTGGCAGAGAAAAGAGAAATGGCCAACACCTTTAAGGGCAAAATGGCCCCTAAGACTGTCAAGTTCAAGTAGGTTTGGAGGCCAAAAAGGGTCCAAAAGAATAGAATGGAAGAAGCTGAACTAAGAGAAGAAGAGGCACCAAAAGAAGCAGTTGCGGTGGGAACCCCAAACCGCCAGAGGCCACCTAGAGGCTTCAAAACAAGAGTCCAACAAGGGGGGGGGGGGCATGTGCTTATGCCTGCTTTCATAACAAGAGAAGGGAGCTGCACCGATCTGCTCACATCCCAACTGTTCGAGGGGGTCGACCGACATCTGCTGTTATGGCCGCACGCCAGTGCCGCCGAGGAAAGATCCATGGGTCACACGACCACATACTCGGCCTCACCACCTCTCCTCTGCAGAGGTTGAGACCATCAAGAGCCGCAGAAGATCCGCAAGCTGAAGCTGAGAGCCGTTCAGGTGAAAATGATGTTCCTTGTGAGCACGACCATGAGCAGCCGGGGGATCCAAACCCCGGATATCAGTTTTTGAAAGATTGACTTTCCCTTCCCGAGGGTTGAAAAAGACCGGCATGGGAACCTTAAATCTTCTCCTGCCATATGGCCGGTGTGTGGGGCAGATATGGAGCCCTACCCGCTGAAAATGAAGAATTGATGGAATTGGCAGAAAGACCTGGTGCCCTCACCAGGAGAAGAGCAGCGGCAGCAGCCTTGGCGGCCGCGTATGGACATGAGAACCTACCTATGACAGAAATGATGGCGGTCAGTGCCAATGTGGTCACCGCCCAGGGTAGTGGGGGCAGCGATGAAATTCCACCTCCGCCACCACCGCTAGAAGTAACTCTCGGGGGCACTTCGCAGGAGATTCCCTTTGCTGCACCTATAGATCCAGCTATCATGGAGTTGCTGCAGCAATACCAAGCCGAGATCGCGGAGCTTAAGCGCCAGATCAATGGCAAAGAGACCGAGGGACATGCATCCCGAGCAGTGGAGGGCTCAGGAGAGACCCCCCAAGGGACCGTAGGGTCAATTGAAGCTTCGGCCCAGCGTGCTGTCGTACGGATAGTGAATGAACAGCCGCAACATTCACCTATGGCCGAAGCCCAGCAACAACGGACACAGGCCCAGTACACCCTCCTGCAGCCATAGTTCTTCCAACAGCAGCAACAGCAACAGTCCCTTCTGCAGCAACAACAACAGTCTTTGCCTGCTCACATACCTGAGCAGCAATTTGAAAATCAAGAGCTGCCCCCGGTCCCCCCGGTGGCTATCATCAATACACCAAACAACCAGCCGGCCCACTTCTACCCTCAGTAAGCGGACCCCACCACTATTAGTAAATTGATGCTGGAACAGATGATTGATATGAGACTCGCCGAGCGGGGCGATGGAGAACAGATGGCCTTTGATGCATATAGGGTACCCTACCCTGCGCACCATGCTGCGAAGAGGCTGCCCCCGGGCATTGCCAAACCTCCCAAGTTTGATAAATTCAATGGGCGAGGGTCGCCAAAAGAGCACATCGCATGCTATATTAATGTGATGGGTGATCTGGCAGCCGATGAATCTTACCTGTTGAACTTCTTCGGCTCCTCTCTAATAGGCCTGGCATTCGAGTGGTATTCCAGTCTGCCAGCGGGGTCCATCTCTGGTTGGACCGACATGCAAAAGAAATTCAGAGAGAGATTTTACATTGCTGAGAGGGAGGTGACAGTCGCCGAGCTCTATGCAACCAGGCAAAAGAATGATGAGTCCGCATTGGATTTTATCCAGCTAGGGAGGAACCTCAGTATGAGATGCAGGCGCCCTCCCCATCAGGAAGATGTTGTTCAACTTTGCAAGCAAAACTTGAAAAGGGAGCTACTAGAAAGAATGATCGGGATGGAAATCCGATCTTTTGACAAGCTGAACAATGTGGTGGCAGAAATAGAAACCTTTTTGGTAAAATATCCCACCACCTCATTCATAAGCCAGAGAAGAGCAAGTCAGCAGATAAAAAGCCTGCTGGAAAAGAGGTGCACGCGGTGGACCTCAAAACATTTGAAAAGGAAAGAGATGGGGGCAAGGCATGGCCGGGTCCTCCGATGGCAAGACTGAACAGCAGAGAAAGGTCATCCCTTTCCAAGAAAATGAGGAAGCCATACTCCTTCCCCAAGTAAAAGACCAAGGTGCTATTTGATTGGGGGATCAGATATAACAAGGTCACCCTCCCAACACCGAAGAGGCCAGATGAAGCTGCCAAGAAAGATGATCCTTGGTACTGTCTGTACCACCAGATCCTGGGGCACCCTCTAGAGGACTGCTATGTATTCAAAGACATCGTAGAGTCTCTGATCAAGAAAGGAGAACTACATATAGGGGATTACATGGTTGATCCGCCGCAGCCACATGAGTTGCCTGCCCGACAAGCTAGAACTAACATGATTTCCATAAACCAACAGTTACCAGAAGAGCTCTCCGAGGCCAGCACGAAGAATACCTACAAAAGTCTCATCCTCACCCCAATCAGGGAACATGAGGAATGGAAAAAGATACCCAGTAAGACAAAAAAGAAGAAACCCGAGGAGAAGCCAGCTCCGAAAATGTACATTCGGGGAGTGACACTCCAGCCACCTGTTCCAACTGTCACCCCGGTGTGGCACCCAATAGAGCCCCGGATCGTCATCCAGAGGAGTCCCGGCAACAGAAGGAGTCGAACGCCTCTCCCATTATACAGAGGGGGCAGCCCTTCACTCGAGCGCTTACAAGCGTTAATTGATGAATTGGATGAATATGAACAGCCGAACAGACGCCCTGTCCGACTACAAGAATATGTGCCATGGGAGGAGCTCGAGAAGTTGACCCTGGAGGCACCTACCGAGCAAAAGACACCTCAGCCCCAAGAAGATTTGTTCTGGGGGCAGGAGTCGGCAAAACAAAAAAAGAAGAAGAAAAGATCTAGGAAAAAGAAAGTGGTGGCAACCCTCTCATGCAACACTATCTCCTCCCTGCTAAGTTTGGGGGAGCACTATGAAGAAGAGGAATTCTACCCCTCCCCGAATGAAGTCAATCAGGTCAGGGCTTCAGGTCAAGAATTCACAACAAGATCTGGAAGAAAATGGGGATGCCCCCCTCTAGTAAACCAAAACATCATCTTCCGGGGAGAACCCTCTTATGAGATACAGAGCCTGAGGTTCGAGGGGTGCAAGTTCCACCACCTCCGGGACTCTACGTCAGCGAAGGGACTGGGGGCACGGTCCCATCTTTCGCTGAGTTCCTAGCGGCAGAAGAGAAGGCAAAGGCATTGCCCAAACCCCCAGTAGCACAAAAGAAGCCGGATGATGAAAAAAATAGTCTGGTCAGTAGACCCCAGGCCAAGAATAGTGAAAATGACAAAAGAAAGTCAAAGCTAGATGATGTTGGGGCGGAAGACCGAATCATCAAGCTACTAAAGAAGATCCCTACACGGTTCAGTGTTTGGGAAATCTTGTCGTTAAGCGAAGAGACCAGAAAGGCGCTGATCACGGCCTTACAGGCTCCAGCACCATATGAGACCTGCCTTGCAGAGATACGGGTGGAGGCTGTCGTGGCTGATGCGGCGTCCATCACATTTGCCCCGGAGGACATGCTTCTCCCCATGGCAACTCACAACATACCACTCTATATGAGGGGGGAATTGAATGGGTTGCCCCTGAATAGAATTTTGGTGGATCCAGGAGTAGCAGTCAACATCCTACCTTACAAGATTTACCAGAAATATCATTTCAATGTACACCTCACCTCTGTCCGTGACGTGAGAATAGCGGGCTTCAATCAAAAGTTTGAGGTACCTCTGGGGGTCGTAGAGCTCGACTTGACTCTAGGGGACTTCAGAACAAAAGTCTAATTTCACGTGATCAACGCAGGCACATCTTATAAGGCTTTGTTGGGTCGGCCCTGGCTCCATCAAAACGGAGTAGTCCCGTCAACGCTACACCAGTGCATTGAATATGTGAAAGGAGGGGAAGAGCAAAGGGTTTTTGCCAACGCCTGCCCATTCGAAGTGTATGAGTGTCACCTCCTTGATGCTGATCTGTATCAGGAGCACTTGGAAAGCCAAATCCCTGAGAAGGGCAACAAGAAAGAAAGTGTCATCTCTTATGAGTGGTTTCCACCGGAACACTCAGAAATTCAAGCCCCTCAAGGGGGGAAAGCAAAAGAAGTCATCCCTGATGATGAGTGGTTCCCACCACCACCGCCAGGGATCACTGTTGAACAGCATACGTCAACAGAAGAGGTGGAGGTGCAGTCATGTGACGCCCCAGAGTGCAGGCGTGATTCTACTCCACAAATAAACGAAAAGGGGCGAGAATTCATTCTGGTCCCAGAGGGCCTTACCAAGCTAGCCGCCGAAATAGATTGTCAAATAGTAAGGGCATTGAAGACCATGGTGATAGCTCACCCAGGAGGTTCACAGTCTTCTACGCGGCTGAAGAGCAACCAATGAGAAGGGATGATGATTGCAAAATCCCCGAAGAGACTGGAGATCTCCTGGTTCCAATCATAGGATTCCCAGACATGTCCGATACAGTCGCCAGACTGGCCGAAAGTCAACAAGTCCCTCTTCGGCAGCGCCTTAGTCAGAGGGAGATGTTCAGAAAGCTATGGTACCTGCCAAACATGGACATGGACCTGTTAAAAATCACCCAGCACCCAGGACTCGGCTTGTCACTGGGAGAAAGCTATACCGTTGGCATGATCAGCATAGCCAACCAAACAGAAGAGAACCCTTCAGGGGTGGTTTATGATGACTACCCTGAAGAAAGAGGCATGGTGGAAACGGCTGCGAGTGCATACGATGAGTCTCCCCAGGGGGCAGCAGCGTTCCCCACCTGCACTCCCGTGGAGTCTCTTGCTACCCAAGTACTCCTGACAGCTAGAGAAAACAGACACAATGGAGCAACGCGGTTAGGCTCTGCAAGCTCAGAAGAGATAAGAGAGCAGGAGGCGATAACAAATGTTCCTTTGAATCCAAGCCAAGAGGTCCAATGGACAGAAGTGACTGAAAAAGATGCGCCAGCTGCAGGCCTGCGAAGAGAGTACATAGAGGTGCTGGAAGCAGAAGCTGATGAGGAAGGTTTCGTAGACCTCCAGCTGGCACCAGAAGAGTTTGAAGATGGTGGCCAAGCCACAGTCGACGAGCTGGTAGAAGTGAACCTCGGCACAGAAGAAGATTACAGGCCGACCTTCTTAAGTGCCCTCATCTCAGGAGAAGAGAAGCAGCAATATATCATGCTGTTAAAAGAGTTCCGGGATTGCTTTGCCTGGACCTACAAGGAAATGCTAGGACTTAGTCCCGATGTGGCGCAGCACATCTTGGCAATTGACCCGAAAACTAAACCGGTCAAGCAAGCTCCTAGAAGGATGAGACCGGAATTGATCAACAAAGTATGCGCTGAGGTGGACAAGTTAATAGATGTAGACTTTGTTGAAGAGAACCAGTATACCACCTGGTTAGCAAACATCGTCCCCGTCAAAAAGAAGAATGGACAAATCCGGATCTGTGTGGATTTTCGAGATCTGAACAAGGCTTGTCCAAAAGATGACTTTCCAGTGCCAATCACTGAAGTGATGATAGATGCTACCACCGGACATGAAGCCTTGTTATTCATGGATGGGTCGTCCGGCTACAACCAGATATGGATAGCCGAACAAGACAGGGTGCACACTGCCTTCAGGTCACCCAAAGGGATCTTCCACTACACGAGAATGCCCTTCAGCCTCAGAAATGCCGGGGCCACGTATCAAAGAGCCATGACAAAAATATTTGATGATGAAACGCGCGACATTGTTGACTGTGCATCTTCGTTGTCCAGAGTTCTTCACACAGGTCAAAATGCGCACTTCCTCTAAACTGTCTCACAAATTTAAAATCACAAAAAGAGAACTAGCACAATGGTGAGAACAGGTCATTTCCACAGGGAGGCTGACTAAAGTTCGACTTAAGAAACTGTTTCTGAATTAATTCTGTAAACATCCCCAATCAAATCCCTCACAACTCGACGGATCAAACACAATGAAAGGACAAGCCGAATTGAGTATTAAAAGAGAATTAACATCATTGTACCCTCTCAATTGAGGGATCAAGCAAATGGGCAGAAATCTGAAATAGAGATCAAACTAAGATTGCACAAAGATGCAACTCTAACTTTAAAGTGATTTGAAACTCAAGAAAATGAAAGGATGACAGAACAAAATCTCAACAGCAAACTTCTCAAGCAGAGGAGTGAACAGAAACTTCATGACAAGAGTCTACTGCTACTAAAGTAAATTCCTAATGCTACCACTGCAGAATAGGAATGAGAATAAAAATTAAACTAAGAACTTCCAAAATCCTGCATAAACTCAAATCCAGTCTCTGCTGCAATAAGAACTGAACTCATGAATTATCTACGAATCTGAACTATGTGAACTTTTGGAATCCCTCTAGAAGATGTCGAACCAAGGAAGAAGCAATTACTAGATTGATCTCCCTCAGCACAACCAATCCATTCACACAAAAGACAGAAGAAATAGAAAACTCCAACGAAAGAAATGAAAAATTAAATTGGATCACAATCTCTCCAGGCCCTCTCTGCTGTTGCAGTGATCTCTGCTCAGAGCAAGAAGGAATTCCCCACAATGGAAATAACTAAACTATCTCAACTGTCAAACAAGAACAAAGCCACAAACCTGAACTCCCAACCCTCTGGAATCCCTCACAGACGGGAAGAAACAAATGAAGCAGTTGAATTCAGAAGAACAAAAGAAATAACCAGTAATTGTCATCCTCACAGTGGAGAGGAAGAAAACACAGAATAAAATGGCAACTACATCCACCTCCCCTGCAGTCGAACCATCTCCAATGCTGAACTAGAAATTCCCAAAATACTTAACTGGCCAACCCCTTGGAATCCCAGACTCCAATCCTCACAGCAGTAGAGCAAAGATGATGAATCCCTTCCAGCAGCCCAATCACCATCTTCTGAAGTACACACCCTCGGGATTCTTCAGATGTAGAATATAAGTAGAAGCACCCCTGCTGCTGTAGATCTCCGGATGTTGGATTGAATTCTAAACACAGAAGATGTGACCAATTCCACACAGAGAAATAGCAGAAACTTGCACATAAGAAATATAACGAAAATTGCTGAACTCATAAACTTGCACAGAAGAAAGGAAAGGGAAATGTTGATTCTATCAACAATCTATAGAAGAAAGGAAGAAATTCTAGATGAAGAACAGAAGAATTTCTGAAATCTCGAATCCCCCAGAACCACTGCTCTGCTCTACAGAAAAAAAAAAGAAAAGAAATGGACAACTCTTCTGTCGAACCAAAGAAACCAAAAGAAACCTCCAAAACCCCCAACTCGCTTCCTCACTGCTCTGCTCAAACAAAGAAAAATTACAGAAAAAAAAGAAACTAGAAATCTAAAAAAAAACAACCAACCAACCAACCAACCCCCTAGAGAAGAGGACCTGAGGTCCTTATATAGGCTCCTCCCCGCTTCCAGGCGCCTCTGCACAGTGGCCTCACTTCCCGCCCAAATTTTCTTTGCACGGGTATTGCACACGAGCTCCAGCACCTCCAGCCGCTCGAGCCCACCATCGCACACATCTGGCCACGCCAGCCGGCCACCTCAGCTGCCATCTGCCAACTTGCCATCGCCTGCACTGCACCGAAGCCCGCCAAACGCACCAGCAGATGTGCACGGGATGTGCAGCACCGCCAGCCCCTTGGTCCTGCTTCACACCAACCAGCTTCCATCGCCGCATGCCACCTCAGATCTGCCTGGGCGCTGGTCCGCTTCCAGCTCAGCTCCACCATCGCACCCAAACCGCCATCGCACCTGGGCGCCTCAGCTCCTGACCTGGCCGGCCAGCTTCCAACGCAGCCGCACCGCCAACCCTCCATCTTGCCTCGCCGTGCACAGCACAGCGCCAGCACCGCATGCCTCCAACGCCTCCAGCCCAGCGCCGCCTGAGCACCGAACCCAGCCAGATTTGCTGGCCTCCATCGCCATCGCCCTACACGAGCCCAGCAGCACACCCAGCGCCAGATCTGGCCGCCTTCAGCCCTGGCCGCCCTGGCCTCTTCTTCTAGCTGCTTCCATCCACCTAATGGGGTAGAAAAGAAATGATAAGAAAGGGTTAAGTGGGGTATGTGGCTAGTTCTGGTTGGATGAGAGAAGGGTAAATGGTGTAATGGACCAAAAGTGGTGAAGGAACAATGATGGTGCAATGGACTTATGAAAGGGGGTATGTGGCATGATGGTGTTTAGACAAATTTGTTTAACTAAGATTTATTTAAAATTTGATTTATTTATAAACTAATATTTACAAGATAATAAGACCAAAAATTATTTATTTACGTTGTACTTATTAGTTAAACTGAAAGACATCGTCTTTATTAAATGAAAATCTAACTAGTGTATTCTATCAAATTTATTTAATTAATATACTCGAAAACCTATTAATGGATGATAAATGAGAATTAAAATCAAATTGCATCTTATTTATAACCAAATGATATCTAAATTTAACTAAATGTATGAACTTTAACACAAAAAATTATGACGTTATCACTCCCCCCTACTTGAATATTGCTAGTCCCTTAGCAATAAAAGTTACTCAAAATATAGGACTAGAATATGTAATATCTCATGCTAACCAGCCATTATGTAAAAGATTAATGTAGAGATATGTCTTTCCTAATTGTAAGGGTTTATGGCAAAAAATTAGTGCACAATTGGTAGCTCACTTAAGAGTTCACATCAGCCCTTCTGAAGCTTCTCTGCCTCAGCTAGTAATTGAGATTAGATTAATTCGAGGGAGAAGAAAAGAATTGTGGAATAAGATCCTTGCTCAGTCAGATCGGGTTGTTTCTCTTAGTTCCATTCTGCTCATCTTCCTTGAGGATTATTTCTCTGAGTTGGAGACTTTGCCCCTTTATTTGCACTTTGTGCACTCAGAATTTCTTTATTTCTTTTTCAACCACAATGCTGCACAACCCATCACTTTTCAAGAGTAGCGAGTCCAACTTTACTCAGATCCGGGGCATTTTTCATGGATATATTTTTCTTTTGCTTTTGCTTTTGATTTTTCTTTCCTTTTTCTCTTTACGGAAGGATGAACAGTCAGGTTCCTTGATCGCATACCTTCACTTCCTTCACAATTCACTTAATGGGAGGGGAGAAAACCAATCACCTCTCTCCTACTAGCCTTGACAAATTTGCTACATTCGGGTTCAGCTAGTCTAAGTGGCTGTGTAGTGTGTGTATGAAAACTTATTGCCATAAATCCTTACATAAGGTAGACAAGAAGTACATGTAATCATTTACTAGATGCTATCTAACATGGATGTTTGCAAAGGAGTGTGACAACCACAACATTTTAATGGTTAAAGATCAGACACATAGTCTGCGTAGCGCAATGCCACACATTTTTATTCAAAGATGAAACATTGTGAAATTTTTATTTGCATATGTACAAGCTCAAGAAAGAAAATGAAACAATGGTGGGGATTATGAATGCATGTTTATTCTACCTATCCCCCCTACTTATTTGCAAGAAAAGAAAGTAAGACAGAGAATTACCTGATGAAAGAAATCTGTTCACTTGGGTTGCCTCCCAAGAAGCGCTAAGTTTATCGTCTTCAGCCAGACGCAATTAGGCTTCACTTGGCTCATTTAGCTTGGTAGACTCAACTTTCAAGGAAGATGGGTTTTCAAAAAAATGCTTTAACCTCTGCCCATTAACAGTGGACGATTGTCCAGTTTTAGGATCAAGAATAACGACAGCGCCATTGTCATAGACTTTGACAACCATGTAAGGCCCATCCCACCGGGACTTCAATTTTCCCGGAAACAGACGAAGTCTAGAATTAAACAACCAAACTTTATCATGCACTTGAAAAGTTTTTCTATGAATGTTTTTATCATGGAATGCTTTGGCCTTAGCTTTATAGATCTTGGAACTTTCGTAGGCCTCATTTCTGAGCTCTTCTAGCTCATTTAGATGAAGGGTCCTTTGCTGACCAGCTTGGGCTAAGTCAAGATTGACTTGTTTAATAGCCCAATAGGCTCTATGCTCAAGTTCGACCGGCAAATGACATGATTTTCCAAAGACAAGCCGGTAAGGGGACATTCCAATGGGAGTTTTGAAAGCAGTTCGGTAGGCCCACAATGCATCATCTAACCTTTCTGACCAGTCTTTCCTATCAGACCTAACCGACTTTTGAAGAATTTTTTAATCTCCCTGTTTGATACTTCCACTTGGCCACTAGTTTGGGGATGGTAAGGTGTTGCTAGCTTATGGGTGATCCCATACTTCCTTAGGAGGGTCCTAAACTGAGTGTTAATGAAATGAGGTCCTCCATCACTAATGATTGCTTTGGGCCACCCAAATCTAGAAAAGATGTTTTTCTGAACAAATTTGATGACCACCTTATGATCATTGGTCTTTGTGGCGATGGCTTCTATCCATTTGGACACATAGTCAACAGCAACTAGAATATATGTGTATCCAAAGGATGGTGGAAAAGGTCCCATAAAGTCTATCCCCCAAACATCAAAAATTTCTACAACCAAAATGGGGTTAAGAGGCATCATGTCCCTCTTAGAAATGTTTCCCATGGTTTGACATCTAGGACAGGCCTTACAAAATTGGTGGGCATCCTTAAACAATGTGGGCCAATAGAAACCAGAGTCTAAGACCTTAGCAGCGGTCTTCTTTCCTGAAAAGTGTCCTCCACAGGCGAGAGAATGACAAAACTTGAGGACACTTTGATGCTCATTCTCAGGGACACATCTTCTTATCACTTGGTCTGGTCCTATGAAAAATAGCTCCGGGTCCTCCCAAATAAAGTACTTGTCTCTAGCAAAGAATCTCTCTCTCTCATTTTTGGTCAATCCCAGGTACTCGTCCAATGACTTTGTAGTTCACAATGTGTGCGTACCATGGAGATAAAATGTTGGAGACAGCTAAAATGTGCTCATCTGGGAAAGCATCTCTAATGGGCATAGAGTCCGGGGCAACTATTCTAGACAAGTGGTCAGCTACCACATTCTTGGATCCTTTCTTATCATGAATTTCCAAATCAAACTCTTGTAACAATAGAATCCATCTGATCAATCTAGGCTTGGCATCCTTTTTGGCAAGCAAATGCCTCAAGGCAGCATGGTCAGTGAAAACAATGATTTTGGCTCCTAAGAGATAAGATCTGAATTTTTCTAAGGCAAAAACAACAGCTAGGAGCTCTTTTTCAGTGGTTGTGTATCGAATCTGAGCATCATTCAATGTTCTGCTTGCATAATAAATCACCACAGATCCTTTATCAGTTTTTTGGCCCAAAATGGCACCTACTGCATAATCTGAAGCATCGCACATTATCTCAAATGGTAATGACCAATCTGGAGATTGTAGAATTGGAGCTCTGGTCAAAATGTCTTTTAATTCCTCAAAGGCTTTATGACAAGCTTCATCAAAAATGAATGGAGTGTCTTTTAACAAAGAAGTTAATGGCCTTGCAATTTTGGAAAAATCTTTGATGAACCTCCTATAGAATCCGGCATGACCAAGGAAGGATCGAATTTGTTTGACAGAGTTGGGAGGAGGTAATTCGGAAATGAGATTCACCTTGGCTTTATCTACCTCTATCCCTCTCCCTGAGACAATATGCCCTAAGACAATTCCCTCCTTAACCATGAAGTGGCTCTTTTCCCAACTTAAGACAAGATTGGCATTAATGCATCTTTTGAGCACTTCAGTCAAATGGTCGAGGCACGAATCAAAGTCATTTCCAAACACAGAGAAATCGTCCATGAAGACTTCTAAGTATTCCCCAACCATGTTTGAGAAAATAGACAACATGCAACGTTGAAAAGTTGCAGGGGCATTGCACAGCCCGAATGGCATGCGTCTAAAGGCAAAGGTTCCAAATGGACATGTGAAAGTGGTCTTTTCTTGGTCATCGGGGTGAATAGCCACTTGGTTATACCCTGAGTATCCATCAAGGAAACAAAAGAATTTTTGGCCTGCCAGTTTCTCTAAGATTTGGTCAATGAAAGGAAGGGGAAATGATCTTTCTTGGTCATCGCATTCAATTTGCGATAGTCAATGCACACTCTCCATCCTGTAGCCAGCCTAGTGGGAATGAGCTCACCCTTTTCAGTTTGAATCACGGTTAGTCCAGACTTTTTAGGCACAACTTGAGTTGGACTAACCCACTGGCTATCAGAGATGGGATAAATAAATTCTGCATCCAGCCATTTGACAATTTCCTTCTTAACAACTTCTTTCATGTTGGGATTAAGTCTTCTTTGCATTTCGATTGAACTCTTGGCATTTTCTTCTAAGTAGATGCGATGTGTGCAAACTGAAGGACTTATCCCTCTCAGATCATCTATTGTCCAACCTATAGCTCTCCTATGACTCTTCAAAACATCAATCAATTTCCTTTCCTGCCCTTCCTCAAGATCACTAGCGATTATGATGGGCCATGTCTCATTCTCTCCTAAAAATATGTACTTTAAATTTGCAGGGAGTGGTTTTAGCTCAACCTTAGGAGGACACTCAAATGGAATTGATGGATTATTATCTTGAAATATAGAATTAAATTGTCCTTCCTCTCCCTCAAACCCTAGAGCACAGGGTTGGTCTATTGCTTCTTCCACACAAGACTCTTCCAAGGTGTCTACCACTAGACAACTTTCTCCTTCATCATGATGCCTAGATGCCCTAAAAATGTTGATACTAACCCGCCTATCTCCAAATGATATATCCATCATCCCGGTAGCACAGTTAATATTGGCTCTAGCTGTGGCCAAAAAAGGTCTACCAAGGATAATGGTGGACTGAGTCAAATCTTGGGGAGTGTTCATGTCCAAAATGATGAAATCGGCAGGGAAGTAACAATCATTGATTTTTACAATCACGTCCTCAACTAAGCCTTTAGGAGTGGTAACAGATCGATCGGCTAGTTGGAGGACAACAGAAGTGGGTTTCAACTCTCCTAACTTGAATTTCTCAAAAATGGCAGAAGGTAGGAGGTTGACACTAGCTCCCAAATCTAAAAGGCCACTCTCAAAAGTGACTCCACCGATAGTGCAAGGAATTAGTGGAGTGCCCGGATCTTTAAGCTTCTTAGGGAGTTGGTTTAAGACAACGGTACTCACAATTTCTGGGAGAATTATTGTTTCAGTTTTGTTTCTCACTTCACGTTTTGGAGTACACATTTCTTTTAGAAATTTGGCATATGCAGGCACATGCTTGATGGCATCAAGCAGAGGAATGTTGATGTGAACTTGTTTAAATAGTTCCAAGAGTTCTTCATTACCAGTAGATTTGTTTTTGGATTTTGGTTTTAAAGCTTCAGGAAAAGGAACTCTTGGGATGTAACAACTTGGGTCTTCACTTGTCTTGGTTTTGTCTAGGGGTTCTTCAATTATTTTATCTTTTCCCTTGGATTTTTCTTTTGCAACATTTTCTTCAATTTCTTCCTCAATTTCAATTTCGTTTTCATTTTCTTTATCCTCATTTGACATGTGTGGGTGAAAATTTGTTCTGATTTTTCCACTTCTTAAGGTAGACACAGTTTTTGCATTTTCTACTTGCGGGCCCCTAGCTTGGGCAGGAGGATGATCCTGTTGTATAGGTTGGTTTTGATTTTGAGGTGCAGGAATGTTCTGGACAAAAGCTTGTTGTGGGTTCTGTGGTGGAGGTGCATTTTGTCTAGCAGGTGGTGGTCTGTACCCCTGACCCTGATGGTATTGCTGGTTCTGGTAGAATCCGGGAGGGTTGTTTCTTGGGTTTGCTACGGTTTGACTTGGTAATTGCCCAGACTCCCTTCTTTGACATACATCAGCAATTTGAGACTCTAACCTTGCAAAATTTTGTTGAAAATTTTGATTTTGAGTTTGATATTGAGTTTGTTGTTCTTGCACAGTTTGGCATAGAGTCGCCATCATGTTTTGGAGTTGATTCATTTTATCATCCCAATTAGGTTGAGGAGGTGGTGGTTGACATGAAGGTTGTTGAAAATTTGTATGAGCAAATTGATTGGAATTTTGATTTCCTTGGAATTGTGGAGGTTTTGAGTTAGAAGATTGGCCAAATCCCGAATTTTGATTGGGATAGGATTGACCGTACATGGATTGCTTGAAGGCAGGTTGGGAAACTTGCTCAGATTGATTTTTCCATGAAAAGTTCGGGTGATTTCTCCAACCAGGATTGTAAGAGTTAGAGTATGGATCATAGGAGGGTTTGTAGAAGCCTTGAGCAGCTTGGACTTGTTCCTGAATGAAAGGAGGTAATTGGGCAGTAGTGGGACATGCATTGGTGGGGTGAGCTGGGCTAGCACACATAGCACAAGTTTCAGGTTGTTGAGAAAAATTGGGTGTGGCTTGCCTAGTCAAAGATAATAATTGATCAAATTTCTGTTCCAACTTCTGCTCCAATCTTTGGTCATGTCTAGCTATCAGATCTTCTACCCTAGAGTCTGGTTCCCCTCTTCCTCTTACTTCATACATCCCTGCCTTCTTCACAGGTCCTAACGCTCTCTCATAAGAGTAGAGTGAGGCATGATTGATAGAGTTCTCACTCAATGTTTCAAAAAGATTATATGCCTCATCCTCACTCTTAGTCATGAATGCTCCCCCACACGAAGCATCAACCATTTGCCTATTTGATTCTGTCAGACCTTCATAAAAAGCTTGAACTATTTGCCACCTCGACAAACCATGGTGGGGGCATTTCCTAAGCAACTCCTTCAATCTCTCCCATGATTCGTGCATTAATTCTCCCGGGTGTTGGGAGAATCCAGTGATTGCTCTTCTCATGGTGTTTGTTCGGCCAATCGGGTAAAATTTCTTTAAAAATTCCTGCTGCATTTCTGGCCATGTTGTGATAGTTCTCCCTATGGTTCCCAACCAATGTTTAGCCTTGTCTTTTAAGGAGAATGGAAATAGGGTCAACCTTAAGGCATTTTCTGTGAAATTTTGGATTCTTACAGTGGAACAGATCTCTATGAACTCATCTATATGCCTATAAGGATCTTCATTGGGATTGCCATAAAAAGATGGCAACATCTGAATGGTTCCAGGTTTGATCTCAAAATGATTTACCGGAATTTCGGCCTAATGCAAGTGGCAGGTTGATAGTCAGAAGGAATGAAATATTCCTTCATCTGTCTGGGTGCAGCCTCTTCTAAATTTCTAACAACTTGGTTCTGGTTTTGGTTGGCCATCCTATGGAAAAATCTTTCAATCTCGTCTATAGGTTGGGCCAAATCTAAATTCTGAGAACGTCTACCAAGCATGCACAGATAAAAAGCCTTCTATTTTTTATTTTTGAATTTTTTTAGATTTTTATTGATTTTTGAATTTTTATGACAAACACAAACAATCAAACACTTTTCAAATCAAATTAACCTACCACTAAGTGTTCCTTGGACTTATGTTAATTTTCTCAAAATCAGATTTATGCTTGCTTAAGTCCAACCCTAACTCTTCTTGTACTGGCCAGGTAAGAGGTGGAGTAGAGGGAGGCCCCCCTTGCTTTCGCAAGGACCCAATTAAGTAACCTCTAGCTCGCTTAAGCGTAAGCTTTTTAACCTCTAATCCTAGACACCAGACTTAAAGAGAAGTTTTAGAATTAAGAAAGAATAAATCTAATTATGAACCCTAGGGCCAAGTCTACTGGTTTTTATTGAAAGTTTAGGACGATGCAAGAATGTGAATTTTTTTTGTGATTTTTGGGCAAAGGAAAGGGTGATGAAATCCCTCACCTTATCTTTTTATTCTAATGGGTAAAGCCCTTAAGCAGTCCCATTTAAAAATGTGAAATGCACAGATCAATTTTAAACAAGGGTTTTCTAATGCTAAGACTAATGCATGAAATGAGAGAGAGAAATCTTACCTTTCCCCCGCACTCTTCAATGCAAAGATCAAAATTAAATTCAAATGACAATTAAAGTGATGAATGTCCTAAAACATGGGATTCTAATCTTGAGAGATGAAATTTTTATTTACAAACAAACGGCTAACATGAAAGAGCGATTTGGAAAAATTTTTAGATTTTAGAATTTTAGAATTTTTATTTGATTTTTTTGAATTATAAGAAATGAAATTTAACTAAGAAAATATGAAGTGGTACTATAGAATAATGCCAAACCAATCAAACCACCAAGAGGCCAATTATTACATGCCAACGTGAAAGAAATCTCTGTACATGCACAGAGAATACATCAAAGCCTCACTACAAAGTTCACTCACACTCTTTCTATCTAAAATTCAGAATTAAAAGCAATTAAAAAAAAATTCAGCAAGCTTCTCTCCTCCAATGGGCCTCAAATGTCAAGCCCAATCTCCATGGTCTACTCCAAGTGTGCAAATCTGAAATGAAAGCCCAATAACAAATCAAATGAAACCTCAAGGTAAATGAAATCAAATTAAAATAGATCTAAATCAAACTCTAATGCCTCCCCGGCAACGGCGCCAAGATGAAACGCGCGACATTGTTGACTGTGCATCTTCGTTGTCCAGAGTTCTTCACACAGGTCGAAATGCGCACTTCCTCTAAACTGTCTCACAAATTTAAAATCACAAAAAGAGAACTAGCACAATGGTGAGAACAGGTCATTTCCACAGGGAGGCTGACTAAAGTTCGACTTAAGAAACTGTTTCTGAATTAATTCTGTAAACATCCCCAATCAAATCCCTCACAACTCGACGGATCAAACACAATGAAAGGACAAGCCGAATTGAGTATTAAAAGAGAATTAACATCATTGTACCCTCTCAATTGAGGGATCAAGCAAATGGGCAGAAATCTGAAATAGAGATCAAACTAAGATTGCACAAAGATGCAACTCTAACTTTAAAGTGATTTGAAACTCAAGAAAATGAAAGGATGACAGAACAAAATCTCAACAGCAAACTTCTCAAGCAGAGGAGTGAACAGAAACTTCATGACAAGAGTCTACTGCTACTAAAGTAAATTCCTAATGCTACCACTGCAGAATAGGAATGAGAATAAAAATTAAACTAAGAACTTCCAAAATCCTGCATAAACTCAAATCCAGTCTCTGCTGCAATAAGAACTGAACTCATGAATTATCTACGAATCTGAACTATGTGAACTTTTGGAATCCCTCTAGAAGATGTCGAACCAAGGAAGAAGCAATTACTAGATTGATCTCCCTCAGCACAACCAATCCATTCACACAAAAGACAGAAGAAATAGAAAACTCCAACGAAAGAAATGAAAAATTAAATTGGATCACAATCTCTCCAGGCCCTCTCTGCTGTTGCAGTGATCTCTGTTCAGAGCAAGAAGGAATTCCCCACAATGGAAATAACTAAACTATCTCAACTGTCAAACAAGAACAAAGCCACAAACCTGAACTCCCAACCCTCTGGAATCCCTCACAGACGGGAAGAAACAAATGAAGCAGTTGAATTCAGAAGAACAAAAGAAATAACCAGTAATTGTCATCCTCACAGTGGAGAGGAAGAAAACACAGAATAAAATGGCAACTACATCCACCTCCCTTGCAGTCGAACCATCTCCAATGCTGAACTAGAAATTCCCAAAATACTTAACTGGCCAACCCCTTGGAATCCCAGACTCCAATCCTCACAGCAGTAGAGCAAAGATGATGAATCCCTTCCAGCAGCCCAATCACCATCTTCTGAAGTACACACCCTCGGGATTCTTCAGATGCAGAATATAAGTAGAAGCACCCCTGCTGCTATAGATCTCCGGATGTTGGATTGAATTCTAAACACAGAAGATGTGACCAATTCCACACAGAGAAATAGAAGAAACTTGCACATAAGAAATATAACGAAAATTGCTGAACTCATAAACTTGCACAGAAGAAAGGAAAGGGAAATGTCGATTCTATCAACAATCGATAGAAGAAAGGAAGAAATTCTAGATGAAGAACATAAGAATTTCTGAAATCTTGAATCCCCCAGAACCACTGCTCTGCTCTACAGAAATTTGAAAATGGCCCACTCTGTCTCCCTCTACAGCAGAAGCCATCAGAAAAAAAAAAAAAAAAAGAAATGGACAACTCTTCTGTCGAACCAAAGAAACCAAAAGAAACCTCCAAAACCCCCAACTTGCTTCCTCACTGCTCTGCTCAAACAAAGAAAAATTACAGAAAAAAAAAGAAACTAGAAATCTAAAAAAAAACAACCAACCAACCAACCAACCCCCTGGAGAAGAGGACCTGAGGTCCTTATATAGGCTCCTCCCCGCTTCCAGGCGCCTCTGCACAGCGGCCTCACTTCCCGCCCAAATTTGCTTTGCACGGGTACTGCACACGAGCTCCAGCACCTCCAGCCGCTCGAGCCCACCATCGCACACATCTGGCCACGCCAGCCGGCCACCTCAGCTGCCATCTGCCAACTTGCCATCGCCTGCACTGCACCGAAGCCCGCCAAACGCACTAGCAGATGTGCACGGGATGTGCAGCACCGCCAGCCCCTTGGTCCTGCTTCACGCCAACCAGCTTCCATCGCCGCATGCCACCTCAGATCTGCCTGGGCGCTGGTCCGCTTCCAGCTCAGCTCCACCATCGCACCCAAACCGCCATCGCACCTGGGCGCCTCAGCTCCTGACCTGGCCGGCCAGCTTCCAACGCAGCCGCACCGCCAACCCTCCATCTTGCCTCGCCGTGCACAGCACAGCGCCAGCACCGCATGCCTCCAACGCCTCCAGCCCAGCGCCGCCTGAGCACCGAACCCAGCCAGATTTGCTGGCCTCCATCGCCATCGCCCTACACGAGCCCAGCAGCACACCCAGCGCCAGATCTGGCCGCCTTCAGCCCTGGCCGCCCTGGCCTCTTCTTCTAGCTGCTTCCATCCACCTAATGGGGTAGAAAAGAAATGATAAGAAAGGGTTAAGTGGGGTATGTGGCTAGTTCTGGTTGGATGAGAGAAGGGTAAATGGTGTAATGGACCAAAAGTGGTGAAGGAACAATGATGGTGCAATGGACTTATGAAAGGGGGTATGTGGCATGATGGTGTTTAGACAAATTTGTTTAACTAAGATTTATTTAAAATTTGATTTATTTATAAACTAATATTTACAAGATAATAAGACCAAAAATTATTTATTTACGTTGTACTTATTAGTTAAACTGAAAGACATCGTCTTTATTAAATGAAAATCTAACTAGTGTATTCTATCAAATTTATTTAATTAATATACTCGAAAACCTATTAATGGATGATAAATGAGAATTAAAATCAAATTGCATCTTATTTATAACCAAATGATATCTAAATTTAACTAAATCTATGAACTTTAACACAAAAAATTATGACGTTATCAAGCTGCTCTATAAAAAGGTGGAGTGCTACATCGATGACCTCGTGGTCAAAACAAGAAGAAGAGAATACCACTTGGCTGACCTCAGGGCCATTTTTGAAAGGCTGAGGCGGTATGAGCTGAAAATGAACCCGATGAAGTATGCCTTCGGGGTATCCAGCGGAAAATTTCTGGGCTTCATCGTCCGATACAGGGGAATAGAACTAGACCCTGTCAAGATCAAGGCTATTCAAGAGTTGCCGCCACCAAAGAATCTGACCGAGCTTAGGTCACTACAAGGACGACTGGCCTACATTCGTAGGTTTGTCTCAAATTTGTCGGGACGATGTCATCCCTTCCACAAATTGATGGGGAAAGACGTCCCTTTCAAATGGAATCAGGAGTGCCAAAACGCTCTGGATCAATTGAAAGCATACTTGAACACTCCACCCATGTTGGGTGCTCCTGTAAAAGGCCGTCCTCTCATCCTGTACATAGCAACTACGGAACATTCGTTGGGAGCTATGCTAGCACAAGAGAACGAGGAAGGGAAAGAGCAAGCACTCTACTACCTCAGTCGAAGGTTAGTGGGGGCAGAAGAGAGATATTCTCCGATTGAGAGAGTATGCCTAGCCTTGGTCTTCGCAGCCAAGAAAATGAGACATTATATGCTATCACACGAGGTTAGGCTGATCTCCAGGGCCGACCCCATCAAACACATCCTCTCCCAACCGGCGTTGAGAGGGAGAATCAGCAAATGGGCTGTCATCTTGATGGAGTTCGACATCAGGTACATCCCTCAAAAGGCAATCAAAGGGAAGGCGGTAGCTGACTTCTTTGCAGCTCACCCTGTACCAGAAAATTCTCCGCTCGTTACAGAGCTACCAGAGGATGAGACCCTCGAAGTAAACCAATTGCAAACAGCCACCTGGCAACTTTACTTCGATGGAGCGTCCAGAATAGAACCGACTGTATATGGCAGCGCCAGAGTCCGAGCGGGGGCAGGTATTGTCCTGAAGTCGCCTGAAGGAGAAGTCACACACACCTCCTGCTCAATTAACAAGCCATGCACTAGCAACGAGGCTGAATATGAGGCCTTGATTATCAGCTTGCAAGTGGCCCTCTTCATGAATATAAAGGTGCTGCAAGTCTTTGGTGACTCAATGCTAATCGTCAAACAAGTGCAAGGGGTGTTTGATGTCAAAAAGTCAGAGTTGCTGCCATACCACCAAAAGGTGAAAAGACTACTGTCAAAATTCTATCGAATAGAAATAGAGCATGTTGGCAGAAGTAGGAATGCACAAGCTGACGCCCTAGCAAAATTGGCTAGCTCTTTGGCGGTGCCACTAAATGAAAAGCTAGAAGTCATTGTCATGAATCGGCGGCAAGTCCCCAGCATGATAGAAGAAGAGTCTGAAAATGAAGAGAGCAGCCAAGAAGAAGTATCTGCGGCTGAAGAGATCATGCAAAAAGACTGGAGAGAGCTCTTGCTGCAATGGTTCGAACACCAACGATTGCCCTCACAAAGAGAAGAAAGGATCAAGTTGATCCGAATAAAGGACTCGTATGAATTAAGAGGCGGAGTTCTGTTCAGAATCATGGCGGACTCCAAGAAAAAGATCTTGCTGAGGTGCCTGTCACCTGAAGAGGCCGGAAAGGTCATGAAAGAGGTACACGCCGGGACCGCTGGCGCCCATCAGGCCGGACCGAAGATGAAAATAGAAATAAAAAAGCTCGGCTATTACTGGCCAACCATGTTTGAAGATTGTGGCAATTTCGCTAAAATGTGTCACAAATGTCAAGAGCATGCGGTTATCCCAAGGAGACCTCCCATACATCTGCATCCAACCATTCCAAGTTGGCCATTTACACAATGGGGCACAGATGTTGTGGGCCCTCTGCCACCCTCTTCATCAGGGTGTAAATACATCCTGGCTATCATCGATTACTTCTCAAGGTGGGCCGAAGCCGTGGCATTAAGAGAAGTAACAGGGGAGTTGGTGGCACGCTTCATCCAGCGGAACATCATCTTCAGATTTGGGAATCCAAACCGAATCATATCAGACAATGGAACACACTTCAAGAATCAGAAGGTGTTCAGAATGGCCGCAAAATACAGAATAGACTGGAGGACTTCCACTCCCTACAATCCGCAAGCCAACGGCCTGGCGGAAGCTTTTAATAAGACATTGTGCACACTGTTGTCCAAGACGGTCAGTGCCAACAAAAGAGACTGGGAGGACCGGATGTATGAAGCCTTATGGGCCTACCGGACCATCTATAAAACACCAACGGACTGCTCACCCTTCTCTCTGGTGTACGGTTCAGAAGTCGTGGTCCCGGTAGAACTGGAAGTACCATCTCTCAAGGTGGCCATGCAGCATGGACTAGCTCCTGAGAATCAAACCAATATCAAAAGGAGGCTCGAAGAACTCTCCGATTTGGAAGGGAAAAGATTACGAGCCCAACATAACATTCAAGTTTACCAGGCCCGCATAGCACGTGCCTTCGACAAGCTCGTCAAGGGTCGCGAGTTCAAGAAAGGGGACCTGGTGATGGTCAATAAAAAAGAAGTCATGGCCGGCAATCCAAAGGGAAAGCTGAACGTGAATTGGACTGGGCCATACGTGGTGCAAAGAGTCTATGAAGGCGGCGCCTACGTCCTGGTTGACCATCGGGGTGAAATACAGTTCCCACCCCTCAATGGAAGACACCTGAAGCTGTATCATGCATGCCGTCCAGATTTCAGTGGCCAGCATTATGAGCAGCAAGAGATTGAACAAGAAATAGACCTGATCGACTTGTTCGATGATTGAAGAGCTCGGCCGCAAAAGAACTGTCGCATTTGCAACAGCAGGGAGTTTCTTCCCTCAATTCTCCCATCATCTAAAAAAGGGAACACAACAAAAAAACACAAAACAAAACAACCAAAAAAAATGATGACAAAACAATAAGCTCTTAAACCCTCGGGACACTAGTCACCAATGACAAAGAGCCAAAAAAGTGCAAAAAAAAGGATGGCATGCAATGCATGGCAAAAATAGAAAAGAGGCAGCCATACCGCTAGCCGGACCATGGCTCTGAGGCGACGAATGTCCCAACCAAATTTACGAGACTTTTGTGATTTTCGAGAGGAGGACAATGAAAGGAGTCTTCCGTTTCAATTATCATATCGCATATCCATGAGCTGTGTGGAGGATGTTCGAGTTTTCCGTACTTCTCCTCGCATAAAAAAAAGATTTCTCAAAAAAAGGAAAAAACAAGAAATTCGTGTTTCTTAAACACACACATAAAAAAAGAGAAATAAATAAGATCAAAAGACTTAAATGGGAATTATATGTTTTAGCATGCATGAATAGTCATTATTTAATGAACCTGACTCTTACCATCTTTTGTGGGCAGAGACCTCTGAAGCCGGCATCGACAAGCCCAGGTGGTCGATGTCATCACCAAACACGCCTAAGTCATGATGAAAGCTGATGATGGCAACCAACCCAAGAGATCGACATCATTCAAGCAATGAAGTCCCACCAACGCAATACGAGGCCGCACTGGCAATCGGTTGCGAAATGGAGAAGCGTCAACAAGCTCAAGCAGCCGATGTTGGTCGGGACGTTGGTAAATTATGCCAATATCCTCACACCCCTTCCAAAAAAGGAAGAAAAGAAAAGGAGGCTAAAAATAGAGATGCCTCGTCGGACTTGTCCACTGGGCAAGGGCAAAAAGGGCCAAAACCCGGCTGTGGTGAAAACCCGCAAAGGGCGCCATGGGCAAAATCGGGCACCCCGCTACGTGAAAACCCGAAAGGGCGCGTAGGCAAAAGCAAGAGGGGGTCGAATTGGGTGAAAACCCGAAAGGGCGCCCAATCCAATAATGAGAAATTAAAAAAGCAAAGCAAGAAATGAATGAAGACAGGTGTCAGATTCAAATAGATGTGAAAACAGTCAATAGAAGGTCGTCACCTTGACGGTAGAATAGAAGGCCGTCACCTTGACGGTAGAATAAAAGGCCATCACCCTAACGGTAGAATAGAAGGCCATCACCCTGACGGTGGAATAGAAGGCCATCACCCTGACGGTAGAATAGAAGGTCGTCACCCCGACGGTAGAATAGAAGGCCGTCACCCTGACGGTAGAATAGAAGGCCGTCACCCTGACGGTAGAATAGAAGGCCGTCACCGCGACGGTAGAATAGAAGGCCGTCACCTCGACGGTAGAATAGAAGGTTGTCACCGCGACAGTAGAATAGAAGGCCGTCACCTCGACGGTAGAATAGAAGGCCGTCACCTTGACGGTAGAATAGAAGGCCGTCACCCTAACGGTGGAATAAAAGGCCGTCACCCTAACGGTAGAATAGAAGGCCGTCACCCTGACGGTGGAATAGAAGGCCGTCACCCTGACGGTAGAATAGAAGGCCGTCACCCCGACGGTAGAATAGAAGGTCGTCACCTCGACGGTAGAATTGAAGGTCGTCACCTCGACGGTAGAATAGAAGGCCATCACCCTGACAGTGGAATAGAAGGCCGTCACCCCGACGGTAGAATAGAAGGCCGTCACCTCGATGGTAGAATAGAAGGCCGTCACCTCGACGGTAGAATAGAAGGCCGTCATCTTGACGGTAAAATAGAAGGTCGTTATTTATGACAGCAAAAGTCCCTGTCATACCAACGGTGAAAAGGAGAACAGAAGGCCGTCACCCCGACGGTGGAATAGAAGGCCGTCATCCCGACGGTAGAATAGAAGGCCGTCATCCCGACGGTAAAATAGAAGGCCATCATCCCGACGGTAGAATAGAAGGCCGTCATCCCGATGGTGGAATAGAAGGCCGTCATCTTGACGGTAAAATAGAAGGCCGTTATTTATGACAGCAAAAGTCCTTGTCATACCAATGGTGAAAAGGAGAACAGAAGGCCGTCATCTCAACGGTAGAATAGAAGGCCGTCACCCTGACAGTGGAATAGAAGGTCGTCACCCTGACGGTAAAAATAGAAGGCCATTATTTATGACAGAAAAAGTCCCTGTCATAGTGACGGTGAAATGGACAATAGAAGGCCGTCACCCCGATGGTAGAATAGAAGGCCGCCACCCTGGCGGTAAAGTAGAAGGCCGTTACTTCTGACAGCAAAAGTCACTGTCACGTTAATGGCTAATAGACGACAAAGGATCCCGTCACCTCAAAAAAAAAGTGGCTAAAAATAGAGATGCCTCGTTGGACTCACTCGGGCCAGCCATCGAGTGAGGGTAAAAAGGACTAAAACCCAACCATGGTGAAAACCCGAAAGGGCGCCATGGGCAAAATCGGGTACCCCGCTACGTGAAAATCCGAAAGGGCACGTAGGCAAAAGCAAGAGGGGGTCGGGTTGAGCGAAAACCCGAAAGGGCGCTCAATTCGATAATGTGAATAAAAAAAGCGATAATAACAAAAAAAGTAATAACAAGCACGAAATATATACACCATAATGGAACATCTAAAAGAAGCATCTTTCATTAACTGCAAAATGAGGATACATGATTATTGAGGCGGGCCTCGGAAGTGAGCAAACAACAGCAAAGCAAAGGGATAAAATGGGTCGTGCTCCTCATGGCAGGTCCTGGAACAGTCCTCCAACGACAAAGTGCCCACGTAAGGGGAAGACATTCTTTCCTTCAAGTTCTCCTTCTGAGAGCAAACTTCCAGCAATGTCTTCTCTGCTAAGGCGGCCCTACCCTCGTCAAGCGCAATAGTTTGTTCTTGCTCAGCTCGAGAGTCGGCTAGCTTATTCAGCTTGGCTCTTCCGGCATCCAGTTCAGCCTGCAGGTCGGCTATCTTGGATTCCAAGACCGCCGACTCCTCATCATACCCTTTGATAAGAGGCCGAAGGCACTCATGATCAGCTTGCAGGGGTTCCAGCACCACTTCGCAGTCGAGCTGTTGCACCTTTAAGATAGCCAAACAATCGGGCAGTTCGTGCTAGAGATAATGGCGTCGCCTTAAGAGCTTGAGAAGCAAAGTGACTCTGCTTGTCCAAGAACGCCCCCGGAGGAAGCAGCGAGCGGCACTTGAAAATTTACTTGGGCATCCACATCGAAGCAGTAGCAGCGGCTAAAAGAGAAAAGAAAACAACAGATAAATG
Organism: Colocasia esculenta; assembly: GCA_014218235.1. NCBI lineage: Eukaryota > Viridiplantae > Streptophyta > Magnoliopsida > Alismatales > Araceae > Colocasia > Colocasia esculenta. The sequence goes on along the minus strand of CM024760.1, from coordinate 19,622,677 downwards.
GTAAGAAAAAAGTGACCCCTGGACTAGTACATGATCAGGGATTCATCTTGACAAAAACCCGCTACTGGAGGAGAGGGTACATCAGCCGATGCTGTGGGTAACATCGGAGAATCTTGCTCTGGAATAGGATGGTCTACTGATGGCGTCCTGCTGCCCGCCAATGGAACAGACAAAGTGAAGACATAAAATCAGAAATAGAAACAGAGGAAGTCAGTGACCACCTAAAGGAGTGTCATGTCCTCGCTGGCTAGAGAACTCTTCAAATGAAGGGATTGATGGACCCTCAACAGAACTTGGCTCAACAGAGGCTATCCCTCTCTTTCTCTCCGGGGCCCTCTTGGCCTTGGCAATGTTGGCCGCCATACGGGACTTCCAGGCTAGTGGCTTCCCAACATAAGGCCGTGCGAGAAACTTCTCATCAACGAAATGGACCGGTCTCTTAACTTTCATTAGGAGCTCGTGATATTTCTGCCTCCCTGGTAGAGGGGCCTAGAGAAGAGAAGAAGGGATAAGAGGTCAAGAAAGCATGAAGCAAAAGACAATGGAGTCCAAAGAAGATGAAATTTACACGTTGTGCTCGTGTAGAGCCAACTCGCTGGCCCTGCCGATTCAACGCGAGCTGCGCCAGATCGACACCGCCCGCCAGTTTGAAGCCTCTGCCAAATCGCGCTACCTACGCCAGATCGACACTGCGCCGGATCAACGAGACCAACAGGCCCAGCACCAAATCGCCTGAGCGAGGTCAAGTCGCGGCAGCCCAAAAGACACGGAAATGGGGGAGGCCCCTCCCCAAATTGCCCATCGAGAGCGACGCGAACCCGTCATCCATGGATCACATCACCGAATAGAAGCAAGAGGCTACAAATAGACCATCTGACCATTAGCCCGGCAACAAGTCAACGACCTGCCGGCGTTAGTGTCAACAGTCAAAGGACCAAAATTCACTCGCGGATGTCGCTCTGCGTGCCCTCTCGCACCACCCACGGGTGGGGGGCATTTGTGGACACCCAAAATCGGTTGTTGGGCCCCATACCGCCGGCCCATTATCCTCTACCGATCCAAGCCCTTCATGGGCTGTGCAAAAAGAGAACCAAAAGTCCACTGAAAAAAGACCCCAAAGGCCCATGTGAAAATAGGCTTATCTCACCCCATAAACTGGGAGGTGAGAATAAGCTTTTGCAACTCCTCCCAAAGGGGGGTCCCTTTTTTGGCAAAAAAGTGGCCTGCCACCTTGCTGCGCCAGGGACTGGTGGGGGCTGGTTTTGGCAAAACCTCTCTTATGGAAGACTTGGGGAAGAGGGCAGCCAGGGGGGTTTTACGGAAGAAGAGAGAAGAGGGCTGGTGGCTGGGTTCCAATAGGGGAAGAAACCAGCAGAAGCAAGGAAAGAGCTCCTGCGTTTTTTCCTCCACCAAGAGCTCCACCCGTGAAGCCCACCTGCACGAAGAAGGCAAGGAAGAGAGGGTAAGAGAAGAAAAAGACAGAAGAGAAAAGAGAGAAAGAGAGGCTTTGTGTTGTCTTGTCAAAGGTAAGGAGGGGGAAAGAGGTGTCACGTTGGAGTATCATCCCTCCCCCACTCCTCTTGTGTACTTCTCTCATTCCTCACAAGAAGACACCATTCTATGCATGTCCATTCCCATTGTTTTTTTTATGAATGGTTTGCCTCCATGCATTGATTGCATGTCCTTCCTCTACCTTCTCTTGGTTTAAATATTTTCATAGCAAAAGAGGGTTACAGGATGGGGGTTTCCTCTTCATAGAGGGATGTTCCCTTCCCCTTTAGCACCTCACATGAGGCCTTTCCATGCCTCCCATACCTCAATAAATGAGGTCATGGGGGTATGGGACCCCTTTTCCCATTCAATGCATGCATAGCATGCCAAATCTCCTCCTTCAATAAGCCATGTTTTCCATCGTTTTGGGCCTGCAAAAGACTAGTTCATCACTGTCAAAACCGCCCCTAAGAGACCTCTTTTGGGTCAACGATGCCCATTGTGTTAGTCAAGAGGTTGAGCAAATAATGCTCATGCCTTCTTTCCTAATCACCATCTTCAAGAGACCATCCAAAAGAGCCCATCAAGCCATGGTTCGCCCCCTCACAATAGATGAATCCATCACAGTTTTCTAGCCCCTTGATGTGCATCTAAACCAATATCAAACAGTCCTCCAAGAGTCCCATTTCGGCCATTGCAAGCCCCAGTTCGCTAGCAAGGGGGTTGGGCAAATAATGCCTAGCCCTTCTTGTATAGCCCACCAAGCAATGGGTTTCAGATTCGTCTCAAGTCTCAAGACCATCCCTGTGACAGAACGCCTCGGCCAAGCCCGTTAAACCGATAACATACTTGATCCAAGTCCGCCTCCCGCGAACGGGCCGAAGCCTCGCAAGGGATACCAAACCACAGTCCGTGTAAACATAAAGGAACACACCACATTTCATATATACATTTCACAGTTTTACATAGCCAAATTTCCACAAAAACTATAAAGAGGTACAAGAGCCTGGGGCATACCCCGAGGTACAACTGAAGAAAGTAAACAACTACAAATCTACACTGCTGGAACTACACAGCTGGGACTACACCGCTGGAGGTACTGACCCTACACCGCTACGGCACGGTCCTGAGCTGGATGACGGTCGTGAGACGTCCTCCTCGCTCTCACCTGTGGGGGTAGGGGTGAGCCTCTCTAGTCACTGGCTCAGTAGGGAACTCCCCAAAAACTGAGCAAACCAAACACCACAGGTACGAATAGTAAACAGCACCAACAATTTATAGAACAGCTAAGCAGGTAAGTAAAGCTGTAAAAGTACTCACCGTCTGCCGACTACGAGAAACAACAGTAATAATTAAACGACAAATCAGTACAGGTGTACAAGCTAAAGTAGAGACAGCCAACACAAGCCACGTGAACTGGTTCGCGACACCAGAAATTGACTCGGACAAACTAACACAGGTCTACCTCTCAGTCTCGCAGCCACGGACGAAAGGTCCAGCTGCCGCTCCACGTAAAAAGGTCAAGCAACTGTGGAGACCAACTAAAACACCACCACCTGCAGACCACACGGTCACAGGACCATGCCTGGCACCTCAGGAGACCCTAGCCCGGGCTCTCTAGAGTGAGGCACTGGAAAAGGACTAGCTGGGGACCAGTGTCGACTACTGGTGTCCGTACCCCCAACTACGAGCGCGCTACAAGTGACTAAAAACAAAGTCAAGTGTCACTGTCCCACTGTCGTCTTTCCCTCAGCCGGACGTACAACTCAACACAGGAGTGAGGGTGTCCAGGTCAGACGACACAGACCTCGACGGTACAACACAAGTACCGGGACAAAGCCCCGAGCTAACAGCCTGGCTCACAAAGAACCTGGGGCACCCAACTGGAGAGGTAACCACGGTAGGCGTCGTACTACTAGCCACGTACACAGAACCACGTGCACGTCACACACAAACCACGTGAAACCTCACGTAAACCACAAGTAACCATGGTCCACTACACGTGAACCCAACTGACTCGCGTAAACAACACGCAGTCACTGAAGTAAGCAACTAACTGCATACTTTGTATGCTAAACACGAAAACCAAGTGCACCTCATGTGTCAACACACATGCATTATCGATAAATGCTGTAATTAGTCATCTCTGTTCATAATCAGTAGGCGGCAACATCGACTGCCGCTTACAACATGTCAACGGCAAGGGACCTGGCCGTTAACATCTTGGCTGAGGAGCTTGGCGACAAACGATGTTGACGCCAAGTTCTCCGGCCTTATACCCTACAGAAACCCTAATCCGGCTCTACGGATTTTCTAACCGTTCTAACTACAGAAAAACATATAGAAATGATTCTTTTAACATGCAGGAACCCAACATAACCTAACACAGCATGCTTCGAACATTAAATTACTCAAACCACCCATTATCCCCGCATGGTGCAACTTTATCCGAAAATGCATTATCATGCTGATTCAGGTGGTTACGATGTGTTTTAATGTTTCTACGGATCTAAACGGGTTCGTCCCCTACCTCAGAACACGCTAGAACCTCCCGCAATCTCCCGGTTCACGCCGAGCCCTCCGCGAGCTCCCACGGGAATTGCACCACGCCACGGTGTTTCCTCGCGCAGTTCGGCGACGCCACGCGTTCTACGATCGTCCAACCACTCTTCGGTACCTGTTAAAAGCTTCAGAGACACGGGGGCAGCAAGCTAGGGCAAGAGGGAAAGAGAGTGAGCTGAGAGAACTGCTCTCGGGTGAGCCTATAACCTGCAGAATTCTCAGGTTGGCGTCAACCCCTATGCCGCCAACAGCAACCGCCACCCTTAGCGTCCACATCTACTGCCGCCAAGTTCAAGCAGTCAACGTCCACTAACCTGGACGCCAACCAGTCAATGGCCACCCCTGGCCGCCAACTCCAATTGAACAGCAGCAGGTCCTGTTTCATTTCAGGACCAACCCTGCTCTTCACCTGCTCAAGCCACACATTCACATCACACATTCCACACAACTAGCTCACATTAGCCTCACAACGGCCTACACAACCAACACACACATGATCTACATGGATCCGAAAGGCACGCGACGTTACATTACTATCATCTAAAAAGAAAATTTCGACCTCGAAATTCATAACACAATTCAAGGTTAAACAACTTATACACACATACCTTTACAAGTACTATCATCTAAAAAGAAATACACAAGCTTACTCAAACAGATAGGGATACCCTTTAGCCATTTCCGCGGCCAACTCCCAGGTATCCTCACCACCTAATCTATTTTCCCATCTCACTTTAACTAGCTCAATTTCTTTATTCCTCAGCTTCTTCATCTTTCGATCTGTGATCTGCACCGGATACTCTGGCATAGTCATGTCCGGCCTCAGGTCACCGCCTTGATATCTAATTATTTGAGCTGGATCTTCAATACACTTTCTCAACATGGAGACATGGAAAATATCATGCACATCTGCAAAATCAGCTGGCAAATCCAGCCTATAAGCTGCTTCCCCAATTCTTTCAATCACCTGGAAAGGTCCCACATACCTTGGACTCAACTTCCCAGACTTGCCAAATCTCATAATACCTTTACTTGGGGAAACTCTCAGAAAAACAAAATCTCCCACCTCAAACTGAAGTGGTCTCCTCTGCACATCTGCATAACTTTTCTGCCTACTTTGAGCTGCCTGCAATTTTTCTTTAATAAGCTTCACCACTTCTGTGGTTTGCTGAATCAGTTCAGGACCCACTAACTGCCTTTCTCCCACTTCATGCTAGTTCAATGGGGTTCTACATGGCCTTCCATATAAAGCTTCATACGGTGCCATCCCAAGACTGGTATGATAACTATTATTGTAGGCAAACTCAACCATTCCCAAATGATGCTCCCAACTACCTCCCCAAACTAAACAACAAGCCCGCAACATATCTTCAATTGTCTGAATAGTCCTCTCTGTCTGGGGATGATAAGCGGAGCTATACCTCAATTCAGAACCAATCACTTTCTGAAAACTTCTCCAAAAACCAGAAGTAAATCTTGGATCTCTATCAGATACAATAGTCTTCGAAATACCATGCAGTGGAACAATTCTTTCAACATAAATATTTGCCAACCTGTCCACTGTCCAAGACATACTCACTGCCACTAATCTGCATACCTTAGTCAATCTGTCAACAAACACCCATATTCCATTATGCCCGGAACTCGACCTTGGTAAACCTGCCACAAAGTCCATCGCAATATCATCCCATTTCCACTGTGGAATAGGCAACGGTTGCAATAGACCTCCAGGCTTTTGATGCTCTGCTTTAATCTGCTGACAGATAGCACACCTTGCTACAAATTCTGCTATTTCTTTCTTCATATGAGGCCACCAAAAATGCCTTCTTAAATCATGGTACATTTTAGTACTACCTGGATGAATAGTGTACCTAGATTTATGAGCCTCTTCCAGAACTCGCTGCTTCACCTCTCTTTCTGCAGGAACAAACAACCTGCCTCGAAGCCTGACCACACAATTATCATCAATAGAAACTCCTTCCATTTTCATAATTTCAGGTAGACCTGCATCTGCTCTCTGAGCTTCAATGATCTGCCAATATAAAGACGGCTCTACTGCACTAGCAGCTAGAATTGCCCGTCGCTGACTGATGGGCACATACAAGGAATTCTCTGCTACTTCTTCATATAACTTCCATTCTTTAATCATCATCAAATTCATATATGCCTTTCTGCTCAAGGCATCTGCTACAACATTGGCCTTACCCGGATGGTAAGCCAAACTGAAATCATAATCCTTCAGATATTCAACCCATCTGCGTTGGCGAAGATTCAAATCTTTCTCCGAGAAGATATACTTCAAGCTTTTATGATATGTAAAAATCTCAAATCTCTCGCCATACAGATAATGCCTCCACATTTTTAAAGCAAACACAACTGCTGCCAATTCTAAATCATGAGTGGGGTAATTTTCTTCTGCTGGCTTCAATTGTCTAGACGCATAGGCTATCACTTTACCATGCTGCATAAGCACTGCGCCAAGTCCTCTCCTCGAAGCATCAGTATACAACACAAAACCATCACTCCCTGCCGGTAATGTCAATATAGGTGCTGAAGTAAGTCTTTTCTTTAATTCCATGAAACTTTTCTGACATTCACCGGACCACACAAAAGGCACTCCTTTCCTGGTCAATCTAGTCATAGGTGCTGCAATTTTAGAAAAATCTTGAATAAAGCGCCTATAATAACCTGCCAACCCCAGAAAACTTCTAATCTCGGTTATTGTCTTAGGCACTCCCCACTTAGACACAGCTTCCACTTTACTCGGGTCCACTGCTATTCCTTTAGCTGAGATAACATGACCCAAAAATTGAATTTCATTTAACCAGAATTCACACTTACTGAATTTAGCAAACAACTGGTTATCTCTTAACAACTGCAGGGTAAACCTCAAATGAGCTGCATGCTCCTCCTCAGATGCTGAATAAATTAGAATATCATCAATAAAGACCACAATGAATTGATCTAAATATGGATGAAAAATTCTATTCATCAGATCCATAAAACATGCAGGAGCATTAGTCAACCCAAAAGGCATTACCACAAACTCATAGTGACCATATCTGGTTCTGAACGCTGTCTTTTCTATATCTTCCTCTTTGATTCTCAACTGATGGTACCCGGACCTCAAATCAATCTTAGAAAACACCTTTGCTGATTGTAACTGATCAAATAAATCATCTATCCTCGGCAACGGGTACTTATTCTTGATGGTCACATCATTCAATTTTCTATAATCAATACACATCCGAAAACTTCCATCTTTCTTTTTCACAAATAGAACTGGCGCTCCCCACGGGGAATGACTCGGTCTAATAAAACCTTTTTGCAACAATTCTTCTAATTGCTTTTTCAATTCTTTAAGTTCTGCTGGTGCCATCCGATATGGTGCTTTAGAAATCGGCATGGTACCTGGCAGCAACTCAATAGAAAAGTCCACCTCTCTATGTGGAGCTAAACCAGGCAATCTTCAGGAAAAACATCAGCAAATTCCCTAACCACGGGAACTGCTTCTACTGGCGACTGGCCTCTACCAAACTACCGAGGCTAAATAAGCCACACACCCATCATTAATCAACTTTCTAGCTTTAATTGCAGAAATTAGAAACTTGGAGGTATAAAAAGGCATACCTTGATATTCAAACACTGCACCATTAGGATGACAAAATCTGATCCTTTTCTTTCTGCAATCTAACATTGCTCCATACATCTCAAGCCAATCCATACCCAAAATGATATCATAATCTGACAACTGCAGGGCATACAACCGACCCGGCATCTGGTTCCCTTCAATCATAACAGGAGCTTCATCTATATAGCTCGAAGTGAGTAAGAACTCACCTGAAGGAACCTCCACCACTAACTCACAAGACTTCTCCTCTAAAGGATGAGCTATACAATCCAGAAATTCTTCGGAAATAAAAGAATGAGAGGCACCCGAATCAAATAAGACTCTTGCTGAATATTCATAAAGAGGTAAAGTACCTTCTATCATATTTGACACCTCTGCCTGGGCTCGAGTGATAGCCATAACCCGGCCTCTCCCTCGCTGCTGCGGTGCTCCTCTGCCACGACCTACCTGTGGCTGCTGGAACTGTTGAGGCTGCTGCTGCTGCTGCACACCTCTGCCATACCCATATTCTCTTGCATAGGGACAATTGCGGATCAAATGTCCCGGCTGATTACAATTATAACATCTATACCCTGGAGGAACAATAGGCTGCCTGGCAGTGCTCTGCTGCGACTCCTCCACCTCAGGCCTACCACGGCCTTGCTGGAACTGCGGACGACCTCCCCATCCTCTTCCTTTTACTTTAAGTGCTTGCTTTAATTTCTGGCCCCATTTACCAAAACCTGATGTAGAAGGTCCCGCTGGTGCCTTACCCTTGCTTGCACCTACTGTCTGCTGCGGTAGCCGGAAACTACCTGAACCTGATTCACTTGCCTGACGAGTCCGGATAGACCTCTCCAAAGTAGCTGCCCTCTGCGCTGCCTCTTCCACTGTCTTGCACATGAGAGGTACTATCGCATCCTGCAATTCCACTCTCAATCCTCTGATAAAGTACTCAACCATCATGTTATTATCTGAAACCACATATGGCGCATAACGGCTAAGTGCCATAAATCTCATCTGGTACTCTAAGACTGAAGAGTTACCTTGCTGGAGAGTTCGGAATTGCTCTCTTTTTACTTGCTGCACTTGGATCGGAAAGAATGTATCGTTAAATACATCAAGAAACTCCGGCCAAGTGATAGCTTCTCCGTCCTGCCTGCAAAGGTGGTTTGCATCTTCAATCGCCACCATTCCAGTGCAAAACCCCTTAACTGATAAGCAGCTAACACCACTCTATCCGCTGCCGGACACCTCATAGTCGCAAAGACCCTCTCAATTTCATGAACCCAATGCTCAGCTGTATCTGGATTCGGCCCTCCTGAATAAGTAGGCGGCTGCAATCTCAGAAATTTCTCCACCTGCATCACTGGTTCTTCTGCTATCAACACTGGTGGTGGTGGTGGCACAGGTGCTACAAAAGGCACCTCCATTCTCGGCGGAACTGGAGTAACAGGTACAGCCTCTCCATCCCCAGGTGGCACTGCAACCGGTGGTACTGGCGCCTGCTGATCCATTCTTGCCCGAATATCCGTAAGGCTCTCCCAAATTCTTTCTATCATTCGCTGGGTGCTTTCCTCCGGATCATCTCCTCCACCACCCCAATCTCTTCTATCAGCCATTTCAGAAATTTCTACATACACAAAACACCAAGCAAAAATCAAACAACAAATTATCAAAAATCAGGGTCCCTACCAGCAGTGTATGAAGACCGAAATAAGGCTATGTATCCTTCTAATTCCCTTATATTAACACGGACCTTGCTCTGATACCAACTGTGACGGAAAGCCTCGGCCAAGCCCGTTAAACCGATAACGTACTTGATCCGAGTCCGCCTCCCGCGAACGGGCCGAAGCCTCGCAAGGGATACCAAACCACAGTCCATGTAAACATAAAGGAACACACCACATTTCATATATATATTTCACAGTTTTACATAGCCAAATTTCCACAAAAACTATAAAGAGGTACAAGAGCCTGGAGCATACCCCGAGGTACAACTGAAGAAAGTAAACAACTACAAAGCTACACTGCTGGAACTACACTGCTGGAGGTATTGACCCTGCACCGCTACGGCGCGGCCCTGAGCTGGACGACGGTCGTGAGACGTCCTCCTCGCTCTCACCTGTGGGGGTAGGGGTGAGCCTCTCTAGTCACTGGCTCAGTAGGGAACTCCCCCAAAACCGAGCAAACCAAACACCACAGGTACGAATAGTAAAAAACACCAACAATTTATAGAACAGCTAAGCAGGTGAGTAAAGTTGTAAAAGTACTCACCGTCTGCCGACTACGAGAAACAACAGTAATAATTAAACGGCAAATCAGTACAGGTGTACAAGCTAAAGTAGAGACAGCAACCACGAGCCACGTGAACTGGTTCGCGACACCAGAAACTGACTCGGACAAACTAACACAGGTCTACCTCTCAGTCTCGCAGCCACGGACGAAAGGTCCAGCTGCCGCTCCACGTAAAAAGGTCAAGCAACTGTGGAGACCAACTAAAACACCACCACCTGCAGACCACACGGTCACAGGCCCATGCCTGGCACCTCAGGAGACCCTAGCTCGGGCTCTCTAGAGTGAGGCACTGGAAAAGGACTAGCTGGGGACCAGTGTCGACTACTGGTGTCCGTACCCCCAACTACAAGCGCGCTACAAGTGACTAAAAACAAAGTCAAGTGTCACTGTCCCACTGTCGTCTTTCCCTCAGCCGGACGTACAACTCAACACATGAGTGAGGATGTCCATGTCAGACGACACAGACCTCGACGGTACAACACAAGTACCGGGACAAAGCCCCGAGCTAACAGCCTGGCTCACAAAGAACCTGGGGCACCCAACTGGAGAGGTAACCACGGTAGGCGTCGTACTACTAGCCACGTACACAGAACCACGTGCACGTCACACACAAACCACGTGAAACCTTACGTAAACCACAAGTAACCATGGTGCGCTACACGTGAACCCAACTGACAAGCGTAAACAACACGCAGTCACTGAAGTAAGCAACTAACTACATACCTTGTATGCTAAACACGAGAACCAAGTGCACTCAGTGCACCTCATGTGTCAACACACATGTATTATCGATAAATGCTGTAATTAGTCATCTCTGTTCATAATCAGTAGGCGGCAACATCGACTGCCGCTTACAACAAGTCAACGGCAAGGGACCTGGCCGTTAACATCTTGGCTGAGGAGCTTGGCGACAAACGATGTTGACGCCAAGTTCTCCGGCCTTATACCCTGCAGAAACCCTAATCCGGCTCTGCGGGTTTTCTAACTGTTCTAACTACAGAAAAACATATAGAAACGATTCTTTTAACATGCAGGAACCCAACATAACCTAACACAGCATGCTTTGAACATTAAATTACTTAAACCACCCATTATTCCCGCATGGTGCAACTTTATCCGAAAATGCATTATCATGCTGATTCAGGTGGTTATGATGTGTTTTAATGTTTCTACGGAGCTAAACGGGTTCGTCCCCTACCTGAGAATACGCTAGAACCTCCCGCAATCTCCCGGTTCACGCCGAGCCCTCCGCGAGCTCCCACGGGAATTGCACCACGCCACGGCGTTTCCTCGCACAATTCGGCGACGCCACGCGTTCTACGATCGTCCAACCACTCTTCGATACCTGTTAAAAGCTTCAGAGACACGGGGGCAGCAAGCTGGGGCAAGAGGGAAAGAGAGTGAGCTGAGAGAACTGCTCTCGGGTGAGCCTATAACCTGCAGAATTCTCAGGTTGGCGTCAACCCCTATGCCGCCAACAGCAACCGCCACCCTTAGCGTCCACATCTACTGCCGCCAAGTTCAAGCAGTCAACGTCCACTAACCTGGACGCCAACCAGTCAACGGCCACCCCTGGCCGCCAACTCCAACTGAACAGCAGCAGGTCCTGTTTCATTTCAGGACCAACCCTGCTCTTCACCTGCTCCAGCCACACATTCACATCACACATTCCACACAACTAGCTCACATTGGCCTCACAACGGCCTACACAACCAACACACACATGATCCACATGGATCCGAAAGGCACGCGACGTTACAATCCCTGCCATGAGCAAGGGTGCTCTAGGAGAGAGGCGGCTGTCACCATTTACACAGGTAGTCACCCGCACCAATTCGGCCTGGTGCTGGTCTTTGCAGTCTTGCAGGACCAGGGAGGGCTGCGCCGATTCGACGTCCTGTGAGCATCATGATGGCTGAGGTTACATGAGCAAAACCATTGCTCAATGTGACACTAGCCAATCAGCAGTCAAATGACTCAATATAAGACCCATCCACACCCCCGGGTTGGACAGTATAATGTCTATGTCCGGACGGGTGGGTTTACATGTTGTTCATCTGTCCCATGGGTTGCTTGGTCATGATGTTGGTCGAATCTCCGTAGGCGTGCCTGGGGGATCGGGGTCATGTGCCATTGGAGTTATATCGTTTTACGATGTATACTCCCTCTTTTGGTGCCATCTCCACTTGTGGTAGATGAGTACTGCGCTTTCTCCTTATCGGCCACGATAAGGGGAAATGCTGCCGAATTTTCCCCGCGAGGGTTGAGTTGGCGCAAAAATCCCTAAAAAGAGGTCATTAGCTTCCAATTGAGTTGGCAACGTTGCAAACGAGCACCGATTCATTGAAGTCTATAACTTCAGTGGGGTTGCACCGATTCAGTTTTTGTTGTCTGCCGCACCGAATCAAAGCTGTCCCTGAGCTGCGCCGTATCGAGTGTGCCCCGGTTGCCAAGTGACTACTAAACGGCCCAGTTGCGCCGAATCGTGAACAGAGCTTCATTTTAAATATTTCAAAAAGAACCAAGTGACAAATTGAAAGCTTTTCCATGATAAAAGAAACAAGAGATTAATTTAATCACCCTATGTTTTAAATGCCTAAAAAAGAAGCAAAAGATCAAATTGAACATTTTTCAAGCAACAAACAACAAAGGACCATCTCATGCTTCACAAAAGAGTAAAAGATCAAATTGAACCCTTTTTCAGGAGATCAAAATACATAAGATCATCCCACGTTTTACAAAAGAGCAAAAGACAAAATTGACCCTTTTTTAAGGACAAAAATCACCTCCTATTTTGCAACAGGATAAAAGACTCAAATCGAAATTGTTTTCAATAAAAGACTCAAATTGAAATTGTTTTCAATAAAAGACTCAAATTGAAATTATTTTCAATAAAAGACTCAAATTGAAATTGTTTTCAACAAAAAGACCAAATTAGCATTGTTTCCAACGAATGATCAAATAGACCCTTTTTTTTTGGCTTGTCTCTCTCAAATGGACCCAATGGATCAAATTGAAGTTTTTCGTGATAAAAGAAGTAAATGAGTCAATAGGCGAAGAGACCCGGTCATTAGCTGAGCGAAAGATCAAGTGAGTCTGAATAGGCGTTCGTTTCGCTTAATGGCACCTCGGCTCAAATTTAATTTGTGTTTAGCAGCTCTATCGGATGTCTCCGCTTTAGGTCATGAGGCTTTCTAAATCTGGTGATTAATCAAGGGTCTTCCCTCTCAGAGGGATGTAATTAACATCGTTGCGTTTAGGCAACGACGAGATTTTGGTCCAGGACCCGACACCTCACCTTCGTTTGATGAAGTCAAACGGTGCGCACAATAGACCCAAAGCCCTCCGACTCTCGGAGGCAGAACACTATGTTGCCACTCCGGTGGCTGGCACACCCGCGCTGTGCGTATTGCCAATTCATCTCACGTCACTCTTGCTCAAGTGGCGTTCGACGAAATTTGGATTAGCAATACGTGTGCATCCATGAGAAACATGAGAAAACATGATAAAAGACAACATTTTAAAGAGATCTTAGGAATGTAAAATTTTCCATTTCCACAGCGCATCATCCAAGCTATCCCTCCTTATTTACTGTGTGATCGTTGAGCAGCCAATCCTCTTCAGAGTGAGACTTGGCCTTGCTGTCGGTTTCTGTTGTGGATGATGCGGGACAATCAGGAAGATGCATGAAATGTAAGTAAATTATCTTAATTGTTAAGACAGATCATCATCCATAATTCATGGAACATCAAAAGATGACATATGATGACAAGCGCTTAAGGAACCTTCCCTCAATTCTTCGAGATGTGTAGATCTGGGATTTTTTTGGTCAAGTTGGGTAAGGGAAATACGGGTACATGGAAAGTATGAGTTGCCAAATCTTGACCTTCGAGTTCACGAACACCAATCTCTGAGCCCACAAAACCACACGGGGTGGGATTTCCTCGTTACCAAAAAAACCTTCCCTCAATTCCCACACAGTAGATCGAAGCCGAGTAAAGATCGGCCACCAGATAGGGTATAGTTCACCATTTAATAATTCTGATTTATGAGAAAATAAAGTAAAATAGGTTCTCACACACACTTGATTAATTCCAACAACATAACCCGTTTAGATGGCAAGGTACCCTCGCTCTCTGCACACTCTGGCACGACAGAATAGCTTACAAATACTAAATAAACAGAGCGGTCTGAGATTATTCCGAGTACCTCACTGCGGCCAGAACCTTCCGACCTAGGTGAAGTGCTTTCGGTGTTACCCATTGGACACAGAGTAAGCGTTGCAAGTTGATGGGACAATAGCTTCACAGGTCGACAGCGGGGTGGGGTTACAGCAGGACGTGTCTTCGGGCAGAGCGGTTGGAAGAACTGATGTGGTAGCAGCGGCGAATACAGGTGCACGACAACTGGGTTGTTGGGATTCATCCAACTGGATCGGCCAGGCATTGTTCACTCAGGTGGTTGGCGAAGGCGACTAGGCCCGGGCCTGAGCGCCGCGTCTAGCGTGAAGTGGCGGGAAGCCCGCCTCAGACGCTGGTCGCCAAGGCGTTGACAGCAGGGGCTCGATCGCTGGGAAGGGCTGCTGGCGGATGTGGCACGGACGACCCTGGGTATGGCAGTGGCTGGCACGAAGCAGGCCACGCGTGCAGGGGAAAAAGAAAAGGGAGGGGGTGCTTTTACAAAGTGGGAACAGGGAGGAGAGAGAGAGAGAGAGAGAGAGAGAGAGAGAGAGAGAGAGAGAGAGAGAGAGAGAGAGAGAGAGGAGAGAGGAGAGAGGGAGAGAGAGAGAGAGAGAGAGGAGAGAGATGAGGTGGCAGCGGCACCCTCCAGCCGCAAGAAGCAGAAGGGAGAGGGGGGGATGAAGACAAGGCGGTTGCAGCTCCAATTTAGGGTAAAATCATCAAAAATATTATGATGTGGAAGTGGGACTACGGACAACGTAAATTCGACGATAATGACATCTTTATAGCTTGGCGAAGAGTGCCCACATTATTGATGGATTTACTTTAGTTATTTGAGTATTTGATTGTAAGAATAAGGCCCAATAGTGCATTTTATTTTCTAGTCATTTTCGGGTACGATTTAGCCTAATTTAGATCCAGGGTTATGATGTCATTATTATATCATTTGGGAGTCTTAGGGTTAATCCCTATATAAAACTCTTGTAAACCTCGAATAGAGGTATTGAAGTTGAGAAAATAAAGAAATCCTTTGAGCCGCCGTCTTTCCCCCTATCTTTTTTCCTCTGTGCCTCTCCCTGCGTGCTTCTCTCTCCTCTCTCTCTCTCTTCTCTCTGCTTTCTCCCTATGAGGTCCACTCTTTCTTCTTCTCTCTTCCTCGCCTCCTCTTCTTTGTGGTGCCGCATCAGTTCTCCCGAGGTGGCGAGAACTCGACCCCGTCGAGTATGGGGTGACGCCACTCTGGTACCGCTCCAACAAGTCCGGGTCCAGGTGCTGCAACTCTTCCCTGGTGATCCAAGCATCCTCTGAGGACGAACAATCCCGCCAGCGAACAACGGTGGTAATCTCGACTCCTGGTGGAAGTTAGTTGTTCGTTCAGTATTTGCTCTATCTGTGCGTGCCGTGCTGGGGGTGTGGCTGGTGGACACTCTGGTGTAGGGGAAATATCAAGGGAGGGTGAAGGCTCGAAAGGGTCGGTGGGTATTGCTGTTGGTTCCTTATAAGCTACCAAATCAAAAATGTTAAAAGTCAAACTAATACCATATTCCGGCGGTAGATCCACAACATAAGCATTTGATCCAACCCGTTTAAGGATTTTGAATGGGCCGGCACCTCGAGCATGTACGTAGCTTCTTCACGATTCTAGAGGGAAACCGCTCAGCTCGCAACCTGATCATAACATAGTCTCCCTCTTGAAATTCCTGATGTCGTCGATGAGAGTCTACCTTGTGTTTATACATTTCATTTCTTAAGTTAATTCGCTTGCTGACGTCCTTATGAAGACTCCTAACATGCTGGGCAAATGACTCTGTTGACTCAAACACTCTAGCATGCATTGGTAAAGGAACAAGATCTATAGGCTTTCTAGGCTTATACCCATGGACTATTTCAAATGGACTGAGACCCATAGACCTATTGACAAAACTATTGTATGCAAACTCAGCACGAGGCAAAAGGAGGTCCCAAGTCCTAACATTCTTCCCAACGAAGCAGCGTAAGAGGTTCCCTAGGCTTCTATTAACCACCTCGGTTTGGCCATCGGTCTGCGGGTGATAGGCAGTGAAAAACTTGAGATAGGTTCCCATCAAATGCCATAGGGTCTTCCAAAAATAGTTGACGAACCGGACATCCCTATCAGAGACAAATGGTCTTAGGTAGACCATGTAGCTTGACAACCTCATCAAAATAAAAGTGAGCAATTCTTGAAGCATCTGAGGTCTTGGAGCATGGGAGAAAATGGGCCATTTTTAGAATAGGCCCACTACCACAAAAATGGAATCTGCCTTACGAGCCGTCCTAGGCAACCTAATACGAAGTCCATACTTACATCCTGCCAAGGACAATCTGGGACAGGGAGTGGGGTGTAAAGGCCAATGTTTTGCTTCCTCATCTTGGCTGTGGTGCAGGTACGACACTGGGCAACTATTTTGGCCACATCTCTCTTAAGACTCAGCCAATAAAATTGGTTTTCAACATTCTCAATAGTCTCCTCCCAAAGTGGCCAGCCAACCCTCTAGCATGCAATTCCCACACCAGGAAATCTCGGAGTGACATCCTAGGAACACAGAGCCGATGGTCTCGAAAAATGTAGCCATCTTGTAGGAGGTAGTCACCAAACTCAAGGGTTCGACCTGCTTGGAGAGCTGCATAAATGTCACCAAAATCTGGGCAACCCTCATAGTCCTCCTTGACTTTCTCAAATCCTGTAACTTTCGCACTAACAAGGGACAATAAGTTAATCCTCTGACTTAGGGCATCTGCGGCCCGATTCTCGACCCTGCCTTATGTTTTAACACAAACGTGTAGTCTTGGAGGAACTCTACCCAACGAGCATGGAGAGGGTTCAGTTTCTTTTGGGAGTTTAGAAATCTTAGGGCCTCATGGTCTGAAAATAATACAAACTTCTGCAACAATAGATAATGTCGCCAATATTGTAAGGCCTGGACTATCGCATAGAACTCTTTGTCATAGGTTGAGTACTTAAGTTTGGCATCGCTAAGTTTCTTGCTGAAATATGCTACAGCCTAAATTGGGATGCAGTGTAACGACCCCAAGAACCCGACCCTCGGCCCACGTCGAGGATTCGATTTTCGCGGTCGCCGCCCACGGATCCGGAGACTCAGAAGAGCTATAATATAAATCTAACAGGATATGTAACGGAAGTAAACATCAACTGCTAAACTAGAAGCACACACGCGAAAATAGAAAGAAGAGCGAGACCGTTGTGTACCGCTCTAAGTACAGTCCCAACACACACACTAGTACAAGTAAAGGCAAGGGGGTAACAAGTCCCTTAGGGGCATACCCCAAGGGTGATGTACACTGAGAGGGGGAACCACTGCTAGCTACGGGGACCACTACTACCGCTCCGTCTCCTCTGCCCGGCACGTGCACTGCTGCTGCTGAGAAGTCTCACCTGGGAAAAAGGAGGGATGAGCTTCACAACAGATGCTTAGTAGGGACTACAAATCTCCTACTGGCTCTAACAGGCAGAAGAATATATATATCAATTAAATACAGTAGTTATATCTTCTACCAACGAACGGAAGTGCGGAAGCAAAGCTACTAACTAGCAATGATATGCAAGTACAACATGGTCAGAAACTCCATACGATTGCTCGTCGTGTCCACCACACGGCTAGCAACACAGACAGGGGGAAACCCCGCCTGGACAAGAAACACTAGCTACGGAAAGCACTACCACTAGTCAACCGGTCAGGTGCCTCCACCGACATCTTATCCTCGACCCAGGTTCAAACCTCCACGTCTCATCAGAGTGAGGTAGGACACAAAGTACACAACAGTAACCACCATAGTCTGGCCGGACCACGGTCCCACGCCTGGCCTCTCTAGGCGGTTCCGGGGCCGTAATGAGTGAGGCAGTGAGAAAAGGACTGGCTAACTTGCACCGGGTAGAACTCTGGCCGTCCTCGGTGTCCCAGGCTAACCAAGAGAGCTCTGCAAATTACTCGACGCCGCCATCCTAACCACCGTTTTCCCCTCAACTCCAGAGTCTATGACTCGAGTACGCTCTTCGCCCCGAATGCTCCCTCTAAGGCGCACGAGGATGGGGGTCCCAGGCAACGGTAACAACCTGTCTCACGGGACAAGCCCTCAGGTTCCGAGCACTGGGCGAACGACTAGTTTAGGATCGTACTAGAGAACTAGCACAGGTGCCACGGGTACAGTAAGAAGCGGAAAGCGGCGAAGACTCCACAAAACACGGAACTTCACAAGATCTACCTGTCTCTGCTGTAGTCGCGATGCATCGGGCCATTGCGACCTTGTCGCGACGCCCTACCCTGTCGTGACACTATCGCGGCGACCCAAGCCGTCGCGACCTTGTCGCAATGCACAAGAGCGTCGCGATGATGTCATGACGGCCCTGCTGGTCGTGACATCATCGCGACGACCCTGCCGGTCGCGACCTCTATAGCGGCTGCGTCTTCAGCTGAGGGGGGTTCTGGTGCAGTCCTCCCGAGAACCACCCCAAAACGCGATACAAACATTCCACAGGGGGAGGGGAGCATGCTCAACATGTATGAAAGCCATTAAACTATGCAAACCACCCTCAAAACCCCACAAACATGGATTTACACGAATCTACACTTGATGGAACCTCACTCAACCACGAGCATGGATTCCTCACACTCCCACGCCCCAAACCACGAGAAAAACACCATCTCAGGGGGGAGGGAAGCATGCTAGGGCGAAAGGATCAAGGGGTCTCTACCTCCACAAATAGAGCCGACCCGTTGGGGCTTTCACGTCGGAATGACCACCTCCTCCTCGCTCCAAGCTCCACGAGCATGTCCCCTGCATGAACGAGGCGACACCACCTCAACACGAGCACCACGAGCAGAAGAACCATCGAGAAATCGCAAGGGAGCTCGAGAGGGGAAGAAGAGGGAAGAAGGAGAAGAGAGAGGGCGAGAGGGGGAGAATGGGGCGCAGCCTCGGTTTTAAACCGACGGCCCCCTAGACGCGATGGGACGACCCGGCGTGACAATGACCATGTCGCGACGGCCACCCCCGGCATGACCCCAAAAGCAGTCAAACCTCGAAGACTGGGAAAAGCAAATGCGACGGCTAACCAGGTCGCGTCAATGTTGTACGCACCTGCCACCTGACACGATCATTCTGACAGACAGGACGGCAGTCACATCTATCAAAAAGTAGTTGCGACGCCGCCAGACACTGCGAAAAGAACGCGACGCCTACCCCTGTCGCGACCATGTCGCAATGGCCAGGTCTGTCACCACAAAACCATGTCGCGACGGGCTCCCCTGGTACGACCATGTCGCAACCAGGGAGCCTTCTGCGACCCTGAGGACAGGGCTAGGGGTGTTCACTATTCGGTTCAAACCGAAAAACCAAACCGAACCGATCAATTTGGTTCGGTTTGAAAGTGAAAAAAATTTGGTTTGGTTTCAAACCAAACCGAAATTGTAAATTCGGTTTGGTTCGGTTTACAGATCTTGTAAACCGAACCAAACTGATAAAACCGAATTTTAATAATATAATTTTAATTTATACATATGTATCAAGTATTCAGATTTGTTTAATATATACATACATGTATATATATATGTATATATGTAAATATACACATTGTGTAAAGTAATATGGTCATCAAATTTTCACTTATAGATAATATTTCCTCATGATATAGGTTGATGGTTAAATTGAGTCAACATGTGAATATGTGATTAAAGCCTTACCTCCAAAAGAAATAGTAGGTTAAAGTCTTGTTTGTGAAAGGTCCACTTATTTTCGGGTTAAACCAAACCAAACCGAACCAAACCGAATTATATCGGTTCGGTTTGTTTTGGTTTGGTTCGGGTTGGCTCTGGTGATGGTTTGGTTTGGTTTTTAAAAAATTCCCTCTAAACCAAACCAAACCAAACCATGAACACCCTTAGACAGGGCCAAGTGCCCAGGAGGGCCGGGTCTTACATGCGGCACCACAGAGAAGAGGAGGCAAGGAAGAGAGAAGAAGAAGGAGTAGATCTCGTAGGGGAGAAGGGGGGAAAGCAGAGAGAGAGAGAGAAGACGCAGGGAGAGGCGCAGAGGAGAAAAAGATAGGGGGAAAGATGGCGGCTCAAAGGATTTCTTTATTTCTCAACTTCAATACCTCTATTCGAGGTTTACAAGAGTTTTATATAGGGATAAAACTATAATAATGACCATCATAACCCTGGGACCTAAATTAGGTTAAAATCGTACTAAAAATGACCAGAAAATAGAAAATGCACTATTGGGCCTTATTCTTACAATCAAATACTCAAATAACTAAAGTAAATACATCAATAATGTGGGCACTCTTTGCCAAGCCATAAAGATGTCATTATCGTCGAATTTATGTTGTCCGTAGTCTCACTTCAACATCATTCTCCCCCTCTTTGAAAAAATTCATCCTCGAATTTTGAGGGTCGAAGTAGGAGGAAAACGAACACCAGAGTGCACAAATAGAACTCCATGCAAACACTCATATCAAGGACCTCGAACTGGTGCATTGTAGATGAATCACAGAATGTCAGCCACTTCAGATCAACTAAGGGTTGTTTTCACTCAATCACATTAATAGTCTGATCAATTGGTAGCACATTAGCTAGAGCAGACCCATTAACTGGAGTTAGTACAGATAGAGGAGCTGCAAATATATCAGAAGATATACGACTCAACCCGAATCACACAAATAATGCCTGATCCCACACATCAACTGTGAGTAGTGGATCCTCTTCGAACAATGTGTCCTCAAACAAATCAAATCCAGCCTCTGCAATCAATCTATGATCCCATCTAAGAGCTAATGATGCTTCTGTCATAGCTAAAAATACTGAGCATGTCTTAATAAGCTTTTTCAGTGCAATACAATATGAATCGTACACTCGAAAAGGCTTGTTGTAACACTCTGATGTATAAGACAAAATCTTGCTTGGTGATCAATCACAACTCGACGCTCATGCATCCAGACTCGACCCAAAGATATTCCTGATCCATTGAGTATAATTATACACCAGACATCATCATAATATCGGTAGGATTTCGACGTCTTGGTGCATTTGAAGTGATGAAAGAAGGGTATGTATACTTGATCCCCGAAGAATTTAATATAATCTGAATTAGATAGATAATCAACAATAGATTGAGAAATAGAATTACCCCAAGAGCTTCTTGTAAGTGTCACCGTGGTCTATAAATATTCTAGCAACTCGACCTCAAATTTGATACTCATGATGAAGACAACGATGCGTGGCTAGCGAGACTTCGTATGACAGAAGCAATGCGGGCTAGACACATAGCAGAGGCAGCGCGGGGCTGAGCTGTGAAGGGCAACGAGGGCGTGGCTGAAAAATCTCGTGTGGCAAAACCAGGAAATAGATGAGTACTGGAGGTTCCTCGTTGATGTTCGGAGCACCGTGCTGGTTCATCGATACCTACTGGCCATGTCACCCAGACGTTCTGGGCGCTGCACGACAGTCGCGTCTTCAAAGGTAGGGTGGCTGTTCGCACGACTGTTGTGCAGTGTAGCAAGCCGGTTTGCCCTCCCCACACGGTCGAGTGGGAGGCGCACTCGAAGGGAAAGGAGAATAGCAACGGCGGGCCCGAGGAGATGTCATTCGCATACAGAACGACCACGTGCTGCAGGGCGACGACAGTGTCGCTGGCGGACTTCGGTGGAGGCGTGCCCTCCGCACCTTGGCGCGGCGACATGGAAAGCGAGCAACGGGGGAAAAGGAGGCAGAGGCGACGCGAGCCGGCGCGTGGACGGATAGGGTGGAGAGTCGAGAATCGCGGCAGCAGCCACGGGCGTCTAGGCCTTCGCGCGCGAAAGTGCACGTGGGCGTGGGTGGGGCAGACCCCGAACTGCCACGTAGCTACTCGGTGACGAGGTCTCCCAGTCTGCTCAACGATGCGGACGGCTGGGCGTGGCACATAGCACCGGCGTGTGAGGCGGGCCGCTGGCGTGGCTCCACTTGTGCGTAGGGGCGACGATGGCGAGGGTCCGGGCAGTCCACGAAGCGACCCGATCATAGCACGCAGGAGAGGAGAACTGAAAGATGGCGCGTGGAGTAGAGCCTTCGCGCTCATGGTGCAAAGTGGGGGTGTCGCAGGCGACGCGCCTGGGCCTGCATGGACGACGAGAGGCGTGCAGAGTGGTTGCGTGCGTCGGCTGCTGGCGGGGTCCCGCCTGTGCACTGGGACGACGTGGGCGGAATGCGTGCGCGGTCTTCTCATGGTGCGGAATGGATCGGATGGTTCACAAGGGAGAATAGAAAAGGAAATCGAAACAAGGCTCTGCGCGGATGGGAAAGGAGAAGACGGCTGGCTAGGACTCGGCTCCATAGAAGAAGTCGATAACCTGGCTCTGATACTAAACTAATGCGGCACCACAGAGAAGAGGAGGCGAGGAAGAGAGAAGAAGAAAGAGTGGACCTCGCAGGGGAGAGAGAGAGAGAGAGAGAGTGAGAAGACGCAGGGAGAGACGCAGAGGAGAAAAAGATAGGGGGAAAGACGGTGGCTCAAAGGATTTCTTTATTTCTCAACTTCAATACCTCTACTCGAGGTTACAAGAGTTTTATATAGGGATGAAACCCTAAGACTCCCAAATGATATAATAATGAACATCATAACCCTAGGACCTAAATTAGGCTAAAATTGTAACGTCGCGTGTTTTTCGGATCCATGCGGATCATGTGCATTGTGGTTGTGGCGGCCGTTGTGAGGCCAGTGTGAGTTGGGTGTGTGGAATGCATGGTGTGATTGCGTGGCTTGAGCAGGTGAAGAGCAGGGTAGGTCCTGAATTGGAATAGGACCTGCTGCTGTTCTGTCTGAGTTGGCGTCCAAGGGGTGGTCGTTTACTGTTGGCGACCAGGTTTATGGACGTTGACTTCTTGAACTTGGCGGCAGCTTTTGTGGACGTTTAGTCTGGCGGTGCATGTGGGCGACAAGGGGGTTGACGCCAACCTGTCAGTTCAGCAGGTTATATTCACCCGAGGGCAGCTCTCTCAGCTCACCCTCTCTCCCTCTTGCCCCAGCTTGCTGCCCCCGAGTCTTTGAAGGTTCTAACAGGTATCGAGGAGTGGCTAGTCGATCGTGGGACGCGCGGCGTCGCCAAATTGCGCGAGGAAACGTCGCGGCGTGGTGCAATTCGCGTGGGAGCTCGCGGAGGGCTCGGCGTAAACCAGGGAGTTGCGGGAGATTCTAACGCGTTCTGAGGTAGGGGATGAACCCTGGTAGCTCCGTAGAAACATTAAAACACATCATAACTACTTGAACCAGCATGATAATCCATGTTTGGATAGAGTTGCACCATATGGGATAATGGGTGGTTTGAGTAGTTTATTGTTCGAATCATGTTTAAACGGGTTGCATTGGGTTCTGTCATGCTAGAGGGTATGCATTTGCATGTTTTCCAGTAATTAGAACAGCTAGAAAACTCGCAGGACCGGATTAGGGTTTCTGCAGGGTTTAAGGCCGGGGAACTTGGCGTCAACATCGTTTGCCGCCAAGATCTTCAGCCAGGAGGTTGACGGCCAGGGACCTTGCCGTCTACTTCCTGTAAGCGGCAATCGATGTGGCCGCCTACTCCTATATGAACAGAAATGGCTATTTATGGTGTTTTATCGTTAATGCGTGGGTGTTAACGTATGAGGTGCACTGAGTGCACATGGTTTACGTGTTTAGCATACAAGGTATGCTGTTAATTATTTACTTCGGTGACTGCGCGTTGTGTACGCAAGTCAGTTGGGTTCACGTGTAGTGGACCAGTGGTTACTTGTGGTTTGCGTGAGGTTTCACGTGGTTTGTGTGTGACGTGCACGTGGTTTTGTGTACGTGACGAGTAGTACGACGCCTACCGTGGTTACCTCTCCAGTTGGGTGCCCCAGGTTCTTTGTGAGCCAGGCTGTTAGCTCGGGGCCTTGTCCCGGTACTTGTGTTGTACCGTTGAGGTCTGTGTCGTCTGACCTGGACACCCTCACTCTTGTGTTAGAGTTGTACGTCCGGCTGAGGGAAAGACGACAGTGGGACAGTGACAGTTGTGGTTGTTTTTAGTCACTTGTAGCGCGCTCGTAGTTGGGGGTACGGACACCAGTAGACGTACTGGACCCCAGCTAGTCCTTTTCCAGTGCCTCACTCTAGCGAGCCCAGGCCAGGGTCTCTGGAGGTGCCAGGCATGGGCCTGTGACCGTGTGGTCTGCAGGTTGTGGTGTTTTAGTTGGTCTCCACAGTTGTTTGACCTTTTTACGTGGAGCGGCAGCTGGACCCTTCGTCCGTGGCTGCGAGACTGAGAGGTGGACCTGTGTTAGTTGTCCGAGTCAGTTTCTGGTGTCGCGAACCAGTTCACGTGGCTCGTGTTGGCTGTCTCTACTTTGGCTTGTACACCTGTTTGGGTTTGCCGTTTAGTTACTACAGTTGTTTCTCGTAGTCAGCAGACGGTGAGTAGTTTTACAGCTTTACTTACCTGCTTAGCTGTTTTATATGTTGTTGGTACTGTTTACTGTTTTGTACCTGTGGTTTGTGGTTTGTTCGGCTTTGGGGGAGTTCCCTACTGAGCCAGTGACTAGAGAGGCTCACCCCTACCCCCACAGGTGAGGGCGAGGAGGACGTTTCCCGTCCGACGTCCAGTTCTGGGCCGCGTCGTAGCGGAGCAGGGTCAGTACCTCCAGCGGAGTAGTACTCAGCAGTGTAGCCTTGTAGTTTTGTAGTTGTTTACTTTCTTTTGTTGTACCTCGGGGTATGCCCCAGGCTTTTGTACACCTTTACAGTTTTAATGGAATATGGCTATGTAAATTGTGAAAAATTATATATGAAATGTGGTGTGTTCCTTTATGTTTATACGGACTGTGGTTTGGTATCCCTTGCGAGGCTTCGGCCCGTTCGCGGGAGGCGGACTCGGTTCAAGTGCGTTATCGGTTTAACGGGCTTGGCCGAGGCGTTCCGTCACAGTTGGTATCAGAGCAAGGTCCGTGTTAATATAAGGGAATTAGAAGAATACATAGCCTTATTTCGGTCATTATACATTGCTGGTAGGGACCCTGGTTTTTGATAATTTGTGGTTTTGATTTTTGCCTGGTGTTTTGTGTATGTAGAATTTCTGGAATGGCTGATAGGAGAGATTGGGGTGGTGGAGGAGATGATCCGGAGGAAAGCACCCAGCGTATGATTGAGAGAATCTGGGAGAGCCTCACGGATATTCGAGCGAGAATGGATCAGCAGGCGCCTATACCACCAGTTGCAGTGCCACCTGGGGAAGGAGAGGCAGTACCTGTTGCTCCAGTTCCGCCGAGGGTGGAGGTACCTTTTGTAGCACCTGTGCTACCACCACCGCCAGTGCAATTAGTAGATGAACCAGTGATACAGGTGGAGAAATTTCTGAGATTGCAGCCGTCTACTTATTCAGGAGGGCCGAATCCAGATACAGCTGAGCACTGGATTCATGAAATTGAGAGGGTTTTTGCGACTATGCGGTGTCCTGAAGCAGACAGAGTTGTATTGGCTGCTTATCAGTTGAGAGGTTTTGCCTTGGAGTGGTGGCGATTGAAGATGCAGACCACTTTCGCAGGTAGAAGAGAAGAAGCTATCACTTGGTCGGAGTTTCTCGAGGTATTTAATGATACATTCTTTCCGATTCAAGTGCAGCAGGTAAAAAGAGAGCAATTTCGGACTCTTCAGCAAGGTAACTCTTCGGTTCTAGAGTATCAGATGAGATTTATGGCACTCAGCCGTTATGCACCTTATGTTGTTTCTAATAATAACATGATGGTTGAGTATTTTATTAGAGGATTGAGAGTGGAATTGCAGAATGCGATAGTTCCTCTCATGTGCAAGACAGTGGAAGAGGCAGCGCAAAGGGCAGCTATTTTAGAGAGGTCTATCCGGACTCGTCAGGCAGGTGAGTCAGGTTCTGGTAGTTTCCGGTTACCGCAGCAGTCAGTGGGTGCAAGCAAGGGCAAGGCACCAGCAGGACCTTCTTCATCGGGCTTTGGGAAGTGGGGACAGAAATTAAAGCAAGCACTTAAAGGAAAAGGAAAAGGATGGGGAGGTCGTCGCAGTATCAGCAAGGCCGTGGTAGGCCTGAGGTGGAGGAGTCGCAGCAGAGTACAGCCAGGCAGCCTATAGTTCCTCCAGGATACCGATGTTATAATTGTAATCAGCCGGGACATTTGATCCGCAATTGTCCGTATGCAAGAGAGTATGGGTATGGCAGAGGTGTGCAGCAGCAGCAGCCTCAGCAGTTTCAGCAGCCACAGGCAGGTCGTGGCAGAGGAGCACCGCAGCAGCAGGGGAGAGGCCGGGTTATGGCTATCACCCGAGCCCAGGCAGAGGCATCAAATATGATAGAAGGTACTTTACCTCTTTATGAATATTCAGCAAGAGTCTTATTTGATTCGGGTGCCTCTCATTCTTTTATTTCCGAAGAATTTCTGGATTGCATAGCTCATCCATTAGAAGAGAAGTCTTGTGAGTTAGTGGTAGAGGTTCCTTCAGGTGAGTTCTTACTCACTTCGAGCTACATAGATGAAGCTCCTGTTATGATTGAAGGGAACCAGATGCCGGGTCGGTTGTATGCCCTGCAGTTGTCAGATTATGATATCATTCTGGGTATGGACTGGCTAGAGATGTATGGAGCAATGCTAGATTGCAGAAAGAAAAGGATCAGGTTTTATCATCCTAATGGTGCAGAATTTGAATATCAAGGTATGCCTTTTTATACCTCAAAGTTTCTAATTTCTGCAATTAAAGCTAGAAAGTTGATAAATGATGGGTGTGTGGCCTATTTAGCCTCAGTAAGTTTGGTAGAAGCCAGTCAGCCAATGGAAGCAGTTCCCGTGGTTAGGGAATTTGCTGATGTCTTTCCGGAAGATTTGCCTGGTGTAGCTCCACATAGAGAGGTGGATTTTACTATTGAGTTGCTGCCGGGTACTATGCCGATCTCTAAAGCCCCATATCGGATGGCACCAGCAGAACTCAAGGAGTTGAAAAAGCAATTAGAAGAATTGTTGCAAAAAGGGTTTATTAGACCGAGTCATTCCCCGTGGGGAGCGCCGGTTTTATTTGTGAAAAAGAAAGATGGAAGTTTCCGGATGTGTATAGATTATAGAAAGTTGAATGATGTGACCATCAAGAATAAGTACCCGTTGCCAAGAATAGATGATTTATTTGATCAGTTGCAATCAGCAAAAGTGTTTTCCAAAATTGATTTGAGGTCCGGGTACCATCAGTTGAGAATTAAAGAGGAGGATATAGACAAGACAGCATTCAGAACCAGATATGGTCACTATGAGTTTGTGGTAATGCCTTTTGGGTTGACTAATGCTCCTGCAGGTTTTATGGATCTGATGAATAGAATATTTCATCCATATTTAGATCAATTTATTGTGGTCTTTATTGATGATATTTTAATTTATTCAGCATCTGAAGAGGAGCATGCAGCTCATTTGAGGTTTACTTTGCAGTTGTTAAGAGATAACCAGTTGTTTGCTAAATTCAGTAAGTGTGAATTCTGGTTGAAGGAAATTCAGTTTTTGGGTCATGTTATTTCTGCTAAAGGAGTAGCTGTAGACCCAAGTAAAGTGGAAGCTGTGTCGAGGTGGGAAGTGCCTAAGTCAATAACCGAGATTAGAAGTTTTCTGGGGTTGGCAGGTTATTATAGGCGCTTTATTCAAGATTTTTCTAAAATTGCAGCACCTATGACTAAGCTGACCAGAAAGGGTGTGCCTTTTGTGTGGTCCGGTGAATGTCAAAGAAGTTTTATGGAATTGAAGAAAAGACTTACATCAACACCTATATTGACATTGCCGGCAGGGAGTGGTGGTTTTGTGCTGTATACTGATGCTTCAAGGAGAGGTCTTGGAGCAGTGCTTATGCAGCATGGTAAAGTGATAGCCTATGCGTCCAGGCAATTGAAACCAGCAGAAGAGAATTACCCCACTCATGATTTGGAATTAGCTGCAGTTGTATTTGCTTTGAAAATGTGGAGGCATTATCTGTATGGCGAAAGATTTGAGATTTTTACAGATCATAAAAGCTTGAAGTATATCTTCTCGCAGAAAGATTTAAATCTTCGCCAGCGCAGATGGGTCGAGTATCTGAAGGATTATGATTTTAGTTTGGCTTACCATCCGGGTAAGGCCAATGTTGTGGCCGATGCCTTAAGCAGAAAGGCTTATGTGAACTTGATGATGATTAAAGAATGGAAGTTGTATGAAGAGGTAGCAGAGAATTCCTTGTATGTGCCCAGCAGTCAGCGTCGAGCAATTCTAGCTGCTAGTGCTGTAGAGCCGTCTTTATATTGGCAGATTATTGAGGCTCAAAGAGCTGATGCAGGTTTACCTGAAATTGTGAAAATGGAAGGAGTTTCTATTGATGATAATTGTGTGGTCAAGCTTAGGGGCAGGTTGTTTGTTCCTGCAGAGAAAGAGGTGAAGCAGCGAGTTCTAGAAGAGGCTCATAAATCAAGGTACACTATTCATCCGGGTAGTACAAAAATGTACCATGATTTAAGAAAGCATTTTTGGTGGCCTCATATGAAGAAAGAAATAGCAGAATTTGTGGCAAGATGTGCCGTTTGTCAACAAATTAAAGTAGAGCATCAGAAACCGGGAGGTCTGTTGCAACCGTTACCCATTCCACAGTGGAAGTGGGATGATAATGCAAGCCTGTTGCTTAGTTTGGGGAGGCAGTTGGGAACATCATTTGGGAATGGTTGAGTTTGCCTATAATAATAGTTATCATACCAGTCTTGGAATGGCACCGTATGAAGCTTTGTATGGAAGGCCATGTAGAACTCCGTTGAACTGGCATGAAGTGGGAGAAAGGCAATTAGTGGGTCCTGAATTGATTCAGCAAACCACTGAAGTAGTGAAGCTTATTAAAGAAAAATTGCAGGCAGCTCAAAGTAGGCAGAAAAGTTATGCAGATGTGCGGAGGAGACCACTTAGTTTGAGGTGGGAGATTTTGTTTTTCTGAGAGTTTCCCCAAGTAAAGGTATAATGAGGTTTGGTAAATCTGGAAAGCTGAGTCCAAGGTATGTGGGACCTTTCCAGGTAATTGAAAGAATTGGGGAAGTGGCTTATAGGCTGGATTTGCCAGCTGATTTTGCAGATGTGCATGATATTTTCCATGTCTCCATGTTAAGGAAATGCATTGAAGATCCAGCTCAGATAATTAGATATCAAGGTGGTGACCTGAGGCCGGATATGACAATGCCAGAATATCCGGTGCAGATCACAGATCGAAAGATGAAGAAGCTAAGAAATAAGGAAATTGAGTTGGTTAAGGTAAGATGGGAAAATAGGTTGGGTGGTGAGGATACCTGGGAGTTGGCCGCTGAAATGGCTAAAGGGTATCCCTATCTATTTGTGTAAGTTTTGTATTTTCTTTTTAGATGATAATGCTTGTAAAGTTGTGTATGTTTAAATCATTTGACTTTGTGTTGTGTTATGAATTTCGAGGTCGAAATTTTCTTTTTAGATGATAGTAATGTAACGTCGCGTGCTTTTCGGATCCATGCGGATCATGTGCATTGTGGTTGTGGCGGCCGTTGTGAGGCCAGTGTGAGTTGGGTGTGTGGAATGCATGGTGTGATTGTGTGGCTTGAGCAGGTGAAGAGCAGGGTAGGTCCTGAATTGGAATAGGACCTGCTGCTGTTCTGTCTGAGTTGGCGTCCAAGGGGTGGTCGTTTACTGTTGGCGACCAAGTTTATGGACGTTGACTTCTTGAACTTGGCGGCAGCTTTTGTGGACGTTTAGTCTGGCGGTGCATGTGAGCGACAAGGGGGTTGACGCCAACCTGTCAGTTCAGCAGGTTATATGTTCACCCGAGGGCAGCTCTCTCAGCTCACCCTCTCTCCCTCTTGCCCCAGCTTGCTGCCCCCGAGTCTTTGAAGGTTCTAACAGGTATCGAGGAGTGGCTGGTCGATCGTGGGACGCGCGGCATCGCCGAATTGCGCGAGGAAACGTCGCGGCGTGGTGCAATTCGCGTGGGAGCTCGCGGAGGGCTCGGCGTAAACCGGGGAGTTGCGGGAGATTCTAACGCGTTCTGAGGTAGGGGACGAACCCTGGTAGCTCCGTAGAAACATTAAAACACATCATAACTACTTGAACCAGCATGATAATCCATGTTTGGATAGAGTTGCACCATATAGGATAATGGGTGGTTTGAGTAGTTTATTGTTCGAATCATGTTTAAACGGGTTGCATTGGGTTCTGTCATGCTAGAGGGTATGCATTTGCATGTTTTCCAGTAATTAGAACAGCTAGAAAACTCGCAGGACCGGATTAGGGTTTCTGCAGGGTTTAAGGCCGGGGAACTTGGCGTCAACATCGTTTGCCGCCAAGATCTTCAGCCAGAGGTTGACGGCCAGGGACCTTGCCGTCTACTTCCTGTAAGCGGCAATCGATGTGGCCGCCTACTCCTATATGAACAGAAATGGCTATTTATGGTGTTTTATCGTTAATGCGTGGGTGTTAACGTATGAGGTGCACTGAGTGCACATGGTTTACGTGTTTAGCATACAAGGTATGTTGTTAATTATTTACTTCGGTGACTGCGCGTTATGTACGCAAGTCAGTTGGGTTCACGTGTAGTGGACCAGTGGTTACTTGTGGTTTGCGTGAGGTTTCACGTGGTTTGTGTGTGACGTGCACGTGGTTTTGTGTACGTGACGAGTAGTACGACGCCTACCGTGGTTACCTCTCCAGTTGGGTGCCCCAGGTTCTTTGTGAGCCAGGCTGTTAGCTCGGGGCCTTGTCCCGGTACTTGTGTTGTACCGTTGAGGTCTGTGTCGTCTGACCTGGACACCCTCACTCTTGTGTTAGAGTTGTACGTCCGACTGAGGGAAAGACGACAGTGGGACAGTGACAGTTGTGGTTGGTTTTAGTCACTTGTAGCGCGCTTGTAGTTGGGGGTACGGACACCAGTAGACGTACTGGACCCCAGCTAGTCCTTTTCTAGTGCCTCACTCTAGCGAGCCCAGGCCAGGGTCTCTGGAGGTGCCAGGCATGGGCCTGTGACCGTGTGGTCTGCAGGTTGTGGTGTTTTAGTTGGTCTCCACACTTGTTTGACCTTTTTACGTGGAGCGGCAGCTGGACCCTTCGTCCGTGGCTGCGAGACTGAGAGGTGGACCTGTGTTAGTTGTCCGAGTCAGTTTCTGGTGTCGCGAACCAGTTCACGTGGCTCGTGTTGGCTGTCTCTACTTTGGCTTGTACACCTGTTTGGGTTTGCCGTTTAGTTACTACAGTTGTTTCTCGTAGTCGGCAGACAGTGAGTAGTTTTACAGCTTTACTTACCTGCTTAGCTGTTTTATATGTTGTTGGTACTGTTTACTGTTTTGTACCTGTTGTTTGTGGTTTGTTGGCTTTGGGGGAGTTCCCTACTGAGCCAGTGACTAGAGAGGCTCACCCCTACCCCCACAGGTGAGGGCGAGGAGGACGTTTCCCGTCCGACGTCCAGTTCTGGGCCGCGTCGTAGCGGAGCAGGGTCAGTACCTCCAGCGGAGTAGTACTCAGCAGTGTAGCCTTGTAGTTTTGTAGTGTTTACTTTCTTTTATTGTACCTCGGGGTATGCCCCAGGCTTTTGTTCACCTTTACAGTTTTAATGGAATATGGCTATGTAAATTGTGAAAAATTATATATGAAATGTGGTGTGTTCCTTTATGTTTATACGGACTGTGGTTTGGTATCCCTTGCGAGGCTTCGGCCCGTTCGCGGGAGGCGGACTCGGTTCAAGTGCGTTATCGGTTTAACGGGCTTGGCCGAGGCGTTCCGTCACAAAAATCATACCCGAAAATGACTAGAAAATAGAAAATGCACTATTGGGCCTTATTTGGGCCTTATTCTTACAATCAAATACTCAAATAACTAAAGTAAATACATCAATAATGTGGGCACTCTTTGCCAAGCTATAAAGATGTTATCGTCGAATTTACGTTGCGCGTAGTCCCACTTCCACATCCACAGAGAAGAGGAGGCGAGGAAGAGGGAAGAAGAAAGAGTGGACCTCGCAGGGGAGAAGGGGGGAAAGCAGAGAGAGAGAGAAGACACAGGGAGAGGCGCAGAGGAGAAAAAGTTAGGGGGAAAGACGGCGGCTCAATGGATTTCTTTATTTCTCAACTTCAATACCTCTATTCGAGGTTTATAAGAGTTTTATATAGGGATTAAACCCTAAGACTCTCAAATGATATAATAATGACTATCATAACCCTGGGACCTAAATTAGGCTAAAATCGTACTCGAAAATGATCAGAAAAATAGAAAATGTACTATTGGGCCTTATTTTTACAATCAAATACTCAAATAACTAAAGTAAATACATCAATAATGTGGACACTCTTCGCCAAGCCGTAAAAATGTCGTTATCGTCGAATTTACGTTGTCCGTAGTCCCACTTCCACATCAGTGGAGCTTGTCAGCCAATATCTGTACTAATAATTGTGCAGTAGCATTGTTGTTTTTTTCTGGTTGGTTGGTGTACGGTAAATATTTATCTGAGCCATTATCATGTTCGGTCCCTACATTGGTTTGTTTTTGCTTGTTTTAGGTCTGCCACTGTACTATGTATTGTAGCATTTTTTGTTTTTTTCTGTTATCCCTTGTGTATGATGCAATTGTTGTTGGCTAGACTAATAGAACATATATAGGGAAAAGGGTTCTGTAAAGCGAAGGACCCGCAAATTATCTCTTAGGTAAGAAGTCGCAATTATCTGATTGAAACTGAAAATTACAAATCGGTCGAATTCCGAAACATCATTTTTACTTCTTTTTTGAGAGGCTGATTCTGTTTTATTTGTCTAAAAGAGAACAGATGAACTCAAATCAAATTGAATGACTTTGTGGGCCACTTGGGCTCTTTCGTGGGCCCTACAAAGGTCTTTGTGCAGGCTCTCCTGTTTCTCTCTCTATCGTTTTGACCTTTTACTTGGTACAAACCGTCTTTAAGTGGACAAGCACATCGCATATACCACTCTTCAACTCCCTCTTATCCTCTCTCCTTCTACATTTCTTTTCTTTTATATAGTAGTCTAGTAGCAAAACACCATCCCACCACCAGAAATCTAACCCGAGCCCCCTACCCTACCACGACCGATGTAGCACGTAACTACTGAGGCCCCGTGATTTCATTGGATTCAAATTTTTTTTTTTGAAATACTCTCTTGATCTGTTAAATAGGAAGATTGTATAAAGTGGGTGACTCCATTAGATTGTGCTAGTGGTGACTAATTATTGGTGACCTGACTTATTTTATTTGTCTCCCCAAATTTTGTGACTTTCACCTCGTTGGTTGATTGTTTATTTTCTAATTTCTAAAATCAAAAAGGTGAAATCGTAACATCTTGTACTTATATTCAATTTTTTTAATTTTTTTATATTTATTTCAAATTAATGTTTAAACTTATTCTTCTGATGATTTTGCTAATATTTTTACTTCGTCTTATTAAATTAAAATTTTCATTTCTTAAAAAAGAGCGTACTAACACAAATTTAAAATCTACTGTGTTTAGACCAAGCGTAGTAGTAATATGTTTTTTGTGATGTTATATATGAATGTGATCCAGCAAATTTGAATGGTGACTCATTTTATATTATATTTTTAAAATTTATTATATATAAATGTGATTCAACGAATTTAGGTGGTGATTCACTTTATATTTTTTTGTGATTTTCTATATATGTTAGTTAGTAGTAAGTTTCTTTTTTATTTTAAATATATATTTAAAATTATTTATTTATATTATATATAATATTTATTATTTAAATAATAAAAATAATTCAAATGATCTCACTGAATAAAAGTTCTGTGTCTGTCCCTGTATCCTACCTCAACCTGAATGTCCATCCCACCTTTCTTTATTTATTTCTATGCTAGTGCAGTTGTACACAACAAAGTTAAAGCAATGCCAATGTACACAATTCTTGTCTTTTCTTTTTTAAAAAAAAAATACTGACCATAAAAAATTATTTTTAAGACAATTTTAGACCCATCAAAGTAGAATTCCAATTGATGATATGTCACCACATACGTCGCGACCCCATCGAAGCATGCTTTGCTAGGAATATGTCCCCACCCAAAGGCCAGTGGGTATGACATTACATGGGATTTGGTTGTGTTCCTAGTTTGGTCTGATAGAAAACTCTCCCTTAAACAAGGATTAATTAATCTTTGTAGGTCGAGATATTGGCTCCAAACATTAGGTGCTTTGCTTGAATAGTTAATTATCTCTTAATACATATATAGTTTCCCATCTGGTTTAAATTAATTTAAAAAAATAATAATCTATGAATATATGGGTCATGTAGGTTACGGTTGCAAACCCTATTCGGGTGCCCGGGCACCGCCCATTTTTGGGATCATGCCAGGTGGAGGGTCATGGAGATGTCCGTCACCCATCCCATCAAACGAACTGGGCGTTACTTGCACGGTGGTGGAGAGAAGGTGGGGATGTTGTCGAGGGAGGAGCGAGGACAAGGCAACATTGCGGTCCACCACGTGGTACTACACCCCCACCTCCCATGCTCTCTTGTCCCAAAGTGCCGGTGTGCCGACATCCATAGTTGCACATGCAACAAAGACATGTGGTGACATATGCAACAAAGACATGTGGTGGGGCTTTCGTAACGGATTAACTATTGGGTGAAAAAGGGATAAAATAAGAGTGACGGGAAATAAATAGCGGTAAAATCAAATTTCCAAGCTTAATTTATATTTTATTTGACCCATTCAAAATTCAGTTTATATAATTGATTGTCGTTTAAATTTAGAAGTCTAATTTTAATTAGTGGGTCTTTATTTAACATGTTTGAGGCCCAATTAAAGTCTTTTATATTTTCTGTGATTTTTAGTACGAATTTTGTACTATTTTTTAAGTCTAATGGTATTTTAGTTCGTATGAGGTCAAAGAAGGTCATTAAAATTTTATCTGTTTAAATAGAATTGTAATCCTCTTGATCAGACAGTTAATGATGATTTGAAAGAGAAATGCAGCAGTCGTCTTATTTCCTCCTCCTCTCCTCTATCTTTGGTACATTCCGGCTTTACCATCCCCCTCCTTCCTCCCTTCTCCAGTGACCCTATTCACTTCCCCTTTTCAGTTCCACATCAATTGGTATCAGAGCACAACACAGATCCCGTTGCACCATCTTCTGCCCTTTCCCACACTCGCGCTTCGCCTCACAGATCCACCAGACCCGGGCTCCCACTTCCATTCCTCACTTCGTTGCTGCGCCGCCGCCCGAAGCCCCTATCAATGCTACTTCGCCTTCCCCGGCACCGCTGCGGCTTTCTGCATCGGTCGCAGCTACTTCTCTCCATCTCCCTGAGTGAGGGCTAGGAGGACAAAGGGGGGAGGGAGGTAGAGACGCAAAGGAGGAGTTGCCTCTTTAAGGAACATGGTCAACCCTATTTGATTTGATTATGGCCAAACCCGGTTCGCTACAGTGCACAAGCGGTGCACTAAGGCTATTATCGCACCACTAGCACAGAGGCTTCATCTGCGCTTTGATTCACCTGTCCTTGGCACCGTTGTGATCGTCTCGACGAATCCCAGTCAGTCAGTAGCTTGTGCCCTACAACAGTTCGTCACGTTCCACATTATTTTGGTAACAAGTTTCGTAATCTCTACACATGAGTGTAGACACGCCATTTTGACAGCATACTAAGTACATTTCATGTTATACCGCAATGATTCAAAGTGCCTCTCTTCAATCAACCTCTTGAGTGATTTTCTTATTTTTATGAATTTTTTAGGATTTTTAGGAATTTTTCTAAGGGTTTTAAGGGGTCCTCAGTATGTACAACTGATTCGCGACGGAGACAGTGGTCGCGGTTTCAGGAGTTTGATCCGCGATGGGTCAAACCGTCGCGTATCACATTTTCTTTTTCTAGGGCTTACCCTGTTTTGAATCACGTCCGTTCAAGTCGTCGCGTTTAAGAGTTTCCAATTTTGAATTATAGCAATTTCTGAAATTATGTTTGGAAAGATTTTCTTACTAGTTTGAATTGCGTCCACATGGTCCGTCGCGTTTCTAACCCTCCATCGATTATGAGATCGACTCCCTATCAGAAGATCGATTATGAGATCGACTCCCTATCAGAACATCGATTATGGAGATCGACTCCCTATCAAAAGATCGATTATGAAGATCGACTCCCTATCAAAAGATCGATTATGAAGATCGACTCTCTAACAGAAGATCGATTCTTTCAAATATGTGACCACT
This sequence comes from Colocasia esculenta, assembly GCA_014218235.1. Taxonomy (NCBI): domain Eukaryota; kingdom Viridiplantae; phylum Streptophyta; class Magnoliopsida; order Alismatales; family Araceae; genus Colocasia; species Colocasia esculenta. The sequence goes on along the minus strand of CM024760.1, from coordinate 19,586,312 downwards.
CATGTCGTCGCGATTCAATATTTCCATTTATTAAATTTGGAAGGAATCGATCGGTATTGGAAGTGTTTGAAACGCGATGGTCTATATCGACGCGATTCTAAAATCTGCTATAATCGATTTTTGGAAAGTCTTAATCAAAGTAAGTAGATCTTGTTAAACGCGACGCTTTGGTCGGTCGCGATTTAGATCAATAGGCGACCACTGTGTCAGTCGCGATTTACTAAATCTACCCCTATAAGAAGACCCCCGAGGCCATTGTTTTGAACACATCCCAAGCACTACGGCGAAGCTCTGCTGCATTGGAGAGTCAAATCCCGAGCCTTGAAGAGAAGAATTTTCATTTCAAGCCATACCGAACCCTCGTCCATTGGAGCTTGAGGAGGCTTCTTCCCCTTCGTCTACAACAGCGTGCTCATCTCGCTAACTCTTCTTTCTCCCTTCATTCTTTACTTTAATCCATCACTTGTTCATTCATTCATTCACACATTATACACACACACAATTCATTTCCTTCACACCCAATTTTTAGGGGTTTAATACCACCTCCACAATGTGTGTTCAAGCCCATGCAAATGTATGTTTCTTACATTTCTTTGAGTTTCATGCTACACAACTTAGACTAATTATTCTTTCACGTATTGCTTGTTTTCTTTCTCTTTGCAAGGTAACCATCAAGCTAAGATCTTCTCTGCCGGCCGGCCGGTTGGAGGAGTAGAAGTCAACCCATCGACAATTCAATCTCCCGCGATTTTGGGTGAAGGTAAGTAACGCTCCGTCTGTCGCTCACTCTTTCGGTACCCTCGTGTACCTGGAAATCACACTCCATCTTCGTGCACACACTGTAGTACCCCGGAAAATCTATTAATTAAATATTATGGATAAATTGAAATTTTATCAATTAATAATTTCAACCAATTAAAAAGGTACGCATTATTATCACATTCGTATAAACCCATATAAAAATTCCATAAAAATAATAATTATACTTTAAATAATATTATCTAATGACCCATCATTTAATTTGGGCATAGAAAAATCATTTAGGTCAAGTTTAAGAAATTATACGACCTATTAGCATAATTAAGAAGTAAGTCGAAGAACCCATTATTTTATGAGCTAAAGTAGATTATAAATAAAAATAAACATATGGGTAGACTTTAAATAATATGAGATGATAGCCCATTATGATATTTGGACCAATGGACAATCTTGGCCCATGAATAAATTCTCTAATAAAAGGATAATTAAAAACCTATTAAGCAAAGTAAGAACATGGGTTGTACAATATTTAGGCTCAGATGAGTTATTGGGCCAAGAGTAAAAGCTCAAATGATGAAGATTAGAAATATTGGTATAAATAGTATTAAATCAAATTAAAAGTATGAAATTAATTAAATAAGCGTGATAAATAGATTTACATAAGGATAAAGGGTGAATAATTAGAATTAAATCAATACCCATTAAGTCAAATTAATAATAGGTTTTGTCAATAAACCTAACATGGATTGTTGGGCCCAAATAGAAGAGCACATCATGAGATGAGAGTTAATTAAGTGAAATTCGTATTAAATATATTAAAAATTAGAAAAAGGGTTAAGATAAATAATAAATGACCTTTATATATCCCTAAAAAGAGTCATAGACTTACCCTAACCTATTACCATGAAATTAGATCTCTCCCCAAGTCAATTAGTGGATAAATACTAGAATAGGGGGAGATAAATGTGGAAATTTGGAGTTAATTAATAAATAAATTAAATAAGGGTAAGATAAATACTAAAAAGGGTTATAAATATCCTAAAAAGAGTTGTAATCCTATCCTAACCCATTACCCACGAAATTTAATCTCTTCCCAGCCCTAATTAGGAGATAAAGGAGAGAAATTAGATGATAAATAAGGGAAATTCAAAATTTAAGGAAAAGGAAGAGTTTTAAAAGAGTAGGACTCTTAAACCAAGCCATACACACCCCAATTCGGCCCTATCACCCCATAGATCGTTGCTGGAGCTCTAGGGGACGAAGAGAGGAGCTGAGGACGAGAGGAGCAAGAAGGAAGGAGCTTGGAGCAAGGGGATTCATCTTTTACCTCGTCTTCAAGCCCTATGATTTCTTAAATGCATGAATTAAGGTAGGCAATCTCTTAAGCCAAATCCGTGTAAAAATTACCCTAGGAAGACTTCATGTTCCCGACCAAAGCTCTTTGGTTTTGCTCATTTTGATCTCCCATGAGGGAGAATTAATTCTTTGAATGCATGTCAGTTCCATGTTCTCGACCTTCATGTTTACTCTTAAACCTCGAGCATACATGACCTCATGCCATGAGCAAATTCTCATAAATACTACATCATGTTAGCTTTCAAACGCCCCTAGTTTGCCTAATTTTCATCATGTATTCATCTCTAATTAATTCGTTGAACTCTGTCTGTGCATATTTAAGTCACTGAAATGTCAATTGATCAAAGCATGCCAAAACCTTGTCTATTTTCAAATTAATCATGTATGTTAATTGATCTATGTGTCTACTTTCGTTTAAAATTAGTTCCGTGATTTTTGGATCACCGTGCGATTTTATATAGAATTTATAATGACCATATGTCAAAAAGGATTCGCCCTTGAAAAAAGGGAAAAGGGCAGGACCCTACCTGATATCGCGTCGGCGCGACCTGTTGTGATATCAGTGGGGTCACGCCGGGCTGTCGCGTCACGTCAAGAATGTGGCGCCGTAAGCCGCCATGATTTCCACGCACCCCTGGACCAGGCCAGAACGGCTGGTCCACATGACGCGCTAGGCCACCCCGTCGCGATGTGAATCGTTACGGGCTCCCCCGCCGCGATTTCGGTTTTCGGCCAGAACTTGATATTTGCAGTTATACCCCTATTCTATTTACTATAACCCTTGTTTAAGCTAATTCATACACTATTAACCTATTCTTTACCTGAATGTATTAATTGACATTAATTAATAATCTTAGTAATTAAAAGCCGTGAGCACGACTTATCATATTCTCAAGATTTCTATACACTTGCACACACATAATATTATTAATTGCCATTCGACCCTAATAAGTTATTCAATAATATATCTGGTAAATTAGCGAATTAATGACTAAATTCCCTATTTAATTAATCACATTTCGTCTTCGTTTTATACGTGCGTTTTGAATACCGTTATCGTTTTCCCTTGGCTTCGAGCACTCGAGGCACGACGGGCCAGTTTTCTACACACTTTGTAACGACCCAGAATCCGCATTACCAGTAACAACCAGTAACCCGAATTCTGACCCGCTAACCCACGAGACAAGCTCGGAAGGGTAGGAAGTGAACGTCTGAGGAGACTATATGTAAGAAGATACACACCATGCAAAGCTTTAAAATTCCACTATATGAACATAACATATACAACTCAGAGTCTGAGCAAGGTACAGAGTACAGAAGTACAACAAAAATACTACTCACTGCAGCTAAGGAGCACCAACACCGGAGTGGCTAGACTCGCCTGGAACGGGAGTCGACGAAGACCCACCTGTAAGGGAGGGGAGTGAGTCTCAAGAAAAGAGACCCAGTAGGGAAAAGTAACCCCACCGGCAACAGAACTAAAGTGCGGAAAGTAAAAACTGAAAGTGAGTACACGTCGCACCACAACACAAAACTGTAAACCTCGCGGCTCAGTAACACACTCACATCACTCACACAGTAAGTAGGACTCAGCCAGGGTCTGTGGCTCGGCGTCCCGTCACCACAGAGGCTCTCAACCCCAGCACGTGTGCACACTACAGACGCTCTCTCTCGCGTCTGGTCCACGACCGGTTTTTCCCTACGCTTGACCCTAGCGGTAGAGAAGGGCTCCACGGAGACCGGCTCAAAACCACCACAAGGAGTACGCACAGGACAGAGTCGCACTAGGCGTCCTGGCTCACTAGCGGAGGACAACCACACGCTAGTCGTCTAGACGGAGTCGCACCCACGCCTAGGTAACACAACAGAAATGGGCACGCGGTAACGCAACGCGCGTACAACAGACGGAACACACTCAACGCCTGAAACTCCGTACATTAAGTAAACACTCATGTCACGACTAGTTACTCACATGCACAGGCAGAGTCACACTCTAAGCCTGATCCACATGTGTTATCAAGGCGGACATCACATGTCAATCGCCTCTAAACACAACACTTAAGTCTGCTGGGACATAGGAGATTAACGGCCATATCGATTGCCGCCAATATGAAGTAAACGGCACTCATCATGTCGTTAACCCTGACTTAACGGCCATCGACCATGTCGTCAATATCACCCCTGAAGATCTCAACGTCAACAGATGTGGACGTTAAGCTCTTCAGTCCCCTAAACCCAGAACTGAACCGAATCAGTTCAATTGGGCAGAATTACCCAACAGAACTTCGACTGATGGAGGGATCCTCCAGAATATCAGAAGAATTAAACAGTCTAACGCCTAGATTGTCCAAAACACCCACAATTCCGGCATGGTACAACCCAACCCTAAATCACAATTCGCACACTGATTCACACCAATTAGCATGCTGGATTGCTAAGGAGGGTGTAGGAGTTAAGTCCCTACCTCAAAACGCTTTATAAACCCACAAACAGCCACTAATCGTGCCAGAACCCCCCGAAGACTCTGCGTGAATCGCACCAAAATTGCGTGTTTCCCGCCCGATCAAGCACCGCCACGCGATCCAGAGCCTTCCCACGAGCTCCCATCAACCATCAGAAGCTGTGGAAAAAGGGAAAGGCAATGGTGGAGGAAAGGAGAGAAAAAGAGAAGGAAAAGCTCTGCTCTCGGGCTGCCCTATTTCAACAGGTCCGACCAGTTGACGTCAACATCACTGGTCGCCTACTGAACCGCCAAAGACCTGACGTCCATATCGCTGGACGTTGAGTTCAACCTCAAACGTCCACATCGTTGGACGCTTACTCCAAGTCAACGGCTAGCCCTGGCCGTCAACTCAAAGTCAACGACAATGGTCTTGTCGTCGACCACACAGAACCTCTAAAAGACCCAATAAGGATCCGCAAAGACCCGAGACCTTACAGCCCTCCCCCCTTAAGGAATTTTGCCCTCAAAATTCAAGCAACATAAAGATAGAAGACTCACTAAAGAGGTACGGAAACTGCTCGCGCATTTCGTCCTCCCGCTCCCATGTCGACTCACCACCGGAGTGCCGCTGCCATGCAACACGAACTAAAGGGATAGCCTTGTTCCTCAACCTCTGAACTCGGCGATCCTCAATGTGCAACGGAAACTCTGGTACAGTCAACACTGGAGTCACCTCAGACCACTCTGCACTCTGCAGAACGTGAGACTCGTCAGAAAGGTACCTCCGAAGCATCGACACGTGAAACACATCGTGGACTGCTGCCAACTCTGACGGAAGCTCAAGTCTGTACGCCAAACTTCGACACGCTCAGAAATGGTGAAAGGTCCAATAAAGCGAGGACTCAACTTTCCACGCCTACCAAACCTCACCACTCCTTCATAGGAGACACATGGACAAACACCTGGTCCCTACCTGAAACTCGAGGGTCGTCTGCGCTGATCTGCATAACTCTTCTGCCGACTCTGAGCTGACTGAAGCCTCTGCCTCACAAGCTGAACTACCTCAACTGCTGCTGTACCAACTCTGGCCCCGTGACAACCCGTTCACCAACCTCGAACCAGTCAAGAGGAGTGCGACACGGTCGTCCGTACAAAGCCTCATATGGTGCCAAACCGATACTGGAGTGATAGCTATTTATATGCAAACTCGACCAACGGCAAGTTAGCTGTCCACGACCCCTGCCACTCCAGACAACAAGCTCTAAGCATGTCCTCCAAGGTCTGGATAGTCCGCTCTGACTGACCGTCTGACTGAGGGTGGTAGGCGGAACTAAAAGCCAACTCTGTCCCCAAAGCTCTCTGGAAACTGCGTCAGAACCCAGAAGTGAAGCGAGGATCCCTGTCTGACACAATAGAGATCGGCACTCCATGCAAAGGAACAATCCGCTCTACGTACAACGCGGCCAACCTACTCACACCCCAACTAGTCCTGACAGGCAAGAATCTGGCAGTCTTCGTCAATCTGTCCACAAGAACCCAAATGTTGTCAAAACCTCCAGCTGTCCTCGGCAAACCACAAACAAAGTCAGTCGTCACATGGTCCCACTTCCACATTGGAATCTCTAACGGCTGCACAAGTCCTCCCGGATGCTGATGTTCGGCCTTCACCTGCTGACAGACCAAACACCTAGCAACAAAAGCCGCTATGTCTCTCTTCATTCCAGGCCACCAAAACTGACGTCTCAACCTGTGATACATCTTGGTCGACCCTGGATGAATCGAGTACCTGGAACCATGTGCCTCCTGCAACACAACTCTCCTGATAGACTCCTCAACAGGAACATAGAGTCTATCTCGGAACCTAACAGTCCCGTCCTCGCAAAGCTCAACCTCTGGAAGAAGCAACTCACTGTGCAACTCGGGATCTGCCTGCTGAGCCTCAGCAACCTGTCTCACAACGGCGGGAGCTGCTAACAAACTGCCCAACACAAACTGTCGACGACTGGACGAAACTCTGAAAGACCCCTCCGTCGCAGACTGCCACAACTGCCACTCTCTAAGCATCAGATGACTCATCTGTGCTTTCCTACTCAAAGCATCTGCAACCACATTCGCCTTTCCAGGCTATACTCAATGCTGAAATCATAGTCTTTCAGATATTCCATCCATCGACGCTGCCTCATATTCAGATCCCTCTGAGAAAAACATATCTCAAACTCTGGTGGTCGGTGGACTACAAAACTCACTCCGTACAGGTAAAGATGTCAAATCCGCAAAGCAAACACCACAGCTGCAAGCTCTAGGTCGTGGGTCGGGTAACTCTCCTCGTGGGCTTAAGCTGGCGAGACGCATAAGCCACCACCCGGCCTTGCTGCATCAAAACCGCACCCAAACCAACACCTGAAGCATCTGTGCAAACCTCAAAACCCTCCTCACCTGAAGGTAAAGCAAGAACTGGCGCCGACGTAAGCAGTCGCTTCAACTCTATGAAGCTCTGCTCACACTGCTCCGACCACACAAACGGAACTCCCTTTCTCGTCAACCGAGTCAAGGGTGCAGCAACCTGAGAAAAGTCTCGAACAAATCTGCGGTAGTAACCTGCCAAACCCAGAAAGCTACGAATCTCAGACACAGATCTGGGACTCTCCCACTGCAAAACTGCCTCAACCTTCGCTGGATCTACCGAAACTCCCTCACCTGAGATCACGTGCCCCAAAAAGTGAACCTGTTGTAGCCAAAACTCACACTTACTAAGTTTGGCATACAACTGGTGCTCTCGCAAAGTCTGCAACACGATCCTCAGGTGCTCGGCGTGCTCCTCCTCCGAAACGGAGTACACCAAATGTCGTCAACAAACACTACGACAAACCGGTCCAAGAACTGGTGGAACACCCGGTGCATCAGATCCATGAAGGCTGCTGGAGCATTGGTGAGCCCAAACGGCATCCCCAAAAACTCAAAGTGTCCATATCTGGTCCGAAAGCAGTCCTCTCAATGTCAGAATCTCTAATCCGCAACTGATAGTAGCCCGACCTCAAGTCAATCTTCGAAAAGACACGAGCAGACTGAAGCTGATCAAAGAGATCATCAATCCTAGGCAAAGGATACCTATTCTTGATGGTCACTTGATTTAGCTCCTATAATCGATACACAATCTCAGGCTACCATCCTTCTTCCGGACAAACAAAACAGGTGACCCCACGGAGAAAAGCTAGGACGAATATAGCCCTTCTCCAACAACTCCTCAAGCTGCCTCTTAACTCCCTCAACTCTGCTGGTGCATACGGTACGGTGCATGAGCAAAAGGTACAGTGCCAGGAACCAACTCTACAGTAAAATCAATCTCTCTCTCTGGCGGTAGACCAGGCAACTCTTCCGGAAAAACATCCAGAAACTCACACACTACGGGAATGTCCCCACTCCCGAGGCAATCTGGTCAAGAGTCACTGCAGAAACTAGGAAACCCTGACAACCAGAAGCAAGTAACCTCCTGCCCTCAAAGCAGAAACTAAAAAGCGAGAAGTAAGAGGTACGATACCTGGAAGTAGAACGCCGCTTCCCCAGGTATCCGCAAGTGCACCCTCTTCTTCTGGCAATCCATCACTGCACCATACCGCTCTAACCAGTCCATACCCAAAATCACATCATAGTCATGTAACTGCAAAGCAGACAGACGGGCTGACAACCACTGATCCTGCAACTGCACAGGTACCTCCTCAAGACAGTAGGACGTAAGGACAAAGTCCCCTGTCGGCAACTCTACTGCTAACTCAACAGACTCTCCCGAACTCAACTCTCCAAGGGAGTCTAAAAATCTCAGACACAAAAGAGTGAGAGGCACGGAATCAAACAAAACTCTAGCTGTACAACCAAAAACTGAAACAGTACCTTCCACTAGGTGAGCTGCCTCCGCGTCTGCACGGGTCAAGTGAGTAACACGACCTCTACCTCTCGACCCACCAGAACCTCCGGTCTGCTGACGTTGCTGCACAGGTGCTGCTGCGGCTGCTGCTGCTGCTGTGCTGCACTCGGGGCTGTGACTGGGTCTGCTGCTGCGGCACGACGGTAGCAAAGGACAATCTCGCGCCATGTGACCCATCTGGTCACACGATAACACTGACCAGAAAAAGTACGATGTACCTGCTGCGAAGGCTGACCCGCCGGCTGCTGAACACTCCCAACGACTGCTGTCTTGCTCTGCCTGCCTCCTATCACGCCGAAAACTTCCTCCGAGC